>VYXH01001512.1:471317-489433 GCA_013397275.1 Burhinus bistriatus | reverse complement strand
GGGGTAGATTTGGGGTTGCCCCCGCGCTGGCCGTGGGCTGGGCGGCGCGGGGCCGGCGGAGGCGGTTTGGAAATTCGCTAGCACAATGGCGTCGCTGCTGAGGAGAGAGGAAGAGACTGGCGCAAACCCTGGCAGGGTTTAACCGCGGGCGCTTAAACCCTCTCTCCCTGCCTCTGCTGCCAGGGTTGCCGACGGCCTGTTGCTGAAAGCAGGAGGGTTTACGTTAAAAGAGAGAGCGAGCTTAGGCCTGCAGTCAGCACCGAGGTCGGCGTGACCACCGCGCAGGCCGTGAGCGGTGTTACCAGTAATGGTGGGGGCTGGCAAGCCACCGGCATCTCCTTTCCTTTGCTTTTGTACTTTTAAAAGGCAAATCCTGTAGGCCTGCCTGAGCGGTCCCGTGAAATTCAGGGGACCTTTTAGGTGTTGGACTTAACTCGCGTGCAAAAGTGTTTCCGGAACTAGGCCTCACTTAGAAAGAAGCAATCCACAGTAGCTCAGATTTAAGCGTCTCTTCAGCTCAAGATCGGTTGTTGCGTACACACTGTTCGTGTCCCGGGCTGCTGAGACACCCCACCACCTCCACAGCAACCACAGAGCGTCCCAGCAGCACCCACAGTCGAGCTCACCTCCTCCATGCTGCCTCTCCCACCACCTGGTTACAGCATTGCCCATACACATGGAACTAGCTGGGTGGAGTTCACCGTGGGACACACGTAGCAAGGCTGAAACCAAATTATTTTTTGTGACTGCCTCTCTTCAGCTTTAATATTAGCATTAACACTTTCATTTTCCTTATTTAAATGCAATAAAAGGGAGAATTGTCTTTCCTTAATATTGTTACTAATCAGGTTCTGCTATTCCAGTTTTTGTAAGGAGATAAAGTCAGGGAGAAGTTAGTGTACACCTTTTCTGTTGTTGGACTCTGTGCTCCAAAACAGCATGTTATTTCAAATGGTGAGATTGTCTATTGCAACTGAAAAAAGTTGGGGGGGGNGCATCATTTTAAGGAGCCTGAAATGGAAAGCTTTTTTTTTTTTTTTTTTTTTTAACCCAAGCTACTCAAGATGCTTTCTGGCTTGGCTAGAAAGACAAGTTTGTTTCATGTTTCTGTTTTGGAATTGTTTTGAACTGCTTTTAGAGTAAATTCCTACCTGTCTTAAGTATACTGTCTCAGCAGAGTTCAGAGTACATTACTGATAAATTTTTTTGGTAGACTTGAAAAGCACTGTGTACAGCTTGATTGTTGTCTATATTTCGCCATTCATTTTTAAGTGAGGCCCTTCTGATTGATGTGGGGAAGTTATTTAAAAGGATGAAGGGTATGGCATAGCTACCCAAGATGCTACTTGCAATTATTCCATACCTCAGCTAGCAGGGAGATTTTTAGTTGTGATTATTACACTTTTAAAGTGAATTAGTTAATCAAATTGCTATTTTTGGAATGCACTTAAAGGAACATTAAAATGCATTAATTTCATTAAAATAAATGAGCAGATAGGCAACAAAACAAGTATTAGTCAAATAAGCAAGATCTCACCTATGGAGCCAAGTTCAGCCCTAGCGAAATCAACTGAGTTGTGCTTGTCTACAGCATATTTAATTTGGCCTCCGCAGTCACACAGCTGACACTTTATTTGGTTGTCAAAGGTGTGTATATTAAAAATGTGTGAGCCATGCTGCTTCTCCAATGTGATTAACCTCTGAAGTTAAATTCACCCGTTTTCCATTTAGCTTAGCTGCGCAGTCCTATGGCGTATGCAGTTTTTGGTGTGTGCACACCCCAGAGATGCAGGGAGGCATTCCCAACCCCAGTATTAGTCTAAGGGACGTGAGTTGTATCTGAAGTGAGGGTGTGATGAGGTGGATTTCAGCAGGGGCTGTTCACAACCAGCTGCATTTATGCTCCAGTTAATAGGCTGTACTGAAGTCTCTGCTACCATCTTTCATTACTGCTGTTAGTCATGCCAGTGAGAGTAAAGGAGAAGTTGGTATGTCTGTAATCACACGTTCATTTGCTATGTAGATACATCCTAAGAGCCTCTCAGCCCAGGAAAATTATGCTGGAATAAGGTCGGATGTGAATGTAAAGCAGAACTGTGTTCAGATAGCTTATTCATTCTGGAATGACCGAGTTGTTTCCTGGTTTCACTTAATCCACTTTTAAAGTGGATTAAGATAATTCAAGAAAGTGAATTCTTATGCTGGCATAAGGTTTGTCTACACATGGGTTTAGTCAAGAGTAATTACAGCAGTGTACCCAATAAGTGTTTTTGAATAATTTGGTGCGTAGACAAGTCCAAAGTCCCACAGGTGAAAACAACAGAATTTAGTTTTTCTGTATAACATGAGGTTAATTTAGCGCAACATTTGACCAGCTTCGTTCCTTGTGAAGCCTATTTGATTCATTACAGGTTTTTCTTTCTCAGCAAAACCCCCACAACAGCGATGTATTTGTGATCAATTCCAGGATAGCAATGCCATGTGCACTCCACTAAAAATAAGCAATTTAACCAGAATATACTCCGAGTAAGTTCTCAACTGCCTTAAAGTGGACAATAGGTTCTTCACTGGAGAAGATACTAGCTTCTCGGTCATAAATATTTTGAGCAGGTTGTTATAAACAAAAGGAAAACAAACCCCAAAGCGCTGCTCTATCCTCTTAAGCACCCATGGTCCATTTGTACTTTTGACCGCATACCATTCAAAGCAACAGTACCCCTTCTAGTTCAACCATGTTAGTTCCTGAATGAGGAACCTCTCAGACTTGCACAGAAGAGTTTGCAGAACAACGGGGCCTTCAGAAGGCACCTTAAGAATAGAGAGCTAATTTATAGTTTGCTTACAGAGATCTGAATCAGGAAGAACCTACCGGAAACTCAGGCAGCTACTCTGCTCTGAATCAGGTGTATTGTATCACTACTGGCGTAGAGGAAAGTTACCAACAGGATAATGAGAACACACAGATTTTTTTGTGACTTTGTGCCAAGCAGAAAGTTTGTCAAATGCCATTCAGTCTCATACTGTACCATAGAACTCCCTGGGAAAAGAGGGAGCTCTCTGACATGAGTTAAGACTCCTAAACTTTAAACTCAAGGTTGTTTGTTATGGGTTTGTTTGTTTTGGGGGGGGTGTAAAGAAAAAGCTAGATGAGAAAGAAATTATGTAAGCTTAGCTAGTAAAACAGCCTTTTTTTTGAAAGAAGCTTAAATATAAAAGCTAGATGGTACAAATTGCTGACCATTTATACATTGACATGGGAAAAGCCAATGAAAGCTATGAAGATAAAAAAACTCAACTCCTACTTTATGTGAAAGGCTGTAATGTAGGAAGGCAGAGGGTACCCAGGGGTCTTCCTTACACAGATGAAGTAGTCCCGCTGCACTGTGTAACAAGCCACAAATGACGCCGCACATAGGATTCTCATTCCTAAGCTTGATTTGTGATTACGAAGCATGGCTTTGCTCTGCTGAGCTGGTCTTGGTTGCAGGTACAGGGAATAGATTTCACGTACGACTCCCTCACGCCAAACCTGTCTATTTAAGTAAGAAGCTTTCTGGTAAGAGAATAAGCATTGAATAAAGCAGGTAGAACATGGGTAAGCATAAAACAAGAAATCGAGTTACTTAATTCTGTCGTGCTGGGTAACTTTGACCATGGGCCTAGTCTTGATATTAAGGCTCAAACTAGACTAAGATTGAAGGCAAGGAGAGTTTTGGACCATACAGGAGCATGCTTGATCCGAAATCCCACTTGTATAAACAATTGGATTAGATTATTCTATACTCTGCTTCCACTGAGAGGTCTCTGAGTATTGGAGCCACCAGCAGTGGTAGGGTATCCCGGCTCTCCCCCACTCCTGTCATTACAGGGGACTTACTCATCCAGTGAGGAAGGCATCTTTAAATCTCTGAGACGATGGCACAACACGCGCAAGAGGAAATCTCAGCGCACAGCCAATGCAATGAAATGAAGGATCCTCTATGAGAACTGGTTAGTAACACCAATGTTTAATATTTGTCATAACAACCACCAACTGTTTTGTTTTTTGTTCTAACAATGTGAATTATGCATTAAACATTAATACAAGTGAGTGTACTTTTCTTTTGATCTTCAAGCATAATCATTTCTAATGAGAGTTTATACATAAGCATTGAAACAAATCCCTGAGTCATGTGAATTTACATTGGTTTTACTCTGTGGGAAAGATATCCCACATGGATTACTCATGTCTGTAAAACATAACATAAATCAGAGGAAAAAAAGTGAGCTTTGATTTGGCTGTTGGAACATAAATATCTACATAGACATTTGGTTTGTGCACTAGTGGTAACACGATGTTAAAAAGTTAATTTATCAGAGATCAGGATTCGGGGTGGGGCCCTCACCTAACACGAGATCCAAGTCTGCTCAGAACAAGCAAGTTCACCTCTTAGCTTCTGCAGTCTGGCTTCTGAGAAGAATCGAGCCTAGTGTCAGAGGAATTTGGACTAACCCTGTGAAGTTAGTAAAGGGATCAGAATTTGGCTTGCTTGATATAGACAAAAGTTGCCAAACCGCCATCAGTAAATAATGATACCACATATAGGTAGCAGACAAACTGCACAGTGCTAAGTGGCACCTTTCCAGATGCCCTTGACTTGCTGCGGTGCAAGGCTGACCCAGTCCGGACCAACCCGAGAAACTGCTCGGCCATATCTGATATCTGCTCCTCTCTTTTTAATGTCAGTCACAAACATCGCATTCCATGAAAATATAAACACTATGGATTGTGTAACTGCCAAGACAGTTATTTAAAATACAAACAGAATTTAAGCCCTTTTGCCTTTCACACACTACATAAATACAAAGATAACCAGTGATTAACAGTCTGCACTTAAGCAACGGTGCTGTATGTGCAAAGTACACGTGACATACTGGGGAAAGTGCCGGTACAAGACAGGATGTGATGGGCCTGATTCCGGGGTATATGGGTGCTGACTACAAGGTTTCCAAAATGCCTTTTGCCTCTCCAAAACAGATCTCAAGGCCAAAGGTTGCAGGAGAGGAATGGCTGCCAAGAAGGCATCATGTTTAATGGCAGATAGGCTCTATCTATGATTCAGGTCATATCTCAGGAATTCTCAAAAGCCCGTGAATGTATTTTATTCTTAATGTGTAAGTGCAAAAGGAGTCCTGGAAGTCAGAGATCCAGGATTACCCCACATAATTCAGTGTTCTTACAGGAGGCTACAGTTATGCTCCCTGCTGCTCGTTCTCTCTGGGCTGAATAACCTCAATCGCTGATGGCAGGGCTTCCAAAGGAAGAGCGGAAGAAGCCTATGCATAGAATAGCGTATAGACTGGAAGAAGAGGAAACATGAAACCTTTCATCCCTGAACTTGAATTCTCTTAACTGCTATGTTTTATATAAAGACAGAGGAACTTATGCTATTGCAGTTGAGAAGAAAGCAGCTGTGACACTCCATTGTGGAAACCCAACACTGTATGAATTAAGTCTACCCTGAGGCTGCAGAACTTCACCCGGCATGTGAAGTCAAAAGATGAATAGGTCAATATTGGATATTAAACAAATTTGGACTGAAGGACCTCAACCTAACCTCAACTCTATCTAGACCCTGCTTGAAGCACATTGACAGTATCCAGCTTTAAAAGTTCAGTCAGTCTACTGACTTCTCAAAATCTATAAGTACATCCCTAGGCACACACAAGAAGTTGTACTTGCAAAGATGTGATAGTTTTAGGTAGAAAATGGTGTATGGAAGCTTGTATGAAGGCCTTTCTTAGCATCAGTCAGGGTGACAAAGCCTGTTGGACCATTGGTTCCCAGGCTGCAGTCACAGCCCTGGAGTGCCGGCTGGATACTTCCTTGTAATTTAGCTCATTTGCCCTGCATTAAAGATGCTCTTTTCTAGGGCCCTATGTGAAATGTGCTGTTACTGAACCCATCCTTCCTCTTATACCTGTGGGCCTCTAGCAGGTGGCCAAGAAGCCAGTGGGAAGGAGAGGATACCGGTTTTAATCTAGTTGCTCATGATGGAAAATGATGAGAAAAGTGAAAAGATCTTATTCCACAGACCAATGCATTTACTTATGTTTAACCGCTTAACCCCAGCCAGAACCCTGAATTCCATTACTATATATGAATATCATGGTATGGTGAAGCCTTATTCAGTAATTAGCTGGTCAGAGCCCCAAACTAGAAACCAGATATGCAGCCAGTGAAAGCTGACATAGCCCTCGTGAAATCAGGGCAGTCATACCAATTTATACTAGCAGGGGATCTATCTTCAATTTCTAATTAAAAAAATTGAGAAATTGCATTTTTCATGATATTCTGGTCTTATTATACAGCAATAGCAATAAAATAAAAGTTATAAATATTTATATAGCCAAGACAGAAGAAGAACCAATGCAACATCTTTAGCAATGAAATCCTACAACCACGTTATTATGTATTTCAGTGTTGGAGCCATGTGGATTACTGCTTAACTTTAGGGCAGCAAGGTAAGCTCATTTTCTTGTCTCTGACTTTTCAGTCGCCATTAGGGCTGCAACCTTTCCATCCTCCTCATGAACTAATCTCCCAGTACCACCCCCAGGGAGAGGGAGAGAAGTTACATGATGCGTGTTTTTCCATGGGCGGATGTCTAAATGTGAAGGGAAACAATTGAATTTTAATGACAATTTTGAGACTCTTGAAGTTAATTTCTGGGCAGCGCAGAAATTACTGGCGCTTGCTGCTGCCAGGAACTGTGTCCTCTCCTGCTGACATTAGCAGGATTACAGGTGCTCAACATTTTGCAGAAATAAGTCCCAAAATACCAGGTCCTTCTCTTGTGCCACAAAAGGCAGACCTGCTGCCGTTGGGCCCAACTGAGTTGCCCCAGTATCAATACAGAGCAGTTTCTACAAAAATTAGGGTAACTGCTCCAGATTTATGCTACCGGAGATGTGTTCTCATTAGGTGTTTGTAGCATAGTAGCATTGTTCGGGGTAAGAAGGTAATTTTATTAGATGCTGTACAAAACATTTCATCAGATAAAGTTCCTGCATCCAAAAGCCCTACGAAAGAGATTGTTGAGGGAGCACAGCAAACAATAGGACATCCTGGGAAGAAAGTACACCAGTAATTGCAGCAAAGGCAGCCAGCTACAGAGGCTTTTCCTACACGCAGGGTAACGATAATTCTGCCAAGGAGGCAAGTTGTTTATTTCCTTTTTAGCTATGGTGTTTTCATTGCATTGCTGAATCACAGTTCCTTAATAGCTTACAAACATAATGTTTATAAAGCTTTAGAGACCTTGTCATATCTAAGACAGTATGTCCTGGTTTATCTAAATGTCTATAAAAATATGTAATCTAATAGGTTGGGGGCGAAGGGGGGGTGTTTTGAGTTTTGTTTTTTTTTTTTTTTTAAATAAGTTTAGTAAAGGAGGGATAATTTTTGGTCTTGTTTTTGTGTTCTTAGAAGATTCAGTAAAGAATATATAGGATAGTCTCCGAATCTGTATATATTCACTTGTAGATAATGAAAGAGAAAATAAAAGATGCTTCGAAATAGTACCAGTCATTTAATCTGCTCTGTAGTTAGATGGCAGAGTTTCAACTGTTTTCACCAAAAGGAGACTTACTGCAGAGTACTGTCTTTTCGATTTTGGGCTTGGCAATCATAGCCCCAAACAGGTCATGAAAGGGATCAGCCTTCCCTGTGTTACCCCTCTGCTCAGATGGCAGCTCCAACCAAAAAAAGACAAGAAAAGAGGACAGACGTAGCCACTTGGCATTGCTTTCTTGCACAGAAAGAAGCAAGCAGGGGAGGAGGGAGCTGGTGTCCAGCCAGGTGTGGCAGAACTCGCAAGCCAGGCTGCCGAGCTGGAGCACGTCCTCCAAATGGGCTTCTGTGGGGGAAGGCATGAAGAAGCGAACATTGGGGAACTGCTTCCCTTCCAAACAGCTCTGTATCCCCATTTGCCTTCTCCCATGAGATGGCTGAGCATGCCTCTTATTTGGCTGAAAATTTTCAGCTTGCCATTGAGTATGTTAGTCTCTGTGTCCACCAGCACACTACGAGGTGTATGTAAAACATCATTGCTGGGCATGTTCTCGAAGTTCCCTTACACTGAAGCCAGTTCTCATTTCAGTTACAGGACAATTAGAAGAAACCTCAGGGAGACCGATATTACTGACTTAATCAAACCAGTTTTTCCTAACTGACTAATACTATTCTTTATATACACTACCCAGAGTTTAGTTGTGTCCATTATTTTCTCAACTCACTTATTTCAATATGGGTAATTTTACTTAGGGCAATTTGTTGCCCTGTACCTCTGGATACTATGGTACAGTTCATTACATTAGAGCAGTTTTCCTAGTTAGGAGACTTCACCATAATGTTTTGCTACTAAATTCCTACTGAGAAGTAGAGCCACTAGCTCACGAACACCCCATCCAAGTCCTTCTAGAGCCATGCCGAGAACTTCAGTGATCCCCATTCTAGGTCCCCTATGGTTATCAGGCTCGCACACAACCTGAACAGGCACAGTCTCAGCCCCTGCTCTGAGCCCTTGGGACACGGCTGTTAAGCTAAGACTGCAGAAAAAGAAAAACCATGGCCACAATCACTTATTTTAATAGTTGTTAATGTAAAGCCATATTCCTCACCTGTACTTGTTACAGCCAGATGCATGGTAGGATACATGATTTTGCCTGAACCAATTCTTTTCCCCCCCCTCTTTTTTACAAATAATGACTTTTTAAAAGATTGGTGTATTAATTTCCAGTTGTTAGGAGGCTGTTGCTCTACATTCCTACCTGTGCAGACAGGATATCACACTACTGGCTAAGTTACCAGGGCAGTATACTACCCAGAGTTAACATCCAGAAGCAGTTTCTTCTATTCCAGCAGTATATGCTGCTTCTTGGTACAATTCTTTAGGTACAAGCCCAATGAAAGTGGCCCTTTGCTATTTTCCACTACGCCTCCTTTTTTCTCTCTCGGCTTTATGCTGCTGCAGAGCATGTACAACATGGGATGCTAGTTTTCCTCCCTGTGACCTCAGTGCAACAAATTGCTATGCAAGAGCAATTCCCACTGATTTCAGTTAATTCTGCTGTTATACTTACAAATACAGGAGTTAACATTCAAGAGGTTATTTGGGTACTGGAAAGATAAACAGGTCTTTCAGTCTTCCTACAGGTAACCACAAGGTACAAGCTTTATAGACATTTGATGAATGAGGTGTTGCCACTAAATGAGAGTGTCACAAAGCTCTTGAGGAAACAGAACAAAGTTTTAGTAGTTTGTGAAGGCATCATAAAATGCATGTGCTTTATGAGGCTACAACCTGTGTGTAGCAGGTGTATGCAACCTGCTCTGTATTCCTAAATCCATCATCAACATATCATTGGGAACTTGGACTTCTGAGAGTCACTTCTCTCTCCGTGCCTCACTTTCCTTATATGAAAGTAAGGGTTATGTCTTTGATACCCCTCAGACAAATAGATCAAATTCACTCATTCAATGTCACGTATTGTAATCAATCACAGATTTACCATGTCTGTTTTATCCAAACATTTTAAACTATAACGTCAAAATAAACCACTCATAAAAGTTAGGTGCGGTTGCAGAAGTTCCAGCCTGTGGAACACGAACCTCAGTGATTTCAATGGATGCGATGCCAAAATTACAGAGCAGATGAACTTCAATGTGATCTAAAGATATTAGCACTCCAATAACAAGTGATTTGGTCTTTGTCTTCTACTAGTTCAGGAAAGATCTATACCAGTCCTATCACAGTCCCTCAATTACTTTTCCCCTCAGTTTAAGTATTTTTCTATGAATGATGCTTGCTACAAACGAAACAATCAAAAAAAAACCCCAAACCAACAAACCAACCAACCCCCCAGCATTTAAATCTATTACTTGTTTTTCCTCTTAAAGAATTTTGACATATTGATGAACATTTATTTGCTAGGTAAGAGGTAAAAGAAATGAGAAATATTTCAGTCCCTACAGTCACTCTCGCTTACATGGGTTTACTACTGGTGATCCTTCCTTACATAAATGGAGTTGTGCTTAAGGAAGGGAGGATGCTACAGTTTGAATAATTTCTTCATTCTACCAAGAGAGGCAGCTTCAGACCCATGAAGTTCCTCTTTTATGTAGCACTTCCTTCAAAGCAAGTTTGTCTTCTTGAGTAAATTTTTCCCTGGCTGTGATGTGATATATATATACACACACACAAGTATCTATGTGTGTCATAGATATATATATATAGATATATATATATATGTCACTTACTCCATGGGATAGACCTTATTACAGATTAGAAAAAGAAAAGCAAAAAGTACAAATTTATCTACTAAGCATATAAGAAAATTTGCTATCACCCAAGTTAGAAGTATAAGCTCCATTTATTTCTATTTTTCCGTGAATACACCACCACCACCTACCCCAGAAGTATCTGATGTCAGTAGCAGTATATGTACGTGTACAGCTACAAAATCTTTTGATTTCCGTGTGTCAGTGGAAACTATCACTCGATTACTGTATTTTTTGCCATATGTAAAACATACCTAAAAATATTTAGCACTTTCTATTGATGCAAAGACATCATATGAAAAGCTCCAAGTATCTTTCGAACATGGAGGAGTCACTATGCTGTATCCTACTAAAATATATACTACTTCCAACACTTTTCAAGTGGACAAGATGAATAGGGAGGGAGGAGGGAAAAAAATGATTCAGAGAAAAATCCAAGTTGAAAGCAGAAAAAGGATTTTCTAATTTATAATTCAGAAGTCTACACTATTTTCATTTCCTTGTTTAAAGATCTATATTTTTAATTATACATTTCAAGCGTATTTTAGATACCTTGTTCTTTTCTTGTGAATACAAAAATATGAAAGTATAAAGTAAAAAAAAAAAAGTTAAATAGTGATATAATTTCGTCAGAAAGCGTTGACTGATAAGCATATGCATGGAATTACCTAGTTCAGTTCTGCTCAAACATTTTCCTAACTGGAAGAAAATGTGTAAGTTCCTCACCCATTTTAACAGTTGTCATTAATGGATGTTAAACTTAGCAACAGTTCATTGGCAGCTTCCCAAGACTGGCACCAATGTAAAGATTTGTATTTGATACAATATAATTTCGTCAGAAAGCGTTGACTGATAAGCATATGCATGGAATTACCTAGTTCAGTTCTGCTCAAACATTTTCCTAACTGGAAGAAAATGTGTAAGTTCCTCACCCATTTTAACAGTTGTCATTAATGGATGTTAAACTTAGCAACAGTTCATTGGCAGCTTCCCAAGACTGGCACCAATGTAAAGATTTGTATTTGATACAAGTTAAAAAAAAAATGAAAAAAAAAAAAATCATCGTTTTCCTGTATTTGGATGAAGGTTTGAAATAGTTAAAACACAAAATACCAAATTACGGACATGGTGAGTGTTTCCAGGGCCGGGGGGGAGGCAGGGAGAAATAATTCTATCTATTAGTTAGAAGTCTATGAAAAAATTAAGCTCTGGAACCATAGCTTTCAACAAAGAAGATTATGTTACTTTTATGTATTTCTGCACAACAAAACCAAAACGCTGGCCGGGATTTCTGAGCATTTCCACAATCCAAACAGTAAGAGGAAGCTATTGAAAGTCACGAGAGTTTTGGTGTTAACTGCAACGGAAGTAGAACAGAGTATTTCTCTTAATCAGTTACTTAGAATGAACTTACATTGATTTATCATCTTTTCTCCCCTCTGCTCAAAAAGCCAGAGCCATTCATCCATGACTGATGTACGTTCAAAAAAACCATGCATAGGCAATAATGTACTATTCTTGCAAGGATTTTGAGGGAGAGAGATTGTGTGTATTATGCCAGTGCTGTAGTTAGGGTCATGAGTCACTAAGAAAATACAGAGAAATACTTCTTTTTGTGCTTTGAATAAGAAGTCATTTGTGACAGGATATAAATATGGAGAAGTAATTTGTAAGTTTATTATTACTACTCTATTAAGAATGACAAATTTTGAAACAGATTAAATACTTAGATGGAAACATGTCATTATCACCAGTTTTTGTTGCAAATGTATTTACTATATTCAATCAACATCCTAAGTGTACTCCTATACCCGCACGATGAAATGAACTCTGGGTCCTTCATATATGGCATAACAGTAAAAAAATAAAAATAAAAAAATCTAAATTGAATAAATATTCAGCAACTGAATCTTCGCCAACATGTACCACTATTTACTATGGTAATTTTACACACACAGTAAGCACATAAAACCCTTGTAACCTTTGAAAGCCTGAGATTTGCATTATTCTGAAGACTGTTTTAATTTTATTAAGTATATACCAACAGAATAAAGCACAGGCATTTACAAGAAAAAAAAATAATTTAATTTTGTTGAGACTGAGATACACTAATAAAAGAAATACAATATTAAAGTTGTTAACCCTCCATTCTCAACATAACTCCTATAGTTATATGCTCTTCTTTCTGGCATGATCTAATTTCTGCAGGGATATCAAGGGGGACCGCTACTCTCCATTTTCCTAAAGTTAGCACCCCAACATCTGCTAAATGCAGTACGACACGCTGTTTACCTTTATTGTAAACTTAAGGCTTTTCCATTTAAGAACTGTATAAATGAATCAGTATTCCTTCACACCTATGTCTAGAGGTATCTATTACAAAGCAGAGAGTGTTCATTTTTAGTTTCCTACCTATTCTGATTTTATGCCATATTCCTCTGCACCGATGCTGTTCAGAACTGCTTGGATATAACAACAGCTGCAAGGGAAGTAAAAACAAAAGCAATGTATTTTTTCCCTCATTTGCTGCAAGTATTTATCAACAGACAAGGGTGATAAAAATTCAGAGGTAAAAGGTCTTGCCTGACATCTCGTTTAAACAACTCAGTAGTTTAGCAAACTACTGCAATTCAGTAGCTTTTTCCCCTGCTCCAAAAACCAAGACAACAAAATCCCAAACCGTCTTTATATATTTAGGTTTGCCCACTGAAATCCAGTGCAATATATAGTAACTTTTATTCAATGTCAGAGTTTCCAAGGGAAGTAAGTAGGGGGTTGTCTGTTGGTTTCTCTTAAATAATAAATTTCTCATCTATTGAAAAGAAATGTACGTACGTCTGTAAAAAGTGTGAGCAAAAAGGGAAGATTAATTAACATGTGAATAAATGCAACCACCCTTTTTTCAGTGGGTGCTTTTGAGTCAGAAATTAATTTTTCTCGCGCTGCAGAAACCCTCAGTTCGAACAAGTACCCACTAACATCGCTCGGCCCTCTAATCATCGTCACTACTGAGAGAGAAGCAACTGTTACTGATCACACACAACATTCTGTAAGACCCATTTTTCCAATTAAATTTATATTCTCCTTCTTGGATGTCTGCTTTTATTTAGGTTTGAACAGAATTACAGCTGTACCTTTGTTAACTCCTGTGGAGATAAGTCATTTGCAGAAACTGTTGCTCTCAATAACACTAGCTATTACCGATTATAGTATTGCTTAAGGCAGATTCCTTGTTGTAAATGGCATTGAACATTTTTACCTGGATATTGTAGCAACACATTATGAGCATTGGGATATAAACAGAATAGTGAGCAATGCAGCTGGCCTCTGGATTTAAGCAGTAAACTACTAGACTTTCGGTGGAGACACGCTCAGCTAGAAAATTAAACTACCACCAAAGCATCCGATACAAAGCCGATATCCTTCTCTACTTTGCTAGTGACCGATCATTACGTTTGACTGTGAACCACAGCCCTAAACAATAAAGGTCAAAGTTTTCAAGGACAGCTTCTGGGTTTGAGTTTCTAGCTTGAAATATCTAAAGCTGGATTTTCCAGTTGCGAGGTTCCCAGACTTCTCATTGGGATCGCATCCCACTCAACATCAGGGAAAGACAACAAAGCCAGAAGAACAGGCCCCACACCACCTCAAATCAAAACCCATTTCATCTGAAAAACTGATCCTGGGGTTTAACATATCTGGAAGGATGTTATGTTCCCTATTAGCATATGCATGTTAAAAAAATCCCAATCTAAAACAAGTCCAATCTTATCTCACCTCATTTCTCGGCTTCGTTTTGTTTTATATCAGAAAAATTTATACAAATTCTGAAAGTCTGGCTCACCATAATAAACTATTTTAGCCTTTTTATTTAATACCAAAGTATTGTGAATATAATTGTTTAAAAAATAATTTTATAGGATCTCTACATATATAAAAATAGTAAGTATTTATGGACATTCTCCTGATTACAAGAAATACGAGAATTACATTCAAGCAGCTTTTCAACAAATGTCGAAGTGCTGTGTTTATCCATTATACCCTCGGTTATAAAGGGGGGAGTGTAACAGCACTGTTAGGGAAGTCTGCTGGAGTTCGGGACTCAAATCTGGCTCCGTCCATAACCTGTTGTGACCTACTCCAATGCACCATATTAAAACTTCCTTTTGCATCAGCTTTCCTAATACCTAACTCTCCTAAATAAAGTCTTTTCCTACTTTCATATATCAGTGGGAGAGGGAAGAATCCTGTGACAACCAATATTTGCAAAGTTATTGGTGATTTCTTAGTGCAAGTTAAAATAAGCTTGTAGCTCTCTAGCATTTAACTGTGATTAGTAAAGACAGGTTAAGGCTACACCATATTGTGCCGGATTAAGAGGTTTTCCTTTTCCAAGGAAGTTTTATTATTATTGTCAATACCAGATCACACTGTGATCTCCCATTAACCATGCTAAAGCTGTCTTTTAAGCTGCAACGTTGCTCTATGAGGATATTCCATCTGCTTTGAAAGTAAGCACCGACTTGTTTAACTCCTGACAACGCTTTGCCATAGCTCTCTCAAGCAAGCAGGGAGAACACCAAAAAGAAAGCGACGAAGCCAAATCCATTCTGGGTTTGTGCAACTCAAACCAACGCATCTACCCTAAAATCTAACATTCAGAAATCCTTCATCTCTGTGACCTCCTGCCTCATCTCATTACGATATGTTCACCGATTATTATTTTTTTCCCCTCTTTTTCCCGGCAGAAAGGACAGTTGCCCACCAGAATGCTTTCAAATGGAGAAAAGGGGGTGCCCGGTCCCTAAGGCCTGTGCTGTGGCCATGAGAGCCCCATGTCCCCCTTCTGCTTCAGCATCAGTGCAAGTGCGGCCCGTCTCCAGCGCGAAACACCGGTCCCTTGGGCAACTCAGACAAAGCGACAGAACTTGGGGAACGGCTCGTAGCCCCGGGAAGGGACCCCCGCCTCTTTTCCCTGCTCCGGCATTCACTTATTATAATTCCTCCGCTTTCAGCAACTTTCCTCCGCACCTCCACCCCTCCTGGAAACTTAGGGCAAAAGCCGAGGAGAAGGAGAACAAAGGGGCAAAGAACAAAGAGCCAGGGAGGGGAATGGAGGGGAGGGGAGCGCTCCCCCCTTTCGGGTCAGTCCGGGGACCCTCCCCGCCCGCCACGGAGCCCCAGCCGGCTGCCTCCCCGGCGGCTACCGCAGTGGGGGACCCCCCCCGGGGCGTCCCAGCCCCCGGGGTGGCCGTGGGCCCCTTGCTCGGGGTATGAGCCCACCACCACCACCACCATCATGATCCTGGGAGGGCTTCCCCGGGATCTGGTTTGTGCCCGACCGCGGAGCGCCCGCTCCTGCCGTGCCCTCAAGAGCAAGGATGGAGTAACTCGGTGGGAAGCCGCACCGCTCCCCCCGCCACGGAGCCGTACCTTTCCGCCTGCCCCAGCCCTGCTCCGGGCGCCCCGAGGCCCCGCACCGGGCACCCGGAGCATCCTCGGCGGGTGCCCGCGGGGAGGGACCCGCTCCCCGGGAAAGCAACACGTGTCCGGCCCCAAACCCGCGGCCGGCGCTTCCCAGAACCGGGGCGGCTCCGCGGGGCGGCTTTCGGGGCTTTTAGGGACCACAAGAGACCAAGGCGAGGCAGCTTTTCGGCTTCGGTGCAGAGGTCCAGTTCGCCTCACAGCAGCCTTCAACTTTTGTTAAAGTGTCACCGAAGCGCCGTTTTCGGATGGTCCTCTGCCCCTGCGCACCCCCTTACCGAATGCGGTCCTTTCGCAAATCTCCCGCTCCCTCTGTTAGCAGTTAAACACCCTTGGAATGCCGCAGGTGCCCTCGTTACCTGTTGCTCCGAGGCCCCTGCCCTCCTATGGGAGAGGGCGATTAATTCTTTTTTCCCCTGTGCCCGTGCTGCGCTGGCTGCAGGTGGCCCGGGGCTGCGAGAGCCCAGCCGAGGTGTAAACCCCGGGTGGCTGCGGGCAGGGAGGGAGAGAAGGGGCGGGGGGGGAAGTTTTGGGCAGGTGCCCGACGTTGCTGCCCAACTTCAGAGCGGAACCGAGGGGGTACGGAGAGCCCAACAACGGCTGCGAGCGGGGGGGTGGAGGGGTGTCATCGGGTTACCAGGGGACCACACGCACTAAATGCCATCCTGCAGCTACCTTTCAGAGAAGGACGGGGAATTATCGTTCTTCTTCTCGAGCAGGCATTTCCAAATTAAAGAGTTAATTGACGCCGTTCTTTATTTGAGTAATAACCAAAGGGAATCCGAGCTTTACCCTGAGAAACTTTTGGAGTTGTTTGGGTTTTTTTTGTTGGTTTTTTTTTTTTTTTTTTTTAATTTAAGCTAGAAGTGAGCTAACAGAACCTCACTTTCCCGAAGGCGAAATTAATCTACTCCTTAATCGGGAGTGGAAATAAGCAGCGAGGACGGCACCGGCACAGAGGTGTGATGCGGATGCCGGCGGGAAGCCGTCCAGAAGCGGTTCCGAATAGTAAACCGGGCTGGGCGCTCCCCGAACCGGCCCTGCGACCCACCAAGCCCCCCGCGGGAAGAGCCCCCTCGTCCCGCAAGCCCCTGCCGTGAGCAGAACTCCTTAGCGAAATCAGAGAAAGCTGGGGAATGAGATAAACTGTTTAAAAACCCGAGGCTGGCAAATGAGGAGCGGGAGGTGCAGCTGTAACGCGTTTGCGTGGAACTCTGCCCTGAGAACGGGAGTAAAACTTCAGCCCAGGCTGTGCCCTTAGTTAACTAAAGCCAATTACTTGCCTCCATATAAAAGGTTTCGCGTATGGTTACATGTGAGGAAACACGAGAAGCTCATGAGTCTGTTTTTGTTATGATTTAATCAAATAAATTAAAGGAGAAGGGTAAGCGTACGCCCAATTTGGAACTTAAAAAAAAAAAGCATTAGTTTTGAGGGACGCTCTCGGTCCAAACCCTTTCCTGCTGCGCAGAGCAAAGCGACGCTCTCGGAGTCCACTCATGTCATTACTGCTGGTTGTTTGGGGTTTCTCTTTTCCTCCTAAAGGAGTAACCTTTCATAAGCGATTGCAATTTCGGGGGGGAAGGGGTGAGTAGGTGCAAAACAAGCTGGGGGTGGGGCAGAATTTTGCGTTTCAAGCAATTTAGCAGACAGCAATTCTGCTTACAGCAGAGAGGTAGGTGGATATTTGAAAACGTCTTCCACCGGGGTGTCCTACTTTAGCAATTCTAATTAAAACAAGGTTTAAAAGATGCAAAGAAAGAGCAAGCTTCTTGCTTTATTTCCAATGGGCGTGGGGCATACCGTCATGCACAAAGTGCTTCCAGCCTGTTGTAACGTGCACCTTTGTTTAAAAGAAAAAAAAAAAAAATCAAGCTCGTCCTCTGATTTCAACTAATGTATTTTTAACTGGATTTCTTTCCTCTGCTTTGTGTGAGCTGATACCCACCGTGTAGCCCTGGCCCACTTTCAGCCCTGCGGGTGCCCTGTACCGTGTGCGTGTCTGAAAGAACAGGGAAAAAAGTCTTCCACCTCCCACTCTTGTGCCCTGTACCTGTGCTCGGGAGTTGTATCGTGTCCAAGCTGGGGGTCAGCAAAATAGAGATCCTATTCCTCTTCTCCCTGCCTAACCCCAGAAAAGCCGGGACTTTGTAGGTCCAGCCTGGCTGTGACCGTCCAGCACCTCGAATCAATAACGCAGCCAGTTTTCTGACGCTTCTTTTCCACGGCTGCTTATTGAAAAGGAGGCTTTACTGCCACCTATAAATAGCGCTGAATCCAAGTCACTCTTTTTTTTTTTTTTTTTTTTTTT
>VYXH01001512.1:424609-465679 GCA_013397275.1 Burhinus bistriatus | reverse complement strand
CGCGGGGCTGCGCGGGCGGCGGCGTCCCCGGAGGGCGGGGGGGGGGTAGGGGTGGCCGAAGCCGCTCTTTTTTCTTCCCTTCCTTTTAAATTTTTTTTTCCCATTAATTTTATGGTTTTTTATTCCAGTACAGATTTCAGGCAGGTTAGGCGCCTGACTTGCCCCCCCCCAACACAGGGACTGGAGTGTGTTACTGCCAGGTTGTACTTTAACTTCTCCGTAGGTAATAATTAAAGAGCTTCTTTCTAAATCTCTTTCCCCCACAGAAACACAGGGGCTTGCTTTTGCAATAGATTATATTGATCACACGCACGGGCACACTCTCCTCAGAGTTGCTGCTGATCGTGCGCAGCAGGTAGAGCTGCCTGCGAGCTGCTCTCAGTTCGGTGCGCTCTGTACACACTCTCCTGGACCTTCCCCCATTTTTTTCTTGTGCTGAAAAGTTTCTTTAGGAATACATTTCTATAAACACTACCAAATCCCCAAAAAGAGGAAGCTCCACGTGCAAAAGGGGACTGACAGTCGCTCAGATGCACACATGCCGGCTTTGGTCGTACCTCCAAGTTTTGTCCCATAGTCACGTTGTGGGGTGAGTTTAAAAATAAGAGATATAGAGGGAACAAAGTCACTGACATCAGCAGGGCAGTATCACTGTCAATGCGGAAGACCTCCAACTTTTTCTAGCGGCGACACTTTCCAAAGAAAAACTTCAGCCTTGTCCTAACAGCCGTACTGAAACTTTTAGGGGCTCTCAGTTACTTGAGATCGTAAATTAATCTGCCAGAGAAGTGCGGCACACACCTGATATCAAGGGAGGGTCAAGAGCTGGCCAGTTCCAGCTGGTCCCGCATTTGATTTACTTCGGGCTGTTAAGATGTATGCTGTGGTGTTTTGATAAGAAAAAAGGAGTCAGCAGTTTGATTTGGCAATTCTTGCCTTTTTTTTTTTTTTCCTTTCCCTCTGAAGAGGGCCGCAGTTTAAACTAAGGAATTTGTTATTGCTGTTGTGGTGGTTTTTAGCAGAGGTTCTTGGTCTGCATGGGGCTATCTGTTAACACTTAACTGTGTTGCTTATTCTCCTAAGTGAGCCAGACAGTGGCATGAACTTTTTTTATGCAGCTTGTCTACCTCAGGCCTTTGGCGTCTCCACCTTGTGCCTTTGCAGGGGTTCACCCCAGCCAGGGAACCTGGAGCAAAAGGCAAAGGCAGTGGCCATCACCCAACTGGTCACACCAGCAAACTGCTCTGTCTCCGCAGAGCCCCACCACAGCTCTCCCCCCTCATACCTCTTCTTTTCCGCAGGGCCTTGTCCCCGAGTTGCATCAGGTCCCTCAAAAATATGTGATTTTTTTTTTTTTATACTGTACAGATGTACTCATACAAGTTGCAGGCCTGAATGTGGGAGGCTGCTTGTTCTTAGCTGAATTAAACTATTATTTGCAGATCTCTCCTGCACCTGCTGTGCCCTCCCAAAACTTTCAATTGCGGAGAGTTAGAAAATACAAAAGGGATGTTATCTCTGACTTGAGGGTCTGTGTGGCGTAAAGAATACCAGCAATACTCCAGACCAGTGGACCGTCGCACAAATAACACCCCTTGGAGGTGGCAGCAATGGGTGCACAAATGGGGGTCTAAGAATCAGAAGACAATCTTTGGATTCTATCCCTGATTTTTTTCTCCTTTCCTCCTACTTTAATTTCTCTGCCTCTAAAATCGGAAACTAATAGCCATTCCATGGGCAGTTGATGTCTGAAAAAAATCAGAAATCCTCAGTGGTCATAATCTGTGACAATATTGTAAGGTGGACATGCTGCCGTTCCTTGTATTGGCGTTGGCAAACATTTCTCAGCAGAGACCATATTTTCTCTTGCATGTAGCTTTAGAAAAAACATCATCACTTAGGCTGAAAACTGATATGCTGACTGTCTCTACCAGGCAGATTATTTTGAAAATACCTGCCAAAACAATTTGTCCATTTCCAAGAGCAAGGTTATGGAAAAATAAACAGTTTTGCTCATACTAAAAAAATGGAAACTTTTTCCTTTGAAATGCTCTGCTGCCCTCAGGCTTTGAAGCACAGACTCAAAATGTGACCTTTTTTTATTTAAAAAGTGCCTTTCCCTCTCTGAAAATGTATCCAAATATGGCTAACTTGAAAGTATTAGAAATTTTGTGATGAACACACTCTTGGTAATGATTTCTTTTATTCTAGCAGGAAAAAGGAATTGCTGAAGATTGGCCCTCACTGCAAACAGAAGCTTAAGGATACAGTGGTGAGGCTAGATTTCCCCTTTAATCCCCACCTCCAAATTTTCCCCATGAGCCCGAGCTTTGGCGCAGGATCTGAGAGGTAGGAATCCTATCTCTTCTAAGCTCCGAATGATTTGAAGGTTGTGTCAAGAAGAAAGGTCTCCGCATGAATACGACGGGGAGAAAAAAAAAATAAAAATCCAGCCTGTGACAGAGCAGGCAATAGAAGCAGCCAAGCAGTCCAGAGAGGGAAAACTGGGACTGGTGTTTGGAGGCAGGAGCCTGGGACTGATTAGGTAAGGAGACACAGAGGTTGTGCAGAGAAAGCGGAGAGAAACTGTTCGGTTGAGGAGCCTGGAGGGAAGAAAAGGGACTAGCAGGGCAAGGATAGCAAAACCGACTAACATTGTCAGCCAAGAGCAAGGATGTGTAATTGCAGGATGTCCAGAGTAGCTGGGCTGAATTTCATTTGAAACGCGGTAGAAATTCTGAAAGTCAAAACGTTTTATTTCAGTATTTTTAACAGATGCAGTTCAGCTGCATCATTATTGCTTTTTATTTGGAACAGAATCTGCTTTCTAATGATAAAAAAGAATTAAATGACCTTCAAAAGAAATATTTCAGAGCTGATCCAAAATGTTTTTTAATGATTTTTTTTGTGTATCACCACCGAACTAAGGAAATTTATTATATATTCAGCACCAGCTGCAACATCAGGCACTGGGATGTTAAGGAAATGACTAACCTGAGGGTTTCAGAGCACCTTGATTCAGTCTCTGTACAGTATGATACACAAGCACACAGAGTTTATTCCACAAATTTCTTGAAGCAGAAATGAAACCCTGCAAGGTACACTCCCTCTGGGGGGATAGATCAGAACTTTGTAGTTTTTGTTCACTGGATTCCTGCCTAATTTGTCACAGAATTGGGTACAGTTCATATACGAGGCAGAGAATTACAAGAGGAGAAAGCAGGGCTTTGTGCCACAAAGGCAGTAGTTGAATTTTGCCTACTGAGTTTGCTTCCATTCCCCTTTCACCTCAAAGCTTCTACAATGTGGGGAAAGTTGCCTCAAGAGGTAATGATTAACTGAGATTTTCATATTATGAGGGCCCATCTTGAAATTTTAGGGTCTGGTAGGCTGATGTGAATCACTCACTACCTCAGACAAAATCCATAGGACTGTTCATTGACTACACCAAGCGATGCAGAATGCCAAAGGGGTTGAAAAATCAAGTAGTCAGCGTCTCTAATTGGATACCCAAAATTAGCAGGTGTTTTTGACTTTAATCTCTTTTATTTGGAATACAGATTTATTAAAAAAGATAGGATGATCTCATTCCTTCAAGTTAAGGTTGTAAAAGATGTGTGCTAAGTGCCCAGATACTATTGCGTAGTGGGGAGAGGAACAGGAGACAAGTGACAGTGTTAGGTTCACATTAGGATTTAACTTGTGCACCCCAAATAAAACCTACCGAGTCGCATATAGGTAAGCTTAACAGTGGAAACTAACTCCTGAAGAAAGCTTTGCCCACATACTACTCTGAATGCCAAAGGGGCGCTCGTGAAGAAGATCAAGCAGAAAAGTCCCAATGCCCTGTCAAATTGCATTCATACACCACTGCGCTAAGAACTGATGAAACAAAGGCTTTGTAAATTTACTCGTGAAAAGGGGGTAAGGAGAGGAAGAAAAAAGGAGAGGAGCAAACCCAGGGTATCAGAGAACATGGAAATAAGGTGCTGCCCCGGAAGAGACCAAAGTACTTGTCTCTACCAGTGGAAGCACTTGGTATCTGGGACACTTCCATTTCAGATGTACACCACAGCAAGTTGCCTTTTGGTCACTGCACAGTCTCTTTCTCTTTGGTTTTTAAAGTCCTCCCAGTTGCTTCATAACTAACATTTTTCTGTTACACAGTCTGAATTTTGAGGAAAACACTTTTTCCTGGAAAATTCTTGGTCATAGAATCATAGAATCATTTAGGTTGGAAAATATGTTTATTATCATTGAATCCAACCGTTAACCTAACACTACCAAGTCCACCACTAAGCGCCCTAAGCGCCATGTCTATATGTCTTTTAAATACCTCCAGGGATGGTGACTCAACCACTTCCCTGGGCAGCCTGTTCCAATGCTTGACAACCCTTTTGGTGAAGAATTTTTTCCTAATGTCTAATCTAAACCTCCCCTGGCACAACTTGAGGCTGGTTCCTCTTGTCCTATCACTTGCTACTTGGGAAAAAAGACCGACACCGACCTCGCTACAACTTCCTTTCAGGTCATCTCTAAGTATGCGATAGTGTAATTAAAGGCTGTATGATAAAGCATCTGCACAAGGGATTGGTACTGAGCGGTGTGATTAGCTTTCATTCTGTCGCTTCCTACTGGCTTTAAATGTTTATAGAGTCTGTAATGCTCTCTTAATTTGAGTATGTGTTTCTGTCTATGTGTAAAATATTATATGGCTATGCGAGATTTATCCCCTACCTAATTTATTGCCGTTCTTCTTAATTTCAGTTAAAATATAGGGTTTTTGCATCAGTTCCTTGATTTTTCATTCCTTGATTTTTCATTTCGTTCACCCCCCTTGCAAATTTAGGGGTATTAGTGATATCTCATTTTAACAAATGGTTTTTTATTTTTAGGGAGTTGAGTGCTTATGAAACATAGCAGGTTGATAGCTTATAGACAGTGTTTCAGCTCATCTGCTGCTCAGGTACAACACAGGTAACACCTCTGTCCTACCAAAGGTAAGCATAATAGCAAAAGGGTGACTGAGTTGGAGAGTCCAAATACCCTCTGACTTTTTTCCTCAATTAGCACATATTTAATTGCTTATTTATTTGCTAGCATTGGCACCTAACCATTGGGAACTGGGCTAAAATCTTCAAATGATTTCGAGTGGGTGGGTTTAACATTAACAACCCAGATTGCTCTCCACGGGTCTGGATTTGAGCAAGTGACAGGAAAAAGCGACTCTTTAACATTTAAAATTCGTTTTGCTCTTTTACAACACAGACGGGCTCTCCAGAATCACTCTCCCTTTTAGTCATAGAGATAGGAAGTGCCATCACCAGGCATGTGGTCCTGACCTCATTCGGAGGATCCTTGGCCTGGAGTCAAGCAGTCGCTGCACTCACTGAAACAGCCAAATTAACTGTCTGCTTAGCCATGGATTAAAATTCATCCACTGATCCAAGACAGTAAGTGAGACAATAATTTGCTACTTCTACGTTGCTTCACAGCAGATCCTCATTCAGAATAAACCTGCAGTTCAGCATCGGTTTTTATGCCCAGAAATAACCACAGTGGCATTGTAAATTTCTACCTGTAATAACTTGAACAAATGGGATAAATAAATGCAAATGTAAAAAGAGAGAAGCAATCCAGTTTTTAGTAACACAGAGACTGTACGAGAGCAGAGTATAAAGATAGCTTCAGGAGCCCTGATGCGATCAGCAGCCACCATTATTTTGAGTAGTAACTCATAACAAATGAAGTGCCATTTCGTCTGAGCAAGGGCCTCTTCAGCATCGCTTTTACCACCACAGCCTAACTCTTTGCTTCTCTAACAAACCACAGGCTTGATTGGAACTTTAGCGAGTAAATTGCTTAATGCTGTCTGGAGACCTCAAACACGTGAAGTACCCAGTGCATAAAAGAGAGCTTATTTGAAAACCAAGCATAACAAAACTGACCTGCTGGAGAAGAGAACCTCTGTCTTTTCCCCATTGATATTAGGTGCTGCGCTTGGATTTAGTAACAAAGCAATTTATGCTTCCAAGTCCATCAGCTTTATACTGATATACAAGACAGAAGAACTAATATAATCTCAATTATGCAATGCAAGGGTGGCCATCTGGCTGCTTAGGAACTGATTTTGACCCAGATAACAGCAAATGTTTTTGCATCAGGGACAAAGTTTTAGGTGTGACATCTACAGCTCCACTGAGCAACATTAACAAAACCGAAACAATTTCAAGATGTAGAACAAAAGTCATGTTGATGGAAAACAGTATATTCACTGCTGTACTTATATACCCTACACTGTCAGCCTCTTTGCAGAGCTAGATTCCTCTCACCATGGCCAATAGCAATAGAACAGAAAAAACCCCAACACTTTTCTCAGTGTATCTGACCAAGTCAAAGATCTAGTATTCATGTCAATAAAGCTTTACTATTGCTTGTGATGATAATCCTGTATCATCCCACCCCTGAGGTGACTATATCTCAATCATGAATGAATAGATCACTGTATAAAAGTATGTACCTACTTTGATGTACAGTAATCTGACTGTATCTCTATGTATCTTTGAAGGCTCCAAAACAACAGCAAGCATCACAATAAATCATTTGAGTATAAGGTTAACACTCATTGCAATAGCATTGCAATATTTCCTAAGTACATGTTCAAAGGCAAAGGTTTTATTCATAAATACACCAATGATGTAACTGACTTAGACACTTCTAGCATAAATTTAGAGAGAGGAGTAAAATAAAAGCTTATTCTGATTTTCTGTGTATGAGGATGCCTCTTCCTACTAGCAGTGGCTGGTCCACCTTTGTTACACTCATCGTTCAAAATCTCCCCACTCACTCACCCGTATGACCAGTAGAGAGAAGGTGAAAGGCAGAGTTGTCTGGGGAAGCAAATTTAAGAGGATAAAGGTATTCTCAACCTGCTGTGCGGCCTCAGTAGTTCACTCCTGGGGAAGGTTTGCAAAGGCATAAACAGAAGTTAGGCACCCGGTCTAACTCGGCACAGGCAAGAGCGAGCCTCCCTAAAGGCAGATGAGCGCCTGTCTCTCACCGAGTTCAACTTGTCAAGAAGAGCTACTGCGTTTAAACTACTTTTATTGGGGGTGTGTGTGTGTGTCATCCCCCACCCCACCCCCAGGGTTTTTTGTCTCCACATTTATGTGAATGAGGAGCATATACAGGCTTAGTTGGGACACTTGGCAGAGAAGTGGTAGGTGCTTGAGATCTGGCAGATCTAATTTGTGACTCTCACTGAGTTTGCAGATTAGTTTAGCTCTCCCTTCAAAAAACAGATGAGTTTTAAAACTACGTATCCATGATAAAGTGTTTTGACAATCATTAAAGTGAAAATTCTGTATATTTGAACTCTTGCTATTGAATGGAAACTACTGTAAAAGCAAACCTTGCATGCTTTCATCGTAACAGACATACTCGTGTTCTGTCCTATATAGCATATATGGGTGAGGACAACACTGTGTACAAAGCTCAGTAAGCCTCCATCTTTTGCATGGACAAAATGAGCAATGATGATGAAGAAGATTAAGGGTGTAGAATTGCACAGAGAGGGCTGATGCTGAAGATTAAACACACTGATAATTAAGGGTGCTGATATGAATAAAAATAGAAATTACTTCCCAGCCATCATACAAATCCTCAACACTATCCTATTTTAATGATTCTGTTACTGTTATCTACACCTGAAAAATATGGGGTTTTTGAGCAACTACACATTTCTTTCAATACACTTTCCTAATAAATCAACACACCTTGGGTATTTGCGTCATCAAAATGCAGGTGAGCTTTTCTTAAATACTGAGAATTGTAGAGTTGATGCTGGAGTTTTAATTTAAAGAGATGAGGAAGAGCATTTAAAAAAAATGAAATATAAAATTAATTAAAATCCCATTTTATTTAGTGGAAGAATAAAGATCTACTGTGTACATATTTAATTAAAATCATAAAAGTACCAACATATTAACATGTACTAACATTTTTAAACATGTGACTCAATCAAGTAATTGACCGGAACAAAGCTATTATCAGCACTGCTGTATTCAGAGTCTGTTTGAAGATAAGCAGATGGGTAAGTTTAACTCAGAAAAATAGATTTTTAGCCCAATAAATTTACCTGCCAGAGCCTCTTTTTTACTGTTTGGCAGTATGTTATTGTGGTGGGAGAGCTACACCTATTAATCTGAAAGTGCAATGGATCGTCTCTTCAGGAATAATTTTTCTTGCCTGTATATTTATATGTTCCCCACCCTTGATTTAGAAACTCTCACTTATCTTGAAACAGATGGATATCAAACCCTACTCTTTCTTCAGATTAGAATCTATTGGGAATTGCTCAGACATATCAGTGCCATAGATAAAAAGAGATTCAGACCTTCCTACGGTACTTGGCTCCTCCTGTGGAGAAGTTACGACCTGTAAGCTCTGCAGGTGGTCAAACTGCTAGGGCTGACTTCCCTATGCTCCACTCTAGCTACAGAGCTGTCTTCTCCTGAAGGCAACTTGGGGCAAGACTCTTGTCTTAGATGACCTGACTTGTCTTTTGGGGCAATCCCTTCCCTTTACTCACAGCTGCTGCATCCTTGCACATACTTCTGAGGCACTGACTGTACCGTCTATTTAAAGAGGAAATTTTAAAAATGGGAACCACTCAATTGCTGGACAAACATTCTCTATGCTTCAGACATCACCATCCAAAATAATCCAAAGCTGACCGCATGAATGTTCTTTCACAAGACAGCAGAACATTTTCCCCTCTCCAAAAGAAAACTTCTTGTTGACCGGGAGATACCATGCTGGATCGTACCAATGGCCCATCTGCACCAGTGCACCACCTCCTGCACTAGCCAGAATCAGACATCCAGGAAAAACGTTGGAACTACACCATAATCAAGTGGAAATTACCTCCTGGAGGACTTACTCTGGTTTCTAAGAGTCAAACAGTGACTCTTACTTCAGTCAGGGGCAAAGATGATAAGGCTTTTGCTTACTGTTGGATCAGAACTGATGTATTAATATGAAGGTACTCAGGGCGTTTATAGTGTCAACTTCGATTTCAAAGAAGCCAAAACTTTCAAGGCTCTGTGAGCACAACGGCAGGTTTCTCTTTCAGTTCATTTGTTCTTTATTAAACAACAACTTTCTATAGCAGCAATCAACAACAAGGTGAATTTTACATTCACCTAAAACAAATGCATTTGAGAGGAATAAATGATGGAATTGTGTTAGCTTTAATGCAAACGATTTTGTTTCTGAAGTCGTTACCATTTTATTCTGCAAAGAAATTAAGAAGACATGATTGGCAGGTAGGAAAAATATCTGTGGAAACGCTAGTCACTATAACTGTTTGATGAACATGATACTTATGGAATAGATAAGGAGCTTTCTGATACGGCACTTTAAGATTTACAACTTGCAAACACTAATTTAATTGAATCTTGAATATTGACACAACAAACCAGTGCTAAAAACTCTGAAAGTTCTGCTTGTGGATAGCCCAGACATTTGACGTTGCTTGCTTTGGGCCCACAGTTAGTTTTTAACATTCTGGGGACAAGCCAGTGACCCTGTCTTCTTGCTCAGGAATGTCTGACCATTCACCGGCTCCCCGTTTCTACTGAACACCTACCATACTGGAACATTTTGGTGTTTAAAGATGCACCCAGTTCAAACTTTTGCGTGTTGCTATCACCTTTTCTTCAGACTTTGAGCTCTGTAGAATATTGTTGCTTTGGAGTGAAGATGCATCGAGCTGTGAGAAAAGTTTGTAAAAGCTAAGGATCACTCAAAGAGGAATTAAATGGCTTTCAGTTATAATTTCTTAGTAGGTTTGAGAAACTGCTTTAATGAAATCAAGATGGAGCACTTCGAATGCAGTAGAATTATGACTTTAGCTTACAGTAACAACAGCAGAAAGATACAAGAATAAGTAAATTAGGACATTGTAGAAATATGATTAAAACCTGTGCAACTAGTAGTACAATTGAAAAGGGAGTTTAATTTATTTGTGGCTAGCAAGTTATAATTAAAACAAACCCTATTCCCTGCATATTTACAACTTTATCATACAAGGACCATAAAGTGGCATTATATTGGGTGATTTATTTTGTGGCTGTTGCTTTCTGCTTCTGTCTACATGTCTAAATCATGAAGAGAAAATGAGGACACTAGCAAAATCCAAATACTTTATTTAAAACAAAAAGTGTAATTGTTCAGAAATAGACTATTGACTTTCACTGGGTTAAACAGCTCATGTACTGATTAGGCTTGAAGCTATAATTGTTCTTGTCACCCAAACTCTGCTCAGTCAATATCTTTTTATCATATACATTTTTAATCACATATTAATAAACAAGAAGGTGTGCTTTATTGATGGCTGGATTAGTTTATTGACCAACTCAACAACTCTATATATGGTTTCTGAACACAGAAACAAGGTCAATGTGTAAAGATGTAGAATAATACGTTCACCATTTTAATATACTTCATTCTGGTGGTCTACTTCCTTTCTTAGAACTGCTGCAACCCATGTAGTGCGTCCATTTTTTTTTTTTTTAATTATTTCATATTTGAAACAATCTCACTGTTCGAGCACATTTTGGGTTGAGTTTCAAGGAAACATAGACTTCTATGAGCTCCTCTAATTTAACATAATTTTGTCATCTTGACACCAAGCTGTGTTATTTTTTAAACCTTCAGGAATTCAAGTTTTTAGATCCTTGTAGGTTCTTACCAAGAATTCTTTAATTACTTATATTTTGGAAAATATTTAGACTTTTCAGATTCTCCTGACAGCTAACTTTCTTCATCCTTCTGATCAGTTCTTTTCCTTTTCCCCTGTGAATTGCAAGCGTGAGCATTCCCTTAGAGTAACTGAAGTTTGGAAAACAGCTGTATAAAATTAACAAAACAACAATAGAACATGGCAGTACCTGTGTGTATTCTTTCCTGTCAGACAAAACCTATGCAGAGGAACTCCCATTCCCCCACCCTTCTTTTTTTAGAATTATTGCTTTTATTTTTCAAAGGGATGGAAAGTGCAATAGAAATAGATCTTTTCATTGTCATCTCAATTTTTACAAAAGTCTATTTTGCAATAGAAAAATACTGAAAAGACGTTGATGACTGCCTGTCAGGTACTTATATGATCATCTGAAAACAAAAGTTGTGGAAAAACAGCTGGCTGCCAGCATGCATAGAGGTGCACATCAGCAGAAACAAAGACGAAGCATGTTTCCAACCTGAAGTTCGTAGTCTCTAAACCCCTCCAAATGCTTTTCTCCTTAATGTATGAGCTTAAAATAGGCCAAAACGATCAATCACTGCAGTATCACATACCAGTATCTCTGACTTTACCAATACCTTGTGCCTGAACCATTTAGGTGATGAGACATATAAAAAAAAAAAAATCTGGCTCGACTCTTTAAAATCATACGCAGAGGCGCTATTGCTTTGCTTTCTCACTGTGCAGTTCTTCAGATGCCTTTCAAATAAGCTTCATTTCCCCCTACGGATTACTGCTCACAGTAAAGAGAGGCTGTCTGAAGGGGTCTCTGCGTTTCTTTTCCCCACCCGTGAGCTGCGTTTTGTCTTTGCCTCCCAAGTACAGTATTATCAGCTTCATTTTCCAAACAGATTAATTCATTTGTTATCTGACTACATTTCTACTTTTTCTATGTCCTTTTATGCTACTGGTTGGATTTATGCTGTTTTTTAGGAAGAGGGAAAAAAATATCTCAGTACAATCCAGTAGTGTTTTTCTGTGCCTTTGACTCTGGAGTTTAAAAGATATACCAATTTTATTCTTTTTTGTGGGTGCTATTCTACAGTCCTCAGGCTGCTGGTCAAGGGAAACACTTAAGAGCCATACATACTGAGGTATAAAAATTCAGTGTAACGATGAAGTGAAAGTTGTTAGTGTAGAGTGTTATTAAACACCAACCAATAACTCCAGGAACTTCACTTTTAAATGGGGAAGTTTGAGAAAGCAAGCGTAGAGGAGAGGATCCTTCACTTCACTAATAACCTCAAAATACTGCGAAAGGGGAACTGCGGAGGCAACAGTAGAGGGTCAGGCTGAACTGTATGTTATCACAAGATCTTCTGAGGAAACAAAGGTGATACAGAAACACATCCAAACCAAGTGCAGACTAAAATCCCGCAGATGACTAACATACTGGCAAAACCATTCATATTCACATGAGTATTATCTCTGTAAAAATGCCAAGTGCACCAAGATGTGTAGAAGTTCTGGTCATGTAAGGTAAAGCTTCCCAGAGGCACCCTTTAATCGGTTTAATTTTCCCTGCCAAACATCATCAAAGTTTTAGATGTTCAGGCCAGGTCTTGTCACTTTACTATTTCATCGCTTTTTGGATTACCTACTCCCAGCATAAATGTTCTCAAACATATTTGGTGCCTGTATGTTTCCCTTCCTTTCAGATGCACACCTCATTTCCCTAAGAGTCTTATTTAATCCCTAAAAAGTAAAGAAAGGAAAATTATGGAGCGTGAACTACTATTCAACCCCACAAGGTAAATGGTTGTCCAGGCACTTTTTAATTTGAAGGGCGGGCACAGGAAACCTTCCCAGCACTTTAGGAACAGAGTTTCTTCTACTTCCACTTAATTTCTGGCCTTTTTGAGACACCCACTCCTACCCTTCACCTCCCCCCCCGCCCAAAAAAAAAACCAAACCAAACCTAAAACACCCCACCCCACAAGAAAAAACAGCAACTATGCCAGCCATAGATTCGTATGCTACTCCCTGTGTAGATGTGTAGGAAGTATCTGGAGTAGGTAAGCAAAAGCATTTCTGGGAAAGTTGTTATTAAAGGGAAGACAACTGCTAGAGCCAGTTTATGAAATGATTGAAATGAGTACTATGCACAATGAATAGGCTGATTTCCATAGTAGGAACACACCAAATCATGCCAGCGTGGGCTGACTCACCACAAATGGGTGGGTTTGACTCTTGGCTCTGACACTGACTTATTGCATGGCTTTAGGCAAATCCCTAAACATTTGTTTTTCCTTCTCCGTTTATATGATTCGGATAATACTTACATACCTGAAGGGGATATTTTAAGATATGATATGTTTAAGATCCTACAGAGATTTTAAATCCTGTAACATAGCTAAGCCTCATTAACACCGTCAAGCTAAAATAAACACTGGGATGATTTAGGTAATGTGGTACATGTTCCTGGAACTGGGGAACTTCACTGAACAAAGAGCAAAATCTTCAAAGAGCCAGAGGAAAGCCATTTACAACCCATTGTAAAGCCGAAGTACTTTGCAAGGGTGGGTGAATTTGTAGGGGAAGAAGAACAAGTTTGTTTAATAGGCAAGAGTTCAGTCTTCATTAATTATTTAAGTGGTTGGGCAGAGCTGAAAAGCAACACGTGCTCAGGAGTGGATGAAGAAAACAAAAACTGTAGGCCTCAGTTACCCACCTGTATAGAAGCTAGGGAGGACTTTGCCAAGGTGAGACCTGAAGGTTTGTTTCTATTTCCTATATAATGCGAAAACATGAGTGTCAAAAGAGATCCTCTTCATTCAGATCTTCCTGTCTTGTCAGGAAGGGGAGACAGACTTCTTCTAAAGAGCATGAGGTGCTCTGAGGGCTCCCCAGAATTGGATCACACAAAAAGGAGGATGCTTATTCTGCTGAACTTTCAGGGGAGAAGTAGTCCCGGCACAGCGAGAGATGGGTTGGAAACCCCTGTGAAAGAGAGGTCCTCTAGTAAAGTCACTGGGTAGAGAGCCCATCATTCGTTGACTATATTGGACTCATATGCAGGGAATTCAGAATTGAGAGGGCACAGACTTCTGCCTGGAGGCTTTGGGGCTGACACCAATGTCCTTAAATACTTAAACCCTACTTACACCAGAAGGAATGGATTTGTAGGCTAACCCAGAGAAAGGCAAATCCGACACACAGCATATCAGGTAAGATAATACAGCAGCATTAGGACTTCTGAGGGTTTCTTCCCTTTTTTATTTTTGGCCTTCTCTAATGTATTTTTCCACACTTAGGGCCTTAGTGAAAAAACGCACTCTTAAAAAAGGGGTGAGGGGAAGTCTGGCAGCGTAGAGAGTGGTATAATAGGATGTGAAATCAGGTTAACTGCTCTAGAAGTAGGAGGGAGAGGCTGCAAGTGAATGAGGAAGAGAAGCGGAAGTGGATGTTCTTGAAGTGAGGGAGATGTAGCCAGAGGGTGGAAATAGAGGGAGTTCTCTTGAGCAGTGGTCAGTGGCAGGAAGCGGGTGAAACAACAGCAGTCAGGTTTCAAGTATCACGAAATGAGGATTGGGACAATTAGTGCCAAGATCTATTTTTTTTCATTAGCTATATTTCTTTTGGCATTGTAGTAAACCTGAGAAAGCAAGTTGAGTGGCTTAGCTTTAAGTGGGTTGTGACCCAGACAGGACCTCCAACTTTGAGGATAACCTCAGTCCGTTTTACTGGGTTGACAGGAAAGGACTAATAGTCTGCCCTGTCTCCAGAAGCTCTACCATTGTCCTGCTCTGAATGCCCATTCCTCGTTGGAAAATGTTGCCCTGTCCTGCGGCTTGTATCGTCCAGGTTAATTGCACAGGAAGGAGTCCTGACTGTCATCTCTGAGGCTGCCCAGTGATGTGGACCTAAGCGCAGTAAGTGGAGACTTGCCTCCAAAGAGCACTTCTGCTCCTAAACAAAGTGCTCTCACAGGCACGTTCAAACAGTATAGTGTGTATGAATAAGGTGGGCTGGACTTGTCTGACATCCCACAGAGACATCAAGGTAATTTTTAACTTGCTAGCACAGACTACTCCACAGCTCCTTCGTAGATGTTACTGAATGGGGAAATTTGTGTACTTCACACACTACTTCTACTTATCGGTCTTATTTACTGCTTATGATGACTCTAAAGATGGGCACTGAACCTAGAACCAGTTTACAAGCCGAAAAGAATTTCGTTAAGTTCTTCATTGACAGACATCATTTGAGAGATGCAAAATCAGATTCATATTAAACTAACAAAGCTGATAGATTTTTACTACATCTACAGACCACAGAACACTTTGCTTTCAAGAAAAGTTGAATAAATTGCAGAGCTTTCTTAAGGACACTTCTCCCCTTGTCTTCAGAAAGTCCTTAATGTGACATCTGTCCCTGCACTGTCACCTCTTTTAAAACTAACAAATGCATGACATATAATACAAGATTTATAAATTAAAGAAACCCACCCCTTTTAAGTAATATTCTTTAAATCTCAGTTTCTGACAGTCCTCCTATTTGCTCAGTAACTGTAATAGGCGTATTTTTCAGAAAGTAGTGAATAAAAACTGACAAGCTATCGGGGGAATCTGAATGCATAATTGATGGGGGCATAAATTAATATGATTAGGCCTTTATTGGGTGCCACTGCTGCCAAACCTACAAAAGGGGCATGGAATAAAACATGGCTATGTTCTCAGGGCTGATAGACATCAATATGTAATGCATATTATCTCAAGCCTTCTCATGTAGTCTGCTTATGACAGCACTCAACCTAATTGAAATTTTTATCTTTCTGTTGCATACAGACAGTTTTGACTAGCTGCTTCCAGGGAAAAGAGAGAAATCCAAATGACCCAAACGAAGGTTTCTCTGTAGAGGTATATACCCTTCTTGCAAATCACTTTAAAATAGCTTTCTGGTTTTATAAAGCCATCTTCAGAAAGCTGCATTAAAGACAACCTAGGACTTGGTTTGCCTCTCTACCTTTTAACTAAGCTTAACAGGGCATTTCCCTAAAAGAAAGAAAAGAATCAAAAGATTTCTTCGTAAAAATCAATATGTTGTATGCTTACTTCAACTGAGACTTCATTTTGCTACAGTTCTTCATGCTGCATATATGCAGCTTAGGAATAATTCTTCTTTTCTATTTATTATGAAATTTTTAACACTATCTCTCTTCAGACCTGTGAGGAAAAAGTTAAAAATTAAGAGTGATTTATTGAACTGTCACCCCCTAATCCCTCCAAAAAATGTCAGTCAGGTGATACAGTTTCATTTAGGTAATTCTAAATTATTTTTAAACTTTTTCTTTCTTTTTCAGTTCTTTTTAACTATGAATTCGCACACTGTGAAATAAAGCCACAGCAAGAACGTGATAGCTATCAGTTCTAAAACATTTCAAACATTTTCTGTAAATGAGAATGTAATCAATATTCACTTTTCATGAAGGGTTTTTTGCTTTGATGAGTCAAAGTTGATTAAAAAGTTTCACATTTAATATTTTGCTCTTTATTGAAAAGTACTGTACCGCATGAGTGTTCCTGAGAATGCATGCTACCGTTCCTAAATATTTTTATTACAGTAGTGCTGGATGTTGTACAAATAAGATAAGGAGTCAGTTTCTGCTCCGTTGTTTACAGTCTAGAACAGGATTATCCCTGGAGTAAGACACATTTAACCTGTAAAAATCAAAATAAAACACAGAGAGGGGCAGAAATGAGTCCAAAAACTTGTTTTGGTTTTACTGAAACTCACTTCCTAAGATACAGGAAATAAATCTATTTTTTTCTTTCTGAAATATATTTAAAAGCCCATGCATTTACTTCGATAAATAAAAATCATGTTATTGTTTATTATCATACCGTGACACGAAGACAAAGGCAGTATAGCGAAAAGATTACTTTCTTCTGTTAGTGGACAATCTTTTACTCTTCTAACTCATCACTCCATTATCATAAACTGTAGGGCATCCATAAATACAAAGAGGCCACACGTTTTGTAGCTTGACGAATGACGCATGGCGTTCTGAAAGATCCATGTTCTTGCATCTGTTATTTCAAGTAATTTGTTTATTTCGGAGGCTATAAAGCACTCCCACTTTCATTTTATACCTGCCCTTGGTAGTTGCAAGTGCAAGATGTGAAACAAACCTGCTATGATTTCCTTTCCATTTACGTATAGCAAACAGAGAAGGCAGGACAGTTGATGAACAAGATCTCATGAACTCTCCCTCGAGCATCATGGAGAAACTCCAAGCCTTCTTTCGCCCTAATGTGAATTTGTCACATGAATGAAGTTTTAATGAAACACATTTTGAGAGCTTAGTGCTGCATGGTTTTGGTGCTGTTTGTTTCTGCTTTGGTGCTCTACAGAAAAGTTATCTTCCTTCCCTTTTCAGGAAACCAGACTGATAACCATGTAACTGGAACAGACCCTGTGTGTGTGTGTGCTCTGCAGTGTTGTGTGGATTGTCAGGGGGATAGGGGTGATTTGAGGCCATAGAGATTTAAAGGTTGGGGGCTTCAGTTATTCTACTGTTTTGATCCTGTGTAACTTTTTTTGTACTACTTGTGAATGTCAATATTTACAATTTAATGGCTATAAATAAAGAAAATACAGAATAACAAGAAATCCCCGATCCCACCAAACACATTAGTTAGAAGATGGCTTCAAGGGATGTCTCCTAATCTTGTTTCTTACTTAAAATGCTATTTAATTCCTGAAGGGTTTATTTCATTAGAGCATAGCTTGGACTTGTAATTACTTTGGGAGGTTCTTAAGAAAGGAAATATTATAGCTCAGAAGTCTTTTTTAGTGATATGTGATACAGTTTGAGCCTCTTATGAGAGCAATTTCACAATAGCACTAAGCATTGCAGGACAATAGTTTAAGGTGAATTTCAGGGGATTGTGTTTTAAAAATAATTTCCCTTATTAATCCCTGTTTTCCAAGTGATCTGCTCCTTCTCAGGGGTGGACCAGTTCATCTAGTGGTAGAGCCTGCAGCTCACGACAGGGTTTGGGGCACTGGGCTTCCTTCTCATCTACCTGATAAATTACTGAGTCCTTTTATCCCATCATAATACTTTCATCTACTTTTTTCCCCAAGAGACACTGATTCAACCCACACACCCAGCTTGTTCAGAGAGAGGAATATTACCCAATGGAGGAGGAGTCTGAAGCGACATCCACTCCAGGCTTTCTCCTTTTTCAGCTGTTGGATGCTGCTAGTGTCACCACAGTGGACAGCACAAACAGGTACAGAAAGACTGGAGGGCAGAGTGGGGCTGGCTCACACCACGCTGCGCAAGATCTCTTCTCTGTGCCTTCTCTACAAAGGTAGCGAAGGTCCGTTCCTTCTCTACAAAGTATTTTGCCCAAGGTCAAAAAGGGCTTTTAAACAGAGGTTGCAGAAGTTCCAGTCCTAAACCTCCACCAAACCACATGGCAGGATATTGGCAGTAATCCTACTGTGCTTACTGCAAACCACTGAAAGCCCAAATCTGCCAAATAACTATGGCTCTTCAAGAGGGGAGAACTTGCGTGAAGTTAGCAAAGTAAATCCCATATGAAATGCTAATATTCCCTCCCCTCACTGCAAAACCATTTGAGGAATTTCAGCATTGTGACATTTTCAAATTACCAAATTGAAACACTTTACATGTTAGTAAAATGCATTGTGCCGACCATGTTTTAACAAAAATCATTTATCACCTCTGGAAAGTTGCTGAGTAAATCCTTTTGACTTTGTACTATCCCATTCATCCTTGTTTCAAACAATGTAATTCTAACATTGTATTGATATTCTTTTAGATTTTTTCCCCCTTCTTTTCCATTTAAAAACTGGTTTCTAAATACATTTGATGCAACTAAGTTTTATATTTGTCTCCTTATGGAAGTATGCAGAAGATGTGCTCAGCTGTATTGATCTCTGAGGAAATGTGGATGAGGTAGATAATGCGAAACCTTTTTGTCATTACTAACAGTTATATAGGTTCTGGAAATTTTCTGTGTTTGGCTGACTAGATAAGTGGATGCACTCACTTTTATTTGATTGGAAAAGTATGGGGAGTAAACTGTGTCTCCCCAGTTTCTGTACGGAATTGATCTTTTGTGTATTAACACTTTTCTATTACAGAAAAGGAATTGGTGATTATGAGAGCAGAAGCACCCCTTTCTGCTGGAGTCTTTGGAGACTGGTCTTAAAGAAAAGGGAAGGGACCTAAACAAGTTAAGAGAGGGGACAATGAAAGGACACAAGGCAAAGTGATGAATATTTCCACCTCTAACCTTCAGAAACCAAAGGAGAAAGAAATAACTGCTCTTGACTTTATTAGCTCCTTGTATCTCTCTCACATCTGTGACAGACCTACCCGTACTCTCCCTGGCCTGGGGTAGCTGCAGGTGGCAGGTACTTGTGAGGCTCTGGCTCAGTCGCAGGAGCGAAGGCTGGTACCCGGCTTTACTCTGCTAGCTAGGGTGTCAGGTAGAAGGTTATTAATGTTTACATGCAAGTCCCATGACTTGTTGTATAGGAGTTTGTCTAAAAGGTGAACGAGTAAGAACTGTATGAGGTCCTTTTTACTGGGAAACTATCACTTAATTGATTTTTTTTCCCCTCCGTTCTAATTCCTCTCTAGTTGTTCCACATGTCTCCAAAGCGTCTTTCTCCGAGTTTCCAGACTACGTTCTATATTAGCTCGACTACTGACACCAAAATGTATATAAACCTCTGCAAACAAGTCCAGGCCATGAAATCTTAATTCTGGATCCAAGCTATACTTCCTTTAGTGATAAAGAGGTCTTTCAGTCCTCTTGCATTGCTTACTCCCTCCCCATAGAGGTTACTGCCTTCTTGTCTGAACTGATTCAACCCTCTGCTTTGTGGAAACAATGAATAATCAAGTTAAAAGATTTTGGTTTTAAAAGTGTATCTTTTTCTCAATCTGGTTTACAGTGTGACCACAAAAAAAAGTTGGGATAGGCTTAAGTGAGGCAGAAGTACTTTTTGGCAAGAGGGAAAGCAGTTGGGAACAGGGATCATTTAAACTACCATTACTGTTACATGGCAGATGATTCATAATATAGGGTTAGGTTCTGGTACCCAGGGTGCACAGGTGAGTAGCAGAAAGACTCTGGTGCTGCTTACTTAATCTGATAGCTTTCAGGACCAGGACTAACCAGGATCAGGTGGTCAGAGACAACATCCCTGTAGAGAGCAGGCAAAAGCAAAGTCACCCACATGCTGTCCACAGTCCTAGACAGGCAGGTTTTACAGCCAAGACCCATCCTTACTAGGCAGAGCCCTCCTGCACAACTGTTGTGAATGTACCGAAATAGATCTGATATGCCGGTTCTTGGCTTGCTTGAGACCTTTCCAGCCAGAATCTCCCTTCCTCATCCCCTGCACCCCAGTGTGCATTTTTCTATGACTCCTCTTTTTTTCCTGAGCCCTACAAGCTGACATGAGATAGTTTATTTGCACTTAAAAAAAAAAAAAGTTTGTTTTTACGTCAGTCTGCCTTGTTTATTAAAATACAAATCCATTAGGATCACATCCATATGGTCAATCTCCTTCCTAAGTTGGTTCCTGACCTGCAATACAATTCCTGATAATGATGGTGATTGGCATAAAGCTTGTCTAATCACAATAAATCCTGTGCAGACTAAGGGCTCTGTCCTGCCCCTGGTGACCCTCTTATGCATTTCAGCTTTTCATATAAGTTTAGACTAGTACTTTTTTAATCCAGTCTTATTGAAATTCAAACAAATCTCTGCCATGATTGTTAAAATTGGCAGATACACAACATCTCAGGCAAAATTAAAAGTGAACAACTTGTGCAAATAGGCAAAGTGATGCATGGTAGACAAGAGACAGCTCAAAAAACCTGGAATGGAGCCGTTGGCTTTAATTAGCTGTACCAATTTACGTTGTCCAAGAATCTGGCCTGCTTCTTAAAAAAAAAATAATGTTTTGGATGTGTTAGAAAAATTGGGTGTATAAATTACAGCTGCCCCTATGACACTTTAACTTGAACGACCAGTACTTATTCAGTCAACTACAATAGGTCTCACTGTCCTTGGCAGGATTACAGGGGTAATATTTTTTAACATGGATGAGCAGCTCTTGAACAATTTCTCCAATGTATTAAGCATGAACAGGCTTTTCTTCAACATCAGGTGTGCATGTCTTCTCACATTTATTTTTCTCCACCACACATATTTATTGTTGCCATTACGGGGGGGGGGAACTTCCCTTCCTATAAATGTTTGTCTTCTCCTCCATCCCTTTTATAGGAACACCATGAACTGATGGAGTGATCTTGTTTCATATGCCTGTCTTCTTTTATTTATTTACATAATCAAAAAAGACATTCACTATTGTTAGAGTATATTGCTATGGCTTCTTCATTGCTTGCAAAGGAACTTGTGGGAAAAGATAATGACAGACTATGATAGATATTCTGTTAAAGACTTTATTCTTGTAGTTTCTTATTGACAAGAAGTCTCATTTGTTTAAAGGGAGTTTATAGTACTCAAAAAATCACAAGTAGTAAAGTATTGTTGACTTATTCTGCCTTTATAAAAAGTTTTGGGTGCCTTGAAATATCCTCTAATGATAGCTGGACATGAAGGACTTCAAATTGATGAAATAAGAATATAAATATCTTCTACATAAGAATGATTGATAGAAAAACATGACTGGTACACAGATAGCACATATTATCTCAAATCCTGTATTTTACGGTTTTCATTTTCAGAAAGACAATACTACCAGTTAGGGCTAAAAGAGAATATTCAAAAGCTTTAATAGCAAGGGTTTCATCCTTTCATTGCCAAAACAAAGGGTGCTTTTGTTTTTGTCCTGTCCCCCATCCCCCCCCTTTTCCCCACTTAACCTGCATTTTCTTTAAATATTTATTCTCCCATATTCACATAATCTCCTTAGGCAAGGTAGTGGTTACTTTTATAAAGGAGCTGTATTAAGAATTTTAGGTATTGGTAATTGGCAATCTAACTTTGAAGATGCAAATGAGGAGATCCCCATCTAACATCCAAGTCTACCAAAGATTTACAGAAAACAAGACAAGCATGTACAGGCTGAAAAGGAAATAAAATTCTTTATACCACACATATCCTGAATAGAACTGCATGTTTTTAATTGTATTTTTATTGCCTCTCTCATAGGAAAAGGCACTCTGAGTTTAATCCTGCTATTTTTCTTAAGTGCAGAAATAAGGTCCAGCAATATAAGACATATGGAAAGACTTTGCAAATCTATGTGAAGTAGTATATTGAAAGAAAATACCTTCATTTGCTTGGCCAAATTCTCATTTTAATTATTTGAGACTCCAAACTTCCTTTTCCTTTAAGTGGTATTCCTTAAAGTATGTCTTCTCAGCTCAAGTGTCAGATCAATTAATTTTTTCTCTCTTTGTTTGCTCTAGAGGAGACTTCTTTTATTACAAGAAAAGAAAAAAAAATGTACATATGTGATAGTAACTTTAATTATTGAAGGTTTTTGACACCACTGATGAAAACGCTTCCCACAAAGTCAGCTTTGAGCATAGCCAGTGACAATGCTGTGAAGGTCAGTGTTCAGATTAACATGCTCACTGTAAAAACATATGGCAGATTTTTGTACTAAGAGAAGCAGTAAAGTACTAACTAACTGATTGAAAGAGTGAAAAACTTGTATCCAGAGTAATTAGAAGCCTCTGATACTAAGCAACTAAACAAGCTTTCTTGGGAAACTTAAAATTTACATCCTTGCTTGTTTCATCTAATCTAAGGTGACTGATTCCAAGAGACAGTTGCCTGGCAGAATTCAGATTGATGGAACTAGATCCCCGGTATCTCCCCTAATATTAAAGGCATTACACACTGGCATTCTGATTCCTCTCACCTCTCAGGGTGTAAATCAGGGAACTTTTATGGAAATCAGTAAGTATTAGGCCCAAGAGCTTTCAGTGTGTGATGGAATGAATTTTTGGCTGGCAGACTCTTATGAAAACTGATTTCTGAAAAAATCAGATCTTTTTAATGATAAGTAAGCCCTCACACACCAGGCAGTGGATGGGTAACTGTGCCGTGCTTTGCACCGAAGAAAAATCGTGCTTTGATAGTATCACCATCATGTACATGTTCAAGGCTGGTGAGGAAGATGAGTAAAGACAAGCACGAGAGTTTCCTAAGACAGCTGACGATACACTGAAAGGAACACAAGTTTTGGAGAAGAAATTAAGTATTCCGAGAGAAAAAAATTACTTCCCCCCAGAACCCCAGAAAACAACATATGTACGTGAAAGGACTAAAAAAAGGAGTCATAGCTGATAAAAGAGAGAAGTCAACTGATGTTCCTTGAAACAGAGAATCTGGAAACAATTTACTGAAACACAGAGAAGGCCTTTTAGCAGAATCCTTCTCCTTCCTCCTTTTGTCCTCTGCCTTTCAAGAAGGTCTTTTGAAAGATCATTATCCTAGAGAAGACACAGTTGCACAAATGTTTCCCTTCAACATGAAAATGCAAACTTTAAATGAGAGTAAATAAATAAACAAACCCCATCCATTACTCATCTAAACCCAGAACAAAATAAAGCAACAGGAATCTAGATACTATTTTTTAACAAACATTTCTACAGAAACCTCCAGATGTCCCATATCTTGATCACTAGATCTAGTTGATTGATGATACATAACAAAGTGCTATGGGGTGAAGCCTGATGTGTTTTGGACATCCAGGTTAGTCAGAGCAGTTTAGTCTTATGTGGCCAAAAACCATAGTATAAGGAACAAATAGCATTGGAGGAGGGAAAAAAAATATCTGTCCTTAAGCAGTAATAATTGGATTTGGGGCTCTCTCCAGCGCAAATTAACATTTATGGCATCTGGCCCATGGACCAGATGCTGTAGGACTTTGGGGTATTTGGAAGCATCCAGTTAATAGCAGCAAATGGCTGTTAAGGGAATAATGGGGGAGAGAGACCTGTGATGCTTTCTGCAAGCTCCACCTCAGAGTGTGATGGGCTGGTGGGACCTTAGTGATTGCCCAAAGTGGATTGATATAGCGCTTTTTCTCTGGAGGACTCAGGAGAAAAAAGAAGCAACTTCTTCTCTAAATATTTTCATTTATGTAAAGAAAAGCAATTTGGCACTCTCCACATGTGCACCTAATGTGGTTGAATCAATCCTTGCAAGAAGCGCAAGGACATATTACCTTCTAGATTGGATTAGCTCCTTTAAACAGGCCATCCACCATTTAAACCACCCTGTTGTTTCAAGAAATTCCAGATTTTTCCTTCAGCTATATGCCAGCTTGGCAGACTAATTCTGGTATGCGACAAACCAAGAGTGTCCAACATGCCACTGAACTTTTGGCTCCATGAGAAAATTAAGGAAGACGGGTGGAGTTTAGAATCCAGATCATTCTTTCCAGCTCATAATTCTCTTAAAATCTTTGGTGAATCCTGTGTCTTTAGGACATCTCAAGCTTGGTGAACTATTACTTTGTAATACTCCATGATTCTGCATGGACTTTCAAAACCCATGTGATAGCTCCATACAAGCAGTAATGTTATTGGAGTCTTTGTTCATATACCATTCTTTAATATTTAGATGTCAACATTTACAGCAGCCCAACAAAGAGATCCAACAGACCTGAACGATCTAGAATAAGTGAGAAACATCAAGGGACAGACAACTGATGTAAAGGAGCAGAGAAATACAGAGGCCAATACATCATAACCAACGAAGTTAAACCAATGAGTTTAGCAATCATCAGCTTCTCGGTGACACTTTTTTATTTTGCCTGCTAGATAGAAGACATGCACAAAATCTCATTTCAGTTGTATCTTTCCTTCACTTTTGGATTTGCAGATTCATTTGACCAGTCTGTCATTGTGACACTAAGTAGCACTATTCTGGAAGTTTTCCAGCAAAATGCTGTTTGTTTTAAACTGGAAAGTGAGATGCTACCACTGTTGGAAGTGTTTATGGTCGTCTATAAACATTATGGCTAACATTTCACCTGGAAAAGTTTTAAAGTTCCCAAATGGCCGATGAGGGATCGAACATCCCCTCTTTCCCCTTCAGCTCCTTTGGCTGTAGCTTTGCTATTTCAGAACCGCCTACAGTTTACATATGGAGTATTTTCTGGAGCATGCAAGACCCAGCTGAGGTTCCTTGGCTAAACTGGCTGAAAGCCATAACCATCAAACTATTTTACCAGCTAATCTCTTGTGTACACACAACTCTTCGTTACAACAAATATTCCAACAGACAAATACTTAAAATGTAGGAGACACTTTCAACAGTCTGTTCCAAGAAACATTTATAGTCAAACACACACGTGTATATATAACAGAACAGTTCCAAAGATCAAATGGAGAGAAACTCCAGCACAGCCAACAGTACCTGTTAGCACCATCTGAGAAATGAGAGCAGGGATGTCCACATGGTTCTTCCTCAATCCACGAGAAGAGCAATACAAGAGAATGAAGCAGCATGGGGTCAGTAAGAAACTAAGACAGCAAATGAAGAGGTAACCCAGTTGGGGCTAGATGGAACCTGAAGTCAATGGTCAGGCAAAGTCTGTCTGCTGGGGTAAAAGGGAGGGGGAGTGGAATAAAGGGATGCAGGAAATCTCCTTCAGCTTGGAAACCGAACCTCTGTCTCCATGTGAACAGGGTGTTTAGCACTTTGTCAGTACTAACAGCCCAGCTGCTTTTTCTTCTAGCCTATGCATTAAGAGTGGGGAGTTGAGGGTTTTGAAAAGTGCCTAAATAATTTGGCTGAAAAAATTAAATGGAATTAAAAGCCATCACTTGGCATTTAAAATCATTCGGTAATTAAAAGTCATCACTCAGACATTTTCAAAGTTCCCTTCTTAAAAAAAAAATTGATCTTCAGAGCAAGCTTTAGAATCTTATTTTAATTTTTCTTGAATAAATCTTGTCCGAAATAGAGCTTTCGGAAATAGATAACTTTACCATTATGATTTAATCAACAGCCATTTGAAATGAATATTTCAAACCCTCACACTCTACATGTAACATGAATATCTCAGGAGAAAAAAAAAAAGGCACAGAATGCTTTGAAATTGTGAAAGTTTGAACACACGGTCCATATTTTAAAACACCAACTCATAATTTCCTCTGTGCCAACCCATTTGTTACAGTACTGTTGGCAAAGAATTGTTTCACAGGCTTCACTTACACACACCGCCCGTGATGGGAGAGGGAAGAAAAGCAGCGTGTAACCTCAAGAGTGTCAGCTCTAGTTGGAGCTTATGCATCCCAATTCTACGTGTGCTGAGACACACTGAGCCAAGCAACAACAGAGGTAAGCCATCATAGCAGAGTCAGAGGAATCAGAGACAAAAATGTCAGAGGAAGTTTTATGAGAAGTTGATGTTACTGTAAACACGTTATAAGATAAGACTGGATATTTTTTCCCCAGTTTTTCATTAATCACCTGCCTGCGGGACTGATGAAATAGATGCCCACTGATACCTATGAACCTTACTTAAAAAGCAACTTTGGTCATTATTGCCCTTCTCTCCTGCACGAAATACAAGGCAGTGTAATAGATACCCAGGCGATGCTTATTTCCCCTACTTTTTTATATATATATAATTTTTTTTTTTTTTTTTTTTTTTTTTTTATATAATTTTTTTTTTTTTTTTTTTTTTTTTTTTTTTTTTTTTTTTTTACATCCTCTATTCATTGCTGAATTATTGAAGAACATGGCTGGTAATTTCTACCCAGAATATTTTCAAATATTTTAGTCAGAGTTTTGCCCTATGACTAGTCAAAGAAAGTAGGGGGATCCTCTATGTATTTGAATTAATATGTTTCTCTGTTTGGTATGAAATGCTTGCTTATCTTTATGAAGAGATGCTGGAATTATCTTTCATTGTCTTATCACACATTGCTGACACAAACTGTTCCTAACCATTAACAAGACCAGAATGTACAAACATGCTTTATTTTTAAAAAAAGCTCTTCCTACCTACATGGGAACTTGGAAAGAAAAGGGGTAAAGAAATTCCATCCTGGTGAAAATCTGACATGTTTAATAAATTCAAGTTCACTTAATTAGATTTCTTAATTGAAATTAACCTTGAGAAACTAAAGACAAATAGCTCAGCATACTTTTAACTCAGCAGTGTGATATTTAAATAGTTTTCATGGTACTCGTTTCTTGCAAACCAAGGCTCAGTCACTCAGCCTACCTCCAAGACAGGCTCCAGGTCTCCCTAAGTGGTACCAGTTGTACGCTTTCCTAAGTTGTTGTTTGTTTGTTGAAACACATTCTTAAGAAGAGACTAAAAAGAGAAACGTTAAGTGTCAGTAACTTCTATTGTGTGTATTTTTCTCCTTGCTGAGAGGCTCACAAGATGACTACAGCTGGATAGAATCGGGTCAATATGACATTATAAAAATTTTAAGAAAAAATGTAGCAGTTCCCTTCTCCTCTCTGTATTTCCCTCCTCCTCCCGCTCCCCAAACAGCACGCCACTAATTGCACTTTCCACTCACCTGATTTTACTTTAAGGCTTTTCAAGAGGATTGTCATTTATAGCCTGCAATTCAAGCCTCTTATTCCCTTCGCAAAAGAATCAGCTATATTGAACTGGAAATCTCACCCTCTAACTATTTATTAATATAGTTTTAAAGGAATTCTCAGATTTTTGTTGCTAACTGCTCACTTGGGTTGAAATGTGATGCACTTGTTGGCAGTGTTGCCCCAGAGGGACTGCAGTGAGACAGACTTACTCAAGCTTCACTTGAACACAGAAATGAAAATCAATAAACAATTTGAACTTCTCAGAAGAGAATTTTTCTCCTCTAATGAATATACAAGCTTGGTTACAGCTTAATTTAAAGATTGAATTTAGTGTGTGTTTTTTCCCTGCACCAGGAGCATGACAAACACAAGCTTCAAGTGACATGTCCCAAAGGGAGACGTATTGTTTAAAAAAAAAAAAAAAAAAAAGGAAAATAAACAAAAAAAATTCCTGGCCCCATGACAGGGAGCTACCTTGAAAATAAGGAAACTAACATGCAGCTGCAAAACAGATGTGCTTTGTAGGTGTTTCTGGTGGGGCAAGTTTTTTTAACATACGTATTTTTATTTGCGTTTATAAGTGACTGCAAATAGGGTCAGACTACAGTGTAGGGATGTTGTAAATTCTCTAATAGTTTGATGATGTTTAAATGCAGGATAAATGTGTGTTTTGTGGGTTAGTTTCTCACACACACAAAATCATATCTATTTATAACTTTTGCTTTCAGTATTGGAATATGGTAATAATGTCACTTCTGTAGAAGTTACATTAATAAAAAAGAAAATGACTGTAGAATCAATGGTTCCAAAATAAGACACTTTTGCACTGAATATTAACTGTCAGAAGGGCTAGAGCTGGGATGAGCTGATGTGTTTTTGTTTTTCAGAATTTCTGCGGAGTTATCAAGCTAAACTGCTTTTGCCATCTGATAGTTTGTCTTGGCAAAGCGATTAGTTGAAAGCCACAAAAGTGATTGTGTACAGCATTTTATTCTTCAGCTCATCAAGAAATAGATTCGAATTGGAAACTTTGATCTCATCTGTGCAAACTGGAAACCAGATAAATCAGATCTTATCTACAAATGCAAATCAACTAAGTGACATAATAAAATGAGGGACATCTATTTCAAAACCAGTCCTAAAAATAGGGTGTTATTCTGGAAAAAGGAGTGGCAACGTATATGCACTGAAATATCTGAAAGTGTAGATTGCAGCCAATTCAGTTGTCTTGGTCCAGTTTCTATACAGATAAGCCCTTAGAGAATACCTTAAGGCATTCATATGGATAATATGTAGCTTGACTTTCCAAACCAAACCAGTTAGAGCCACATTTTTGTTGCAATAAAAAAAAAAAATCCTAAATTTCTTTAGCCCCTGAACTCTTTTTCATGTTTGTAATCTTAACACCCCACTCAAAGGGATCTCTAAAGCTTTTCATTTAAACTACAATTATTCTTTTGTCTACTGGGAACCCAGTGCAAAGATGATGTCCTGTGTGCAAGAAGCAAGCAAGCTGAATATTAATTAATGAACACTACTTAATATGCGGAAGAAGAGGAGCAACAATCAGTCGTGAGCCTTTACATATTAACTGGTAGATCATTGTTATTCTGGGAGGCATCATAAGGCCAAATGCAGGTTACAACTAGTTTAGAAAAATCTCTTTAATTAAGAAACATGAAAGTTTAAGTCTCTCATTATAAATATCTTATTGTGTCCATAAAAGACATCATTAAATGGTATGATGGTATAGCACTTTTAATGCAGTCTGAGGTGATGAATTGGACTTAGGCTGTTAATCTGTTTGCAATGGGATTCAATAAACAAGCAAAACACTGAGTTTTCACTATTTTTCCTAAGATGCAAAGAAGCAAGTTTTCCTTTTCTTAAGGACCTGGGAAGGCCATAAACAAACAAGAAAATCTTCATAAAACACCTCTCTCCAAGTAGATGGGTCAGGAGTTTCACAGCAACAGGCGAGTCGCAGAAGTACTCTCCTGTTTGTCAACTGGCGTGACTGTTGGCAGCCTTGTAGAACAGAGGAGAATATGCATGTTCTCGTCTAATACTTTTTGCTTTGCTAAATTAACTGAAGCAAAAAGATATAACATTCCCATCAGTGAGTCTCTGGGTACATTGCTAAAGGAGATTGGCCTCCTTGTTCCCATTTATCAGATGGGAAAGCAAGTCTGTAAAAAAATGAGGTGTGATCTAAGGCTACTCGTGAAACCAACATGAGATGAAAATGGGTATGGCTCTCCAGACATGGTCTTTATCCTCATCAATATTGCTTTCCCTTTTAAGGAATTACACCCCCCCACAATATTAGCAAAACCTATGAATATTAAAATCACAAGAAGAATACATTTTTTATAAAATTCCTATTTCAAATCTAGCATGTCCAATGACAGGAGTGTCAGAAGATCTGCAGTTTTTATTACTGCATGGAACCACGCAACAAATAAAACTAAAATCATCCAGTGCACTGTAACAAAAAAACCATAATCCATCTGCTTTTTCTCAATATGCTTGACTGTGAGAAAGAGAGTAGCTACAGGAAGAATCAAATTGGGTTCTCAACTATATGCAAGGTTAACAACTGATGACAACATTTTTTTTAGCAAAGGATGCAGCAGTACACATTGATCCAGCTTTTTATCCTGTACAAAGAATTATATGAGACTTCCCTGCATTTGCTATACACAAAATATTTTCCTGATAAATTACACAAAATAACATTTCTGCTTGCTGAGGGTAAAAGGCTTCTCTGCCAAACATACGGTTTCTCTCTGAAGCATTATTTAAACAGCTTTTAAAGGAACAGTTTGGACAGGCAGTAAGATGCAGCAACATTTTACAAGGATTCAATTATAAGCTTTTTTTTTTTTTTTACATGAAGCTACATGAACATGTGTATGTGCACTATATATGGTAAAAATCTTTATTGTTTTAGGCAGTCTGGACAGTTTCAGCACTTGAATTGAGAAACATGACCATTGATTTGGAAGAAGTATACATTTGCTTCTTGCTAATATCCCTTCACTTGTCTGAAAATGCAGTAATTTTTGTGGAATACTCATGGGTTTACCTCTCTCAACATAAAGCAGAGCAATGCCATGAAATCTGATTCAATTCAGGATCTTACAGAGTTATTGCTTCTTATCAGTACCCGGCATTGTTCACAAAGCAGTCTCCATTCCTGTGGATCTTCAAGGCATGATCTGGCCTTGAAGAATCTGAATCAGCCCCTTTTTCTGTTTGTTTGTATAGCTACCCATCTAAATACAGTTCGCCCAGTGCAATTATACCACTTGCTAGACTGGAAGCCAAATGACACAAAAAGCAAGACTGCATAAGAGTAGTAGGAGGGATGATGTTTACAATGTGTGGAAAACAAACGAGCCAGTACTTCCAAGAGCCTCCTGCAGCGACACAAATACTTCCACTAAAAGTAAACTCCTGACAACATGAAGGGAGCTGAGGTTGGCCAAGAATGCTTTAAAAGTCTCCTTGGTGATGGAAAAAATCACCAGGTGGCACTGTTACATATCATCATAAAAGTTTACACCTGTTCACAGTTTTCTGTTGGGTGGGGAAACCTTCAGGGACGACATGTTGGCCATGAGAAGGGACTTGTTTGCTGCTGGCCTGTGGTGACCCAGACTGGAGCCAGCTCCCATGGCAGAGCTGCTCCTGGCCAGAGGTTCTGGGAATGCTCTGTGCTGCTTTGGACCTCACCTGGTCCAGGACAACCCATGGCATATTCCCCCAACCCCGTGCAGGTTCTCATTTTCCAGATTATCTGTTTAAGCCATAAAAGATGTCATGGCTTGCTAAAAGGATGAACCTGTAAACTAGGAAGGGATATATTTTTCTGTGAGAAAAAATAAATTAGAAAATCTGGACACAACAGGAAATATTGGGGGGGAAAAAAAATAAGCATGGGAGAAGGGACGTGGTGACACTCGGGACACAGCAAGCTAGAAGTCATTCTCAAGATTAGAGACGTTGTCAAAGCAGTGGATTAACAAGAATAGGAAAGGAACAGAAACCTGAATATGGGTCAATCACGATTTGTTGTAGCTCAATATCCAATTCCTCCTGCCCTGGCCCCCATTTGGCAAACTAGCAGCATTCAGAGAATCTTCTGATTCTTGAAACTACTTGGGAAGTTCTGCCATGCTTGTTCATTTACAAAAATAGAAACAAGAAAAAAAAGGAAAAGAAAGAAAAGAAAGAAACCCAAACCTTAGAACGTTTTAAGTCTTTCTGTTTTTTCCAAGCTGTATTACTCCTGTATGGGTGGATAATGGTCTTTAAGAATTATTTAAAATCCCACTCTTTCCATCTACAGAAAAAAATAACCCTGTCAATTATGGTCATATATATAGAAAACTAGTTAATAGACAAAAGTGCTAAGTAAAAAGTTAAGTGTACTTTTCTTAAATTAATTTTATAACAATCTTTTGATTTTCTTACTGTTCTGTTCAGAGAGAGTTTTTCATGCCACCTACCATCCAGGGTTTTGTTTTGTTTTTGTAAGAGAAATAGCAGGCTGCAAGCAAGTCATTCCTTTTTGCCCAGAGATCAGAGAGCTTTACTAAAGATCTGGCATCCCAAAACATACCCCATTTGGTCTCATCATTTTCCTTCTCCTATACTCAGGATCATATTGTGTTCTGTACACTTAGATGTTTGCGAACTGTGCAGGCTGTCAGGATGCAGCATATATTTAACCAAAAATAGCTTCTCTGAACTTAAAGGCAACACAAGCCATACCAATCACATTAGCTTGCCCCTTCCTAATGGGAAAACCTCTCCTTCTCTAGCCTTCCAAATTAATTAATGTCTGAATGGTCTAAATGATGTCAGTAACAGAAGAACGAAGGCAGCTTGTTTACTCTGAGACACCATCTCAAATCCAGTGTGAGGTAAGGCTACGCATCGCAAAGAAAATGTCACCTCCCTCGCTCAGAAGAGATGGCTGCAATTGAATAGATTTCACAATTAACTAATTTCTCATGGCTAGAAAAAGGCTCCCAAATCCAAAAGAGAACATACCAAGGAGTCACTGCAGCTCTGCATTATGAGAACATATAATGCCTTGCATTGTAATTACCCGAAAAAACACTACATGGGGCTTATCCGTCCTAAAAGCTAAATATGTGGTGTTTTTTAAGTACTAGTTTATAACACTGAAAAGTGATTTTAAAATAAGTCAAGAGCTTCCCTACTATATAGCCTTGGATCCATCATCTCCAGTAATAGTTAACATTTACCTGCTTTTTCTACATTTGCCGTTTTCCCCCCTTTAGGTGCTTGAACTGCGTGGCGGGTATCAGCACTTCATTAAAAGAGCATTGCCAAAAATTGCAATTTAGGCACTTTGTGAAAGACTCATAACATAGCCAATAACCTAGGTGTTACAGGCAGCGGAGTAGCCTGAGATTCACTCTTCTAATAGAAAGAGTTACATTCTATTTGGTAGGCAACCTTAATTTGCCATCTGAACTGAATTAATTCATTAGTTAAATCAGTGCTTAGCACCATTTGTTACCTTTAAGTAACATCACTGAAATTTAAATGATAAAAATGTGTAAATAGTTAATAAGATGAGGAGAAAAAAAAAAAAAAGTCCCATGAAAAAAGGGATATATACTTTGCTACCTGATAAAGGGGAAGGAAAAAACCCTCAGCCCTTTCTCAGCTGCTACTATCTCCATCCACATTATGTTTTTTTAGTTACATTTGTGAGCTCTTACTCTAGCTTTCTTCACCTTTCAGAACACTGAGGATAAGAATCTCAGCTACAAATAAATGCAAGAATCAAAATAAGAAAAGGAAATAAAAAGCAATGTTTTTAATGTATATATTCCTAAATTGTGCGTGTAAAACAATGAATTAAAATATCTGCGAAGGAATAATTTCAAGAAAATTCTTTTCAGATTAATTTTAAATAAAATATCTCATATGCACATATCCCATATTTACTTAGCAAGAAATCACTGAAATCCCTACATATTCATGCCAGTTATTACAGAAATTAGACAGAATGCATAGAGAAAATTTCTGAGATACATTTAGGCTTTTCTTTTTCAATAAAATGCACTACAAAGGGAATAAAGAAATTCTTTACCCAAATTAATGGTGAATTATTTTGTCATGAGAATAGAAGTTTATATTCATTTAAATGAAAGCACATAAATTGTTCTTGACAAGAAAAACAAAGCTAGCCTTAGGCAGTATTTTCATTATAGAAAAAGGCACATGTCCATGAATATCTAGTATAATATTAACAAAAACTGTTCAATTAGCTATGCATGTGCCATTGTTATGAATATTTATTTGCATCGCAGCTAAGTAACATTGATACCTTTTTTTCAGCCTGTTTAGAGATACAAAATGAAGTGAACATTACTGCTCTGCAGAGAGCAGTAAAACTTCTCCAGAGAGCTGGTCAGACATAACACTTCTTATTAGGAGAACTTTTTTCACTACTGCTTGTTTCATTCTTTTTCACATTGGAAATCTACTCGAGGAATTATAACCTATTTTAAGGTAATTTTGATCCAATTGACAGCCTAATATCATCTTTTCTGTAAAGAAAAGTTATTTATGTAAAGACAACCTAATATATGAGTTCATTTTTTCTGAAGTCAATTCACTTGAATTGTGTTCTAATTATGTAGAGCTCCCTTTTTCATAAATACTTTAAAAATTCAGTTTCTGGTAGAAAGTGTTGCAAAAGAGCAACCTTAAAGCAAAACAAGCATTACAGTTGTATACATACAAAAATTATACTTATCCTTGATAGACTTAAGAATAATTTAGAATAGTTATATCAGTAGGAATATTTATGGTTACCAATTCAGTATTAAGTATCACGTGACTTATGTCTCCCATTACAAAAAAGTTTTGAATATTAAGCATTTGTAATGAACTCCCTGTAAAAAACTGCAGACCAAAGGCCTACTTTGGCAAAAATATGTTCGTGTGATTAAAAATATTCTGTATATGAATAAAGGTATTAGCTGCAGAACTTGCTCTAGGAAGAACTTCAAATAATGAATCATTAGAATATTACTCACTATTAGAAACTGAAAAAGCAAGATTAATTGAATACATTTGTCCCATTTATGTTTTCCAGAAAAGAAACCTTTAACAAAATGGTTAAGAAAAGATAACACATGGTCTCTTGAAATTTTATTGATTATGGATCTCATTTTAGTTTCCATTCTGCCACCCCAAGAACCTTTTCCAAAATCCACTAAGGTCAGCAGGAATCATTTTATGTAGTGGATAAGCACTGATCACAAATATGCCAAGTCAATGATTCTCCACTAAACTCTTACCCTAATCATTCAGAAATAATCAGTTCTGTAAACTATTTTAGCATTTGCCTCTGTTCTTCTCTAGGTGTTACAGATATTAATAGTATTTTCTTCTCAGAAGCACAATCCCATGAACTACCAGAACATATATATAAAGTAGGTAATCCTTACAGTATTTTTTGAAAGGGAGAGAAATGGTGGCAAGTAAAATGCACGCAACCATAGTCCTGTTAAAGATAAAAGAATATCAATTATACTTTAAGCTGACTTCAGGAAAACAAACAGGCAAATGTAAAATAGGGACTGCAATAGGTAAGCCTATGGAAGATTATTTTGGGCTTACACAGATACTGATGATTTCTACATGGGTTCACTTGATTCCCTTCCAGAGCAAGGCTTAAGTTGACAGCAAGATACGTTTTCTGTAGCTGATCTTGCAAGCATATACAACCCACCCTCCTCGACAAAATATGACAATTCTCATAGTAACACACTGAGAAAGAAAGGATAAAAAAATTGTAATGAAGTATTCCTCTAAGGAAGGCTTTGTTTGATTTTAATGTGTCCAGAATGAAGATACTGAAAAAAAAAAAGAACATCCTGCAGCTGGTGAGCTGGGTAGAAGAGAAAAAAAAAAGAAAAAGGTGGATTTAAGTGACATGAACTAGATAGCCCTCAAAATTAAAATCTCAACAAATTGCAGTTTGGAGACCACTGCCAAGAAGGATGTATGTTCAAACTTTTGTTATCCATTAGAACATGAGCTCTTTGCCTTTTCCACTGCTCTCCCTTCGCATGTGTCACCCCAGATGTGTAGCACTGCCATCACAAAAGCGATAGGAGTTGTTATTGTAAGTGGTATACATTGTGTGCTGCTGATGAAATAGGAAGAGACAAGCACCAGAGTAATTTTGCTGGTAATTTCTTCTGATTAGATACTTGCAAGTATAAAAGCAAGAACAAGACAAGATAATAAATGATAGGGTTCTGGGAGAGTTAAGAGAAAGAGACTTGCGATTAAACTAGACTGTTTTTCTGCTTATTTCTGAATGCTACGTCCACCCAGCCAAATGATGGCGTGGTAGCAAAGCAGTAACAGTAGCTGTGAAGGTGTGCCGGCGCAGACCCGGCCACGAACTGTACAAGCCCTCTGGGGAGCGGGCACAGTGCTGCAGTTGCTGGTCCACAAAGGATCGGTGCCCGCTACGTTTTTGCTGTTACCTGTACCAGCTAAATTAAAGGTAGAGTGGAGGTGCCTGATCATGTTATAATCACGCAAATCATTTGGCTGTGTAGGCACAGCAACCCGTTAGGTGCTTAGTGCTTGGATGATGCACGTCACACAGTAAGATCAATATGTATATTCAAGTGACCAAAACCAGATCCAGGACACGAAGATCAAAACGGATTAGACCTGAAGCTCGGATGTAGGCTCAGCAAGGGAGCAGGGCCAGCGGGGCTCAGCAAGCACCAGCCTGTGGCACTGTTCTTCAGAGGACGGTGGCTCTTGGGAACAGAAGGACTAGTAGCAACAAAAGAGCATTTAGTCTGAATCAGCAACAAGAGTTTTTCATATAAGGTTAACAAACTTGCCATTTGTGAAGAAAAAGCCTATAAAAGGGTGTTTATTTAGTGTGGGAAAGGTTTAAGACCCAATAAAAAAAAAAAAAATAAAAAGGAGCTGAGCAGGCAAACCTCAAGCTTAACCTCAGTGCTCTGCAGCTTGGAGCTCAGGGGATCTCTGAAGTCACTTTATTTTGACTCATCTTGTCACTACAGAACAGCAAGTGTGTTACCCCATGAAGAGAAGACGGGAAAAGGAAGGTTGGAGGGGGTTTTTGTTTATATTTTCATTTCCTAAATGAAAAAATCCTATTATAAGTTTATTTTTACAAACCCTTAGATGGAAAGGGAAGTTCTTGATTTGTTTGTAGTCTACTCACAGACCCATTCCCTGAGAGATAATCAGCTGCAAAATCCAGACCCAGCCACTTGCTTATCCCCACTTGTCTACCAGAACTTCAAGCATCTGCTTGGGAATTTTTCAAGAAAAAAACCTATTTCTCAACACAAGAAAATTGTGTAGGAAGAGATGATCCTGCAGTAATTGAATTCAGTGGTATAGAAGTCTGCAGAGCCCACAGGTTTTATAGCTGAAATATGTATTTAAATATTTTGTAGCTAAAGGCTAAAAAGACACCAGACTTGTTAGAAGATGATGAAAATGAGCTTTCTTAATTTCTTAGTGTTGGTGGCTGAGAGGCCCTGTGAGTCACCTTAGAAATGTCTTGTCTTATTGAATGCCCTGAACCTGGAAATTCACTAGATGTAACCTGGTGTCAAAAGCAGCCTGTGAATCCTGAAACCGAGTATAAGAGGTGGCATGAAGCATGGTAGCACAGAGGTTGAAGGACTTCAACTACAGCTCTCTGGAAGCCTCAGGTATCGCTCAGGATCTTCAAATGCAGCGCTCAACTGAGAGAAAGTACTACGGTAATGATTTGCATGGTCTGCAGTGAAAAAACAGCTATAGAGAAAGCTGGGTAGAAAAATGAAGAGACATTTGTTATGCATGTTAAAATCAAACAGGGCACAAGAGAAATCTAACGCACCAATCTGGTTTNGGGGGGGAAAAAAAAAAAAAAATCTCCTCCGCTGGATTTTTCCCTTTCCCTTCATGCCTTTCATTATAGTCCACTATGTTGAGAGATGAGGGCTGGTTTGGACGATTCCCCTAGAAACAAGAATGCTGAAATACTTTCAGCATTTGATGCAAAAGAGGGAATTGCACCAGTAGCATCCACCACAACCAGCCTGTTTTATCACAGGCCAGCAGCATCCATCTCAGCTGCTGACGTTATATTTTCTAGCAGACTTCTGAATGGCCTCAAGCCTGGTCATTCCATTTGGAAAACAAAAGACTTCATAAGGTCTGTGCAGTACTAAAATTATGGCATATATTTAGATGCCATACTCAATATAGCAAATAATATCCTATAGAACATACATGATCACTAGGAGTTGTATAACCTTCACCTTAGGCTTGAACAGTAAGTAATCTGTTCCACACTGCTCTGTCCCACCTTTTTTCCAAAGGAAAAGGAGAACAAACAAATATTTGGACTACCACAATAGCATTAATAAACATGAGAATGCAACAGCTAGTGTTATTCTACAGAAATGAATGAATAAATAAATAGACTATAAGCACTTTATTCTTCTCACATAATTTCTTCTCAGTGACATTATTGAACAGACTGTTGAAAACAAACATCGTTAAATGAGAAAAGAAGAGCAGGAGCCTGTCTAATTCCCCACTGCAACATTTTCCAATGACGAATGCTCCCTAAATGGATTTAGCTTTTTGAAAAGAAGTCAGAGAGAAATTTGATGTGGCCCCCTGACCCCTGGTAAGCACATGTATCTTCACCTGTCACATAACACACTGGCACTTGCTTACTTTTCAGCAAAGACTATTGATTTTGCTTATTGGCTGCANAAGCCCTCTGGGGAGCGGGCACAGTGCTGCAGTTGCTGGTCCACAAAGGATCGGTGCCCGCTACGTTTTTGCTGTTACCTGTACCAGCTAAATTAAAGGTAGAGTGGAGGTGCCTGATCATGTTATAATCACGCAAATCATTTGGCTGTGTAGGCACAGCAACCCGTTAGGTGCTTAGTGCTTGGATGATGCACGTCACACAGTAAGATCAATATGTATATTCAAGTGACCAAAACCAGATCCAGGACACGAAGATCAAAACGGATTAGACCTGAAGCTCGGATGTAGGCTCAGCAAGGGAGCAGGGCCAGCGGGGCTCAGCAAGCACCAGCCTGTGGCACTGTTCTTCAGAGGACGGTGGCTCTTGGGAACAGAAGGACTAGTAGCAACAAAAGAGCATTTAGTCTGAATCAGCAACAAGAGTTTTTCATATAAGGTTAACAAACTTGCCATTTGTGAAGAAAAAGCCTATAAAAGGGTGTTTATTTAGTGTGGGAAAGGTTTAAGACCCAATAAAAAAAAAAAAAATAAAAAGGAGCTGAGCAGGCAAACCTCAAGCTTAACCTCAGTGCTCTGCAGCTTGGAGCTCAGGGGATCTCTGAAGTCACTTTATTTTGACTCATCTTGTCACTACAGAACAGCAAGTGTGTTACCCCATGAAGAGAAGACGGGAAAAGGAAGGTTGGAGGGGGTTTTTGTTTATATTTTCATTTCCTAAATGAAAAAATCCTATTATAAGTTTATTTTTACAAACCCTTAGATGGAAAGGGAAGTTCTTGATTTGTTTGTAGTCTACTCACAGACCCATTCCCTGAGAGATAATCAGCTGCAAAATCCAGACCCAGCCACTTGCTTATCCCCACTTGTCTACCAGAACTTCAAGCATCTGCTTGGGAATTTTTCAAGAAAAAAACCTATTTCTCAACACAAGAAAATTGTGTAGGAAGAGATGATCCTGCAGTAATTGAATTCAGTGGTATAGAAGTCTGCAGAGCCCACAGGTTTTATAGCTGAAATATGTATTTAAATATTTTGTAGCTAAAGGCTAAAAAGACACCAGACTTGTTAGAAGATGATGAAAATGAGCTTTCTTAATTTCTTAGTGTTGGTGGCTGAGAGGCCCTGTGAGTCACCTTAGAAATGTCTTGTCTTATTGAATGCCCTGAACCTGGAAATTCACTAGATGTAACCTGGTGTCAAAAGCAGCCTGTGAATCCTGAAACCGAGTATAAGAGGTGGCATGAAGCATGGTAGCACAGAGGTTGAAGGACTTCAACTACAGCTCTCTGGAAGCCTCAGGTATCGCTCAGGATCTTCAAATGCAGCGCTCAACTGAGAGAAAGTACTACGGTAATGATTTGCATGGTCTGCAGTGAAAAAACAGCTATAGAGAAAGCTGGGTAGAAAAATGAAGAGACATTTGTTATGCATGTTAAAATCAAACAGGGCACAAGAGAAATCTAACGCACCAATCTGGTTTTTGGTATTCAGCTCTCACACAGGGAACCTTTAATCTGATTGAACCTGTGTGGTAACTGTTTGTTTTTCCGGACTGGGAGTGCACATGTGTATATGATAGCACGATGGCAGCAGTCCAGGCTATTAAATGGAGCAACTACATTCAATAAGAAGCAAACAACAGCATTAAGCCTTCTATCATTTTTGCTATTAGACTGAATCTGAAGTTTTCAAAAGAACATATGTTGTCACTTAAACATTAAAAGACAATATATCTTTAACATCTAAACACTGAAGTCCTTNAAATCTCCTCCGCTGGATTTTTCCCTTTCCCTTCATGCCTTTCATTATAGTCCACTATGTTGAGAGATGAGGGCTGGTTTGGACGATTCCCCTAGAAACAAGAATGCTGAAATACTTTCAGCATTTGATGCAAAAGAGGGAATTGCACCAGTAGCATCCACCACAACCAGCCTGTTTTATCACAGGCCAGCAGCATCCATCTCAGCTGCTGACGTTATATTTTCTAGCAGACTTCTGAATGGCCTCAAGCCTGGTCATTCCATTTGGAAAACAAAAGACTTCATAAGGTCTGTGCAGTACTAAAATTATGGCATATATTTAGATGCCATACTCAATATAGCAAATAATATCCTATAGAACATACATGATCACTAGGAGTTGTATAACCTTCACCTTAGGCTTGAACAGTAAGTAATCTGTTCCACACTGCTCTGTCCCACCTTTTTTCCAAAGGAAAAGGAGAACAAACAAATATTTGGACTACCACAATAGCATTAATAAACATGAGAATGCAACAGCTAGTGTTATTCTACAGAAATGAATGAATAAATAAATAGACTATAAGCACTTTATTCTTCTCACATAATTTCTTCTCAGTGACATTATTGAACAGACTGTTGAAAACAAACATCGTTAAATGAGAAAAGAAGAGCAGGAGCCTGTCTAATTCCCCACTGCAACATTTTCCAATGACGAATGCTCCCTAAATGGATTTAGCTTTTTGAAAAGAAGTCAGAGAGAAATTTGATGTGGCCCCCTGACCCCTGGTAAGCACATGTATCTTCACCTGTCACATAACACACTGGCACTTGCTTACTTTTCAGCAAAGACTATTGATTTTGCTTATTGGCTGCAGGCTAGTCCATAAAGAACAAATTACAAAGTCAGAGGTCTGCAGTTAGCAATTGCTTGCATGATAACAGGGAACTCAGCACTATTCCCACAACGCAGTATTAACATTCTCACAAATGTGTGCAAACCTAAAACATACAATTCTGCTGTGAAGTCCTCTGTATTTTCAATGATACACAGCCAAGTGAAACATACAGTACATCCCATACCCTCACCAATGATCTAAAACTACAGGGATTTTCCGCTCCCCCCACCCCCCTGGCGCAGCTTTGACTA
>VYXH01001512.1:364699-414907 GCA_013397275.1 Burhinus bistriatus | reverse complement strand
TTTTTTTTTTTTGGCTTTTTTCCCTTTTTTTTTTTTTTTTTTTTTTTTTTTTCAATCCGTTTGCCAGTGTTACTGTTCTCCTTTGGACTGTCTGCAGGTGGTCTCAGAGGGAGAGAAAGAGGCAGAAAAAGGCCAGGGGGAGGGAAGAAGTGGGCGCAGCCTGGGCTTGCACCTCTCTGCATGCTGATGGAAGGACCTGGCAGGGCACGATGGGAACAGAGCAAGTCACAGGAGATGAGAAAGTTTCTACCTTGCTGCCCCCAGAGCAAAGGACGAGCAGAGGAAGAAATGGAAGTCTGAGGTGTAAACCAGCTTCTTGTCTGCTCACATACACTGGCCGTGGCAGGAGCACGGCTAAGAGTCGTCTGTCGGGTTCCAAATTCATCCTATGTAGCCAAAGAATAGAGAAACATCTTTAATAGCTGTCTAAACAGGTTAATAATCAGAGTTATCTACCTTAGCACTGAAGTATGGCACTTGTTACATGTTCAGGGAGTCAGAGGGACATTGCAAGATGGGCTTTGTTTTGTTTCCATGCCTGTGGTTTGGAAGATACATGAATTCTGGACAGTGTGGGGCATTTTCATGGGGGAATAACTAACTGCCTTTGAAGCCGCAGTTCAGTCTAGAAGATATCACAATCTTTGCATAAAATGTAAGGGTCCATATTCTAGCTAATCTACAGATGAATCAGTACGCTCAGCAGGTTGCTGCCATTTACTTATTTTACCTGTACGTGGGTTTATAGATAGGTTAGATTGTCACAGCTGCTAGTTTGGTGGACCCTTGACTGATTAGTCTCAATAGGAGACATCTTTGCGTATACACCCCCTTTCCCCCACTACACACACTTTTTTTTTTTCTTTTAAACAATATTCCTGGTGACATTTGAACATCTACTTTTTCCAAAGTTTGTCTGAATCTTCTTCCACTGAAAGAAAAATCTTGACCATAGGAAGAACTTGTACCAGAGGAAAGTTTCAGATCTTCCATAAAAAGATATTTTCTCCCATGACTTTATTTTTTTCCACTAAGCTGTAAATAAACTTTTTCCATTAAAAACATTTCTAGCATTTACAAAAATTTGAAGAAATTGCCATTTCCTGATATGATCATGTATTTGAAGGCATGCCTTTTTTTCCTCCCCCCTTTTCCCCCATAACATAAAGGTTTTCTGCTCTCGTAGAACCTTTGAGTAGTTTTTCAACTTGGTTTGTGATTTTTTTTTTTTTTTTCTGTTTAATGCTGTTCCCACTCAAGCATACAAATATTGAGCAGAACAAAACAGAATAATTATTCACACATGGGGAGCGAAGTATGGAGTTAGATGCAGTTGCTGAAGAGGCTGTTGTGCTCAGAAAGCTCTTCAGCCACCACTTTTAAGTCTGACAGAGATCGTGAATCAGAGCCCTCAGCTGCGGCAGTTCACAGCCAGGGATATTCGTGTAAACTGAAATCAATAATGATTTAAACCAAGGTACCAGGCCCTCAGCTCTGGGCATGCCACCCAGTTGGCTGCCATGACAGAGGAGGGATGAATCATTGGGACAGGAACATCTGACCCCACCTCTCCGTGAATCATCAGACCTCTTGAGCCTGCACCCTTGGACATCTGCCTCTTCCTGAGCTGCTCCAATGTAAACATTGTAAAATTAAACCTGAAAAGACCTGCAGCATACCTAAATCATAGTTCTGCATCTTTTTTTAAAAGCAGATTTCAACATATGAAACAGAATTTTTATTCTAGAGAGACTGACATTGTGTACATGACATTTCCAATAGTTTGTCATTGTTCATATAAAATTAAGATTAGAAAGTCTAACTCAAAGTTCTGAAAACATTACCCTGGAAGTACTTTATATTACCAAAATCGGTTGAACACATGAATTTGATGTTTGAGAAAAGTCTTTAAATGGTTTTAAATAGGCTAACTTCTAATAAAATGCCTTTTAATACTTTAAATTGCTACAAATCCAAAGTTTATTAACAAAACAAGGTTGGTTAATGGAGTGGAAAACTTGGTGCATTCATAGTTGAGATGCATTATCATTTTTTTCTGTGTTGGAAGAATAGCCATAAATATGTGTAAAATCTACTGCAGAGTCTGCTGAACTTGTCGTTTTTAGCAATTACATTTCTCATTTTGTAGTTGTGAGGACAGCTGAAAGACCATGCAATTGTTTTAGGAATTTTTTTCTCAAAGTTTTAGGCACTCATCCCAATGCGAATGTGAAGAAACATGATTTGGTGGAAACAACCATTTGAAACAGCCCTTGACCTAAAAAATAAAAATAAATCTGGAGTTTGAGATAAGGAGGAAGGTCTTACTTCTTTCTACAGCTTTGGAAGATAAAATTCAAAATCTTAGATAAAAGGTCAAATTAATCTTTTGCTCATATACCTGTCAAAACCATAATTCAGTATCAACAAAGTCAGATTCAACTTTTCTATGAAGTGGGTGTTATTTTCAACACAAATATTTCTGCACAATCCAAAGCACATTGTAACTATTGCAGACCTGATTCTGAGGTCACACGGAGGCAATTCATCATTTATTCTGCTGGACTTGTTAGAAGTACAGTGAGACAAATGGGCTCATCAGAATTACAGCCCCTTAGCCGCAATAAATAAAAGATATGTTCAAATCTGTGAGCACTTCCCTATTACTTAATCTTTCATTTTCATTTCCCCCCAAACTTTACCCAAATAGAAATTAAAGCACCGTGGCTGAAACTGAGAGGTTCATGAGTCCATAAAAGGCACAAGACTAATGTTCTCTACGTGATGGCAAATTACACTTCTTTGTGCGCATTACAATACTTTTACAAGAGTTGCTATGTAAAAAGAAAATACTGATGATCATTTAACACAGTAAGAATTCACTTAAATGAACTGCCAGAAGAACAGAACTCTTAAAATAATTGATTTTTCCCCACATCAGATGAAAAATGCATAACACTGTACAATGAAGTCCGTTTGAGCAAAAGTCATTTTCTGTCCATTAAAAGAAACATAAAATACATTGGGGTACTTAATTAAAAGTCTTAGAAGAACTGATTTGCACACCATAAATTTACAAAACACACACAAATTTAAGTAAAATACCTTAATTAATGCTTTTGCCAAATCTATGGGGCCTCCCAAATATTTTATAAGCGTAGAAAATTTACATCCACTACACTTAGAAGAATACCACCGTCTCTAAAAAATAAATTCATAACAGTTGCTGCCTCAGTGTTTCTGCCAGCATGCTGATGCCTTACATTTGCTGAATGTATGGAGTGATTTGAAAATGACAGCTATCTCATGACAGGCAATACCAGCAGACAGCCTTTGAAAAAAATCTATACTGACCTCACCTCCATCCAACACCTATTGACAGTTGTCACTCAAACTGTGATATCACATAAACACTTTCCGATCTGCAGCTTAAGTTTCCATAGCAGGGCAAAATCCTGTTAACTTCTGACCCACCTCTCAGACATCCCTTCTGTTGTATTCATGTTTGCAAACCGCTGACAGGTTTTTCGAGGCAGAGCGTGTACGGCTCGTGCAACACCCACACTTCCTGCCCTCTAGTTTCTCTTCTTAAACCCTAGTCAGAAACTTGTTGCTAATCGAAGGTAAAGAAATTTGCATCTGAAAAAGACACAGAGCAATCTAGAGAAAAAACTAGCATATGGTTCAATGAAAGACCCACAGCATTTTCTTCTACGTGGTCTCTTCCACCTTCTGTTATAGGTGGATCAGTTCTCCCTGTTACCTGTGTCCTTTTATTTCACTGCTGTGGATAGCTCCAAAATGCTGTGATGAAATAATGATGAACCACAAAGCCACATTGCAGATATCACCCAGATTGTAAGAGAGATGAGGAAGCATAAAATCATCTATGATGAGGAAACTTAGGACCTCCATATGAAGGCAGCAGGGAATGAAACGTTTTCAGTGTTATGAAAAGAACGATTTATAGCTGCAGCAAAAGAAACAAAAAGTCCAGATATCATAGCTGTTGATGTAATATTGTAATGAGAGGCTTTAGAGACATGGAGTGTGGATGCGTGTTTAGGACCACATCTGCCTGCCCCTATGCAAAATTTTTGGCCATTTATAACAGACTAAGGAAAGGCATACTTCAATCGCTGTCAAACATTTAAAGGAAATTGCATCAGTTTCTCTCCAGCACTTCAGTAACCACTGCTTAAGGCTCAATATTTCAACAAATCTACTGATAACATGGACAGGGTTATACTCAAAGACTATAATGCCTTAATCTAACCTTTATTATATACCTTCTCCACCCTAAAAGAGTACATCTTACTTGAACTAAAAGAGATGGATCTCTTGGGCTACATACAAAGTATACTTCTGGATGAGTCATTTCTTTGCCTTTTGCTCTCCAACCCAAATTGCAGCTGTATTTCCCGGTTACATTTTGCATTCTGTGGCTAAATACAAAATACAGAGGAACAACAAGGAGCTTCAGCCAGGTTGCTGAAGTAAACAGAAACTTAGTTTTGTAACTGAACTTTTGTAATGCTTGTAATTCACAGGAACTGAGAAATAAGATCTGGTCTTTGTGAAACTGCAGTAGATATGGATCTAGAATGAAAGGCTGTCCTATAAAATTAGACAGAGTTTGGAGATATGGATTTATTCCTAAGGATATATTCCTTCCTGGATGTCAGGTGCCATTTGTCACACCCTGGATTTTGCTGTCCATCAGGATATAGGTGAAAAAAAACAACAACAAAACCTGCTTCATAGCTCAAGGAATTTAGTCAAGAGACATTTTTATACAAGAGAGAAAGAAGTCACTATCCATTAATAAAGAATAAAAGAGCCAGGCAAATCTATATTAGTGTGCATACGTACAGTGGCAGGATGCACAACACCACATTTCTTGAAGAAGCACTGTTGCAAAGTGTGCTGCATCACAGCTAAAAATATCACATCCTTTTGGGCTGCCTAGTTTGGTGCAAGGATGCAGAAATGCTTTTTGGTTGCAACAGGGCTAAGGAAAGACACAATAGCAACTTCTGAATCTTTATGTACATTTAGTTCATTAATTTGTTTACTTTTCAGGTTTGAAATTGCATCAGAGATGTAAAACAATCTCTTTCCAGGCTCTGGTCCTGAAATTGATAACACATGGCCAGGCTGCTGTGTCCACACCGAGCCCCATGGACTTCACCATGGCTCCAGGCAGAGCGTCATCAGTTTGCTTACATACCGCTGACCACAAGATCAAGTTCACTGACATTATGGAGAGGTGCCATTAAATAAAATGCACATAAGATTTCCCCTCCCCCCTTTTCTCCTAGAATAGCTTAGAAAGAGGGAGATCAGCTGCTTGATGAGACTGTCATAACATCCACTGACCCACTAGTGAGGATCACACCTGCCCTTGGGCCACCACCCGCTGCCGGCCCCAGACAGACACATTTCTTTCTTCTCCTTCCACCCGGTGGGCCTCCAGCAGCTAAAAGTGAGAAATTGGTGCCAGTGCACTGCTGTTTTATTGCATGTATTCATGTGCGCTGGGGGACCAAGATCATCCAAACTCATTTCATCTGTGAACTTTTGCATCTGTTGTGTCAGGCTGGTTTGCACTCCCCTAAATCCAGCCGGTCTGAGATGCAAGTACTCGTGTGACTGGAAACATCAACCCATGGAAGTGCAACAGTCCTTCTCAAAGTTTAACAAGAAAAATAAGCTTGACATTTACCTATTTTAAGGAAACTCTAGAGGTCTGTGCTGGTTGATTAGTACAGCCTTTCTGAAATTTTGATGCTGAGCCATTAAAAAAAAAAAGGTACAGCTGTAATGACAAACCTGCTTTGTATGCTCTCTGTTGGCCCAACAGTAGCACCTCTGGAGTCTCTGGGGTGACAATTACTACCACACAGCACCTCCCAAAAATGCGCAGAGAAAGCAGGGATAGAACTGAGGTTGTCTAGTGCCACTTGGTTTAAAGGAGAGTCTTTTACCAGTGTGTACAATATTGTCTCTCTGACACAAAATTATATTTTTCTCATTCATTTATTAAAAGTCATGAACTACAGGCAGTAGTGTAGCAATGTTCAAAAGATAATTTCTAATATATGCACACACTTTTATTTTACATATATAAAAATAAGAAAAATACACAACCAGGTAAATAAATATATATAGAAACTATATAAAATATGGGACTTTTTCCAAGACAGTCACAACATTCTGAGTGATTAATTATAAGTAAGTAGAAGCCAACTGAAGAGACATAGAACATATCCTATTCCGATTTTCTATTCCCACCCAGTCTGGTGCTGTTAATTTAACTTTCTTAATTTAGTGATGATTACAGATGCAAATCTGACAGTATATAAAAATCAAAATTAGCAAGCAAATAATAATGGTTGGGTTGGTACCAACATCAAATGGTGCCTTTAGCATCACATCTGATTTGCGATCTGAGAGGACTACCTCTACTGGGAGAGGCATTCACGGTCATCTTTGAAAGTAGGATAAAGATTTCCACTATCAGGGAATTTATCTGCTAGAAGTAAATTAAGAGCTGAAGTAGCTCCTTCCTCAGTATTGCAGGAGCCAGACATGAAATTAGGAGGACATGGTGATGTTAGGCCAGGTGCTGTGTGACTCCACAAACCTCTTAGTTTTATGCAGCAGGGATATGCTTTGTGGGAATTAAAGGTCCTGGTATGTCTAGTAGAAAGAGAGCAAGGGCGTAAATGAATGATGTTTCCTAACACATCATTGTTAGTAGACACCAGGGAGACAAAAAGAGTTACTTAAGCTGGAGGACAGTGTTCATATATTAAGAAATTGGTGTTGGGGCCAAAAATAAATTTAGTCTGGAAACTGGAACTAAGTTTCTGACACTCAGAGATCTAGGAGTCCTGAGCTGCCCTCCAGTAACAGGGCAAGCGACCCAATTTTCTTTCCACCTCAGAGTGGGGTTTTATTATATTTTTAAACAGAACAATATGAAATAAGTGCCTGCAATAGTACAGGCATTGCTTCAAGAGCTTTCTTCTAGCCCTATATCTCTATAAAGGGAGAAGAAGGAACCGTGTAAAATAGTGCATGGGTAAGACTTACCACAAGGAAACATGATTCTTGTTAAATGGCTTGACAAGAATATTGTGGTTTGGGAGACAGAAGGGCAACAAGGGGAAGGGTTGTTGAGGGTTGCATTGCTTTGCAGTCCGGGGCACGTGGTGGCCTCAAGCTTTATGAGCACTTACTACCATGGGGTCTATTATCTGCCAGGCACCACTGAAGCCTGAATTATTGTATTTCAATAAAAATTGCAGCTTTGGTACTTAACCCAATAACTAGATTGTTGCGTTCCCTTCCCACATTGAATTGGCGTCAGCAAAGAAATGGAAAGCACGATAGCTACCCCCATCCTCCCCCCTCAGTAGACATGTGTATATGGCAGCTCTGTGCTCAGACAGGCCAGGGACAGATTAAGCTCAATTGGCGATGAACGCTGCCTAAAAATGCACAGCTACAAACCACAGACATCTCCGTGCTAGAAACGAAGTATAACTACAATCAGGCTGCATTTTATAGTGGAGACATAGCATCAAGGGGGAGGGAGAGAGGAGTTAATGAACTCCCAGAAATTAAAAAAAAAAAAAAAAATTTTCTCTATAAACTAACAATGTGTTGTAAAAATCTACAAAAAGGGAAAAAAACAAACCCAAACCATGCTGCTTACAAATGCTTCTATGAATGTAAACTCATTACTCATTTGTATACGAAGTGAAAAATATTAAGATAAATGATGCTATTTACTGGCATGATGCACCTAACATCAAAACAGATGTGTATTTTTAATGTTGGGTGCATTAAACACATTATCCAACTTTCAAAATACAATAAGTGATTTATGTTAGAGGTTGAATATGCCCAGGCAGCAACAAAACATAACAGAAAAAAAACATCCAAGCAGATCAACACAGCTAAGACACAAAGTCAGTAAGAAAGTTCAGAATTAACTGGAAAACTGGAAGCCAAAGCTTAAATGAATCCTTGCTTTTGGATATCTTAGGCAAAAATCAGTTTTTGTTTGTAATTGTTAGCAACATTTTCCAGGATTTAATCTGTGGTACTGCTACTCAGAGACACAAACATATTTGCCAACCAAGCAAAAAATATTTACAGCATTTGTACTTTGTCAGAGGGTTCCGCACAAGAGTACATTTTCTGAACAATGCATTAACCAAGATTTCTGGAACTGAGCAGAGGGTTTTCAAACCTTAGATTCTTCTATATTAAAACCAAAGCAAAATATCCATCCCCTCACAGCATGTCCCAAAGGGGACACGTGTTTCTCCCACGACCAGGAGGAGCAAAGAAGGCAACCAGTCTTTTTAAAAAAAGCTTCCTCAAATTTGACTACAAGAGAAAAAAACCTCCAGCCATTCTGCTTACCTTAATAACCTTGTCAAAATAAAGGCTTGTCACAACTCAGTTAAAAACAGCCTAGGTAGAAGGGGCTGGCTTTAGCATGATGGCTTACTCTGAATGAGACTGGAAGAGCGCTTTTATTAGAAACTTAGCTGCTTGCAGTGGGGCGGCTCCACCCTGGATGTCTCAATTTGATCAGAAGGGCTTTCCTTGCTCGTTAAACAGCACAAACTTACTTTTAATGGGCAGCACCTGATCAGGGTAAAGAAAAGCAGATTGAAGTTTATTTATCTCCTAATCAATGTTGAAGAATCTCAAGTGATTTCGTTGACACAACCCTAATTTACAGCCACGTGATAGCCCGACCATATAGCTAGTACGCACACCGTATGCTAAAAATATAGACGGCCAGGGCCTGCATTTAATGTATGGGCAGAGGGTAACCTTAAGGGTGAGCTCCCTCCCCCTGTGAGGAGCGGGCTGGGAGCAGAGCGGTGGGTCTGCTGAGCTCTGCCGCAGGGTTATGCTGGTTGTTATGGGGACAACGGCTGCAGGGTGGGAGGTCTCCATGCCTGCCTTCTGAGAACTGGTTAGGGAAAGGAATTAGCTTGGAAAGGGCTTAGCCACTGTTTGTATACTCTGTTAAGGGCAATGAGATAAAAAGGGAGGGGTTTTAAAACAAACTGGGGGACTCTCTTATACCGTGGGGATTTAGGGAAGGCTCATCGTGGCGTATAGTAACAGCACCATCATCTTCGACATGCAAGAGTTGTCCTGAGCTTACAAACTCCGTGGTCAGTGATATTAAAAGTCTGGGTTTGTTTTTAAGATGTGAAGCAATAAGGCTGCCAATATTCAGGAAATCGTTCCAAGAACAATTTGCTTCATTAGCCACGGATCTGAGGCCCCCTCTGAGAACATATCATCACCTCGGGGGTAAGGAGAGGCAGACTGGGTGAAAGCCTAGGAATGCTCACCAGCTGGACCACCAAAACATGCAGCAGGTGGTCGGGAAGTAGCTTGCTGAAGGTGCAGCTGCTTGGCTCTGCCGAATGTGAAAAGCTGGTCCCAGGAAGGCATGCTGGAAAAATGCTCCTGCAGGAGGGCAGTGCTGCGTGAGGGAGAGCTTGTAAGCACTGACCAGGCCCAGGCAGTTAGGAAAGGTCGTTAGGCTCTTCCTGGAGCAGCTGAGGGGCTGCGTAGTAACCCAGGAGGGCACTGCCTACCAGGCACCTCTTCTCTGACATATGCCTCCTCTTCTTGCTACAGGTAGGGAGAAATTAAAGGCCCTTCAGAGGAGGGCCACAAAGATGATCAGAGGGCTGGAGCACCTTTCCTGTGAAGAGAGGTTGAGAGAGTTGGGGTTGTTCAGCCTGGAGAAGAGAAGGCTCCGGGGAGACCTTATAGCGGCCTTCCGGTATCTGAAGGGGGCCTACAAGAAAGCTGGAGAGGGACTTTTTACAAGGGCATGTAGTGATAGAACAAAGGGTAATGGCTTCAAACTAGAAGAGGGGAGATTTAGATTAGATATTAGGAAGAAATTCTTTACTGTCAGGGTGTTGAGGCACTGGAACAGGTTGCCCAGGGAAGCTGTGGAGGCCCCATCCCTGGAAGTGTTCAAGGGCAGGTTGGATGGGGCTTTAAGAAACCTGGTCTAGTGGCAGGTGTCCCTGCCCATGGCCAGGGTGTTGGAGTAGATGATCTTTAAGGTCCCTTCCAACTCTAACCATCTATGATTCAGCCCCATATGATGCAACATACTTCCTACTAAGTCTTCAGTCACTGGTAGGAGGTAGGGTATGAGCTAGCTCCCCCTGCGCTCTGGTTTTGCCTCATTTGCAGGACAGTGCCTGTGAGCGGAGCTGCGGTTTGTGCAGTGCTGCCCTGGTGCTCGAGGACCATTTCCCTTGTATGGCCGAAGCAGCTCTTAAAAAGTTGCAGTCCCTTTGTGATGCATTACATTGCTGCGCTCTCTGGTCCCAGAGGCTGTAGGACATGTGAGAATTTGGGAAACCTCAACATGCAAGTGACCTCTCTCTGGCCTGGCTTTGGTGCTGCTACTCACAGGTATTTGTTTCCCACTGCTCCTTTGCAGCAGAAATTCCTCTTCTCCTCGTGGTATGCCTAACACTGAGGGCAAGACAGAGAGCACAAGTGAGCACAAACAAACCTTTGCTGTCCCACAGAACAAGAAACAGATTCAGTTTTATTTGTTCTTCTGGAAATCATGGAAGTGTCTGTGAACTGGGAAGACTTGCTGCTCCCGAGGCTGCTCTTAGCTGAAAGCAAGCAGTGTCTCAGTTGCTGCTTTCATGAACCTGCTGACCAGCATAGGATCTGGAATTAGAGCTGGACTGGTGAAACATTGGTCAGTAACACTGGTCGATAAGGTTGAGCACAACTTTTGTACAACTCAGGAAAAAAAAGAGATCTGATTACTTCCTCATGAGGGTGTTTATGCACGCTCCCAACTGTCCCTTTCAGCTCAATTCTCACACAAAAACATGAGGGGAAAAACCAAAACAAAATTATTCTAGCTACTCTCCCTTCAGATTTTAAAAGGTGGTTTTATGAGTGTCCTTTCTAGTTGTAAACACCTGGAGGGCAATCGGATGTGGGAGTGCTGGAGACCACATGAAGTCTTTGGTAGTTACACAGGATCAAGGAAGTCTGAGATAAGCTTATAGGAGACAAGACTAGCTAGCGTTATTCGTGGATGTGGCTGCTCAGTGTCAGTTGAAGAGATGTGGAAGAACACATTCCGTCTCTCTGGCCAGCTTTTAATAGTAAATAGTCAGCAGAGATGTGTTGTTAAAATGTGTTAACATCCACGTTAATCTTTGTATTGCTATAGGCAGACCATGAGGTAGGCAGAGGCATTCTCAGCTGGCTACTCTGAAATTCTGTCAATGGGGGGGAAAAAACCCCAGCAAACCCTTAAAATCAGTTGACAGCATTCAGATGTGATTGTAAGATGCACCTCTCTAAGTAGGCCTTGGAAAACCTGTCTATTATTCCTTAATATTTGGGCCAGGCCTTGTAGAACAGATGAAGCCCTGAAGAATTCACTTTCCATGCAGGAAGATTTGTCAGACCTCGAAGTCAAATCCTTTACATTGCCAAGCATAGTGAGCCAGGTCATGTAGAAATCTGTCATGAGTGACCGAGATGTAAAGTATGTTTTACAGAATTTTGTGTACAACTGGCTTTTTATTTGTTCTGTGTTAAGAAGCTTCATTCTCCTGCAATTTTACAACTGACATGAATAAAATTTTAAACTGAATCGTTCTCCTATCGTTCCCCATAATGTTCCTGAACAAGTATTCCTCATTTCAGGTTTCACCTCCTATTTCACCCTCAGTCCTACAAACAAGCCTGTAGGCACCAGACTTTCAGGACACATGATATATGACAGTGAAGAGAATGAGACTACATACCTATCTGCATGAATGTGGTAAGGATCACAAAATATTCACTAAAAACATAAAATGCAAAGGATAAATCAGTGCTAACCTTGAATTCTTTGAATGTCTTACTACATTTGAAATGCTGACTCTCGTACACTTTTGGTACTCTTATTCAGAATATTTATTTCTATTAAAATCTTTCTGTGTGTGCTATGGAATAAAACGTACTCCTAGCCTTAGCAACATTTAAACAGCCTTAGCTGGGTGTGCTAGTTCACACCTCAGTGAGGAACAGGGTGAAACATGGAAAATTTCCATCTTCGCAGCTGCTACTATGTGACATGGCAGTAAGGCAGGTTGCTATGAGGACAGTGGTACATCTGCTTCCCTGTTTATGGCAATGAACCAGACTGTCTCCATAGTTCCAGCTTCCTTGTGCTGCTCATGTAGTGCAAAGGGATGCTAGTAAGTCCGCAAGTACCTCATAAAGAATTAACATTTTGGAGGAAAAAAAAATAAAAATCAACATTCACCTCAGCATGCCAGACCTGAGTTCCCCTCAAGTGGCTCCTCCTCTTATTCATATTAGGTGATAAAGGGTAAATTTGGGGAACTCCGGTGCACTGCTACAACCACTCACTAATGGCCTCTTCCAAAATTACAGTTTAGCACAACTTGGTAATTACTGTTATACAGAGGAGGGAGCGAAATGCCTCTAAAATGGCTCCTAAGAATATATTGAAGGGAGCCCTTGTGCAGGAAAGAATTTAACCCCAATGCTTTGAAAAGGAAAAAGACAAAACCTTTGATCTTGATCGTTTGCTACGGCCTGAGCTCACAGCTCAGGGCAGAAACATTGGCCTCTGATATCTTCAGAGCCTGGGATGGCTGCATGCCAAGCAAGACCTCTGCAGTCCAAGCATAAGGATGGCTCTAAATAACACCGGCTACCAACAGCCCAGAGGGCAGGAGTGCACGAGCTAAGAATGAAGTCAGGCAAGCAGTACCATTGCCATACATCCTATTTTGGCAGCAAAGAGAGGTGATGATTTTGAGAACACCATCTCTAAGTTGCCTCCCTAAGTAATATAATCCTCTTGTTTCCTGCTGCACCGGTTTTAAGGTCGCTTTGGTCTTCTGGGGCAGTGCAAAGCTGCTGTAGGTCCACAGGGGAAAATCCTGGCTATTCCTCTTAGAGCAAAGCTTGGCTGTCTGAGGTGTTGTAGAAAGGAACATGAATCTCAGTAACCCTCTGAAAGTGCAGTATACACAAATAATCTTTGCGCCTGCAATTCTCTCCTGGCCTGGATGCTAAGGCAATTTTTAATGAGGATTTGGCTCTGAGTGCGTGTTTCCATGAAACGCTTACAATCTTCTTTTCCAGCCGCTGCAATAATACCTATGTGCACAGAAATAATAAAGTCCCGTGTACAAATACGCAGCGCCACATGCCAGTTCTTCAGCTTTCCAGCCCTTCGCAGGGCTCCGGCAGAGCGGCATTAGAGAGGGGGCAGGAGGGGAGCTAAGACACCGACACCCCGAGCAAGGAGCACAGAAGAGCATATTGCACCGCTTCGTCAGGTCGGATCTTTACTCTGGCACTGAAGAGAGAGCTATAGACTGACAGAAAGTGTTTATTACCCGGACAGCATGAAGACAACAGTGAAAGGATCAAGGCCTGTTAAAGCAGGATACAGCTGTCCCCAGAGAACTTGATCCCGGCCAACGGGCTTTGGCAAGGAGCGGTGCACATGCAATAGCTGTGTTTTGCTGTGGACGATTGCCTAAATCCCAGCTTAAAGTAGTTAAGTGCTCCGCTCCCCCTCACATAATGATATCTCAGTCGGGTAAGTGTAGGAGAGAGGGATGCAAAAATAACTAAAAATTAGGTTTTATCATTTTTTTGAAATGTCTATTCTATTTCCATTATGAAAAGGAATACATAGGGGAATGGATGGACATCATGTCTGTGCTTCCTTCAGGTTTGAACAAAATTTTGGGAGATGGTGGGAGGAGAAAAAGGCATGCTAGAATGAGGAAGAGAGGAGAATTACAAAATGTAGGTCGTTCATCCTAAAATTAAGACATCTAATGATAATAAGAGGAGTACCAAGATACAGTGCAACATTTCAATAAATAAATGCCATTCACTCAAAAATTGGCATTATCGTTAAGAAGACATGAGCAATAACAAATAATTAAGGCAATGCTACAAGGATTTTCTCTATTTACAAGAAAAATAAAACGATAGACTGTTTCTACGCAGGAAAATACAACCTTGAAAAATAAGTGTTTGTCTCTTGGGGAGATGCAAAACATGAATAAAGAGGATGAGGAAGCGGAAGTGTCCACATCAACAGCACAGACCATCACAGGGATAAAGCTACCTGCAAGGGTCCAAAGGGCAACTGACTCTGTGCAGCTTAGTCACTTATTGGTGCAAAGTCTTTGTGACCAGAAAGCCCTTTGACACTAAAAATTCTACTGGGCAGTGACAGTGACATCAAGTGGATACATTAGTGAATTAAACAACTGAGTGACTCTGATGCAGGAGATACTGTATTTTAATAATGATTCATCTGAAAAGTGCTTATACCATAAGACAGATTGAAAAGTGACCTGCCCTTTGAGACAGTTTTTATGTTCCTGTGTACAGCATCCCCTCCCTGCCTCTTCATATGAAGGGTAGCTCCCACTTTATTTATTTGAAGAGGGGAACGGGGAAATTTTCCAAAGAGGCTGAGAAAAGAGTAAAAAAATTAAAAGCTTCATCTTTCCCAATACAAATAGCAACAGTTCATGAATGTAAAATTACTTCGGGAAAACTCAGATGCATAAAATAGGGCTGCCCCAGGCTGTTTTAGCTTCTTCACAACAATGCTGTAGTAGCTATTTAGTTATCCAGTAATGCCAAGCAACTGCTGACGACTTCATTATCCACAAAGTATGCATGCATGCACCCCAAATGAGTCCACTGCATATGTACTCGCATCATTAAATTTAGAGTACGGCACCAAAACATTTTTAAAACGCATTGGAACTCTTCAGTGAGAAGACTTTTTCTTCGCTATGTGGGTAAAAATATTCAAATGCAAAACCTTTGGCATAGCTTTAGTCTCAGAAAAAAATGTGCCATTTTCAACATGAAAGTGGTGGGAGGGTCTCTTTTATCTTCACCTGCCAACACCCCAGTTTCTACCATATACTCCCATGTGACCAATACTCCCATTTCAGTGTAAGTGCCTGCCACTCACTGGGACTTTTCTTTATTAGGACATTTTATTAGAGGGTTTGTACTGCTTACTCAGCACTGCTGGAGTAGTGCCTTGCAAGTGAAATCAACGACGGTGGTCAAGTATGTGGTGGAGTTTGTGGAACACCCACACTCTCTTTTGGGAGTTAAAAACAGGCTTGCATTTAGTCTTGATTTTTCATCAGTGTCAGCCCTCTCACTGCAAGGAAAAACTAGGCATTTTAAACCTAGATTAGCTGGTGACATGCCGTTTGATGACATGGCCCAATAAAAGGTAATCCAGGTGTCAGTAAAACTTCTTTTAGACTGTCTCCATCACCTACAGCTTACCACATGCAGAATGTGTGAGAGAATCACTTCGAGCTAAGTGGATGGAAATCTACAGAAATGCAAAATCTTGCCTTAGAGCAAGGTTTTCTCATGTTGCCTCCATGGGAGGTGTGGCAGCAAGGAGCTGCACTGCTGGGCACCCGCATTCTCTAGGTAGTAAACAAACATCTCCAGGGACTCTTGCCTTGCCCACATTTTACACAGGAGCCAGGGTGATGTCCACTGTCTCCATCTAACACCTACTAGAGCGGTCACTAGGACAAGGTTAGTTCTTTTGCACATGCTAAGGGGGTTTATGACTTTCCCTTTATGTTGAATCTTTTCTCCCCAGCCTTCTCCAAGGTACAAAACAAGTTTCCCTTGGAGACTCACTGGAGAAGAGGTTTTCTCCACTTGTTCAGGTTGCCCTGTGCGACTAGGGTGGCTCCCAGCTTTGCTCCCTTTTTGGATGAGAGCACACAGAAAAGGAGGTGAGAGGATCAAATAAGGCAGGCTCTTATCTCTCTTTTTGTTCAGGGCCATGAGGGCTCTTTCCCTCAGCTTTCATCCTTAGAAACAACATTCCCTTAGACTGTACATCTGCTGTAAAAGAACAAATGTCTGTCTTTGCCCATCTCTATATGAGCACCTCAGTGTACATCCCTTGTCTCCTCAGAGGCCTGGGTTGCTCATTGCAGAAGTGCCCAACCTTTGCTGAAGCAAAGTGACTAGGCTGAAGACCAATAGTAGAGCTAAGCATAGTAATATTCTCTCTATGCTTCAGCTTCCAAAACCAATCATCTTCTGCTTTCCAATAAATGCTGAGAAGAAATCAGAAATATATTTTAAAGAACCACCTTTTTAACTTACTGTGAATGTAACTTTGCTGCAGATGTGTATCACTTCAGAAAAAACTTTAGAGAAGCTTACAGTAGCTCTTACCTTGCTGTTGACCAGTACCTTGTAAAGGAATTATTTTTGAAAGGGTATGGAGAAAAATAGGATGAAAATACTGCTGTAAGTAAATCAGAGATTAGTTGCTTTCTGAACACTTTAGGTTTCTGGGGAAAAAAAAAAAGAAAAAAAAAGAGAAGAAACTCTCTATTTGCTGTTGTAGAAATGTAAACGATTTACTTGAATGCTTTGAAGACCACTGCTAACTTTTCCCTATTCAAATCTAGATGAACAAGCTTTCTTCCCTACAAAACTATTGTAATGTACTCAGGCAAGGAAAACGTTGAAAAGCCAAGACATTTGTATAGCTTCAGTATAACTAAAGAATAATTAGTATGTAGGTAAATACTAATTCTAAAGAGTGTGCTAATGCAATGTAAACTTGCATGAAATCTGCGTTTGGTAGTACAGATTTCATGTCAATGTCAAAGAAAGAATAATGCCTAACAATTAGAGTTTGTGATGCTCTAACTAGGAGGAAAGGATTTCATTGCATGTCTACAGGGATCGTCTTATGAGGCCATTTGGATGCAAGATTGTGATGGCAAAACTATTCCACTGTATGTCTAGACCCTATGACTATTGCATTACAATGCTGTTAGGGTGCTGGGGCATAAAGATTTTACTACGATCATTCTGAAGCTAATATGTCCAAATAGAATGATCTCAGTGTAGCTTGTTTTCCCAATAATTTTTTTGGAAACATATAAAAGGAAACAAAAATCCCAAAACAATGCTGAAGGTTGTTAAGGTTTGGGAGGAGCACTCCACTTTAGTAAGGCACATAAGCTCAGACTCTTCCATATTATTATAGCACTGGTTGGTTCGTGAGACCGTGGTATACAATGCATACAGTTGGAATGGAGAATCCTAATTTGCAAGATAATCTAAATCCTCTATTTTTGAGATATTTTGGCATTTGAACTTAGGTAGCTCTACTGTTCGTAGAGCTCCTGGAGGGAATACCGTACATAGTCTCAAAATCTTAGATGTCAAATGTTTAATCATTTCTACTAGCTGCTTTAATGCTCTATTCATACAGGGTTAAAGTTGACTGATGGGGTCAACATACCCTTTCAGAATATCCAATATATCTGTATTTACATTTTTAAACATAAAAAAGGTGAAGTTAAAGTATGTCTTATCCCTGCCTTAAAGCCTTAACTCTGCCCCCAGACTTAAGAGCAGTACAGCTAATGGGAACGTGTATGTACTCCGCAGCCACAGCACGTGCCTGACACACCATCCCCTTGGCAACCCCTTGTCTCATTTATCTTCTTGAATGCTCAGCTAACCTTCTCTATGTTATAGGCAGCTGCTCTGATTGGCACAGATGTTAATTAAACTAGGTAGTAACAGTACACACACTGAAAAGGCGGCCCTCGGAGCTAAAAGAGATCATAGTCCCCACCACTACCCCACAGCCGTGCTCAGTTCTGTGCACTGTGCAAAGGGTGGAGCAAAATAATCTTGTCCATGTTCCTGAGCTTTGTAACGGTCTATAACAGACCTGATGATGGCAGAAGAAGGGACAGGCGGAGCATCAACTGGTGGCAACAGGTAGCAAATGGAGGGTACTGGAGAGCGGGAGCCGCAGATGAAAAATTGTTAACCACTAATCCTGACCTAAATTCAATCTCTGTTTTCTCTGCCCATGGTTAGCAATTTTCTTTTTCCTCATTTGAGCACTGCATCTTGTGATGTTCCATGTCGTCAAGTTGGCTGAGTATTTTTCAGGGTGAAATACAGCATGAGGATAAAGACAGAATTAAAACTACAAGAAATAGGCTAATACATAGAACCATAGAATGGTTTATGTTGGAAGGGACTTTGAAGATCATCTCCCCCCCACCACTCTATTTGCTTTTCTTGAATTTTGCAACTGATATTCTGGAAGGGTTTAGAGTATTTCTGTCCTAGAAATTTTCACTGTGTTTTACCTCAAACCAGGACACTTTCCTTGTTATTAAAGAAAATCACAGCTATAAGGTGGTCATAACTGTGAGAAAGCCAAATCAGGAAGTTTCCTCAGAAAACCCGGTTGCCATTCTACTGTAACACCCATTCACAGAATGCTGTAAAGGGCAGGATAAACTCCCAGGACACTGCTGATAACATGAACCTAGTACTTTTTGAAACCATATGCTTACTTCAACATCAGTAAGTCCCTATCCAGTGCTCTGATCTGTAGCAGAGCACTAACTGGTCTTCCTGCACCTATTTAAATGTCTCTCTCTGCTGTGCCACCTTGCATCCAGCTGTGTTGCAGATACAACCTGAAACTTGAATAGGTACGGGATAAGAGCAATCGAAAACAGGTATATCAGTTTAGGGCTGGATTCATCACTGAACTTCAAACATTCATGGCAAAGAGAGAAGAAAAATAATTCTTGGGTGTCACCTATTGCTTTGAGGATGCCATGAGCATTCTCTCCTCAAATGGGAATCTGAATAAGCACAAAGATTTTTTCAGAACTGAGAAAATTTGTGGATGGTGCATTTCAGTAAAAATGGTTTGATATGAGAGAGGGAATGTATTTGCTATCATTTTCACTAACTGCTTTAGATTTACTGGGTTCTAGATAAGGTTAAAAGTAAGATCAGAAATTGGCCTATTGTTGATGTTTTAAAAGATACTCCAAGTTTGAGAGTGTCTGGACCAGACCCGTCTGCAAACCTGTATACTGCTTTGTGAGCAATGAACGAAGATTCTCTGCACTTGTGGGTAAGAAATTACCTGCTGACAACTCTGCAGCCGCCGGTCAGCCTTCCTTCTCATCAGTCCTCTCACTCAGTTCTGTGGGGCACCGCAGCTCCGAAAGTGCTCTCTTGCCCATGATGTGCAACCTGAACATTTAAGGCTGTTAAAGTCTCAGAGGATGTTACCAGGCTCAAGTCATTACTCTTCTCCCCAGCCAACATGCTGCTTAAGTACTTTATGCTCTGTTTGCCTTAATCCTCCTTGCTGGTTCAGTTAGATGTGGCAAACTTCCTCTTTCCTTCTCCTCCCAGTCGTAATTTCAAATACATCAGAATATGACCCAGCGTTATTGTACCAGCGCACTGTTTGCTACACACAGAGGAGGCAGGAAGCTCCTCTAAGCTCCCTGTCTTTTTGAATCCTAGGAATCATATGGTTAGTCTCACACATCCTGTACCAAGCTCATACGAACTCAACTTCTGTCAAAGTAGAAAAGCTCCACTGCCATTACAGTATTTAAAGTAAAATCTTTGGTGTTGTGTGCCTGCTCTTGAAGTGCAAACATTATATAGGTAGAACTGAATATCAGATTCTTCTATTTCCAAAAATTAATTAAGAGAGATCCTTCTATCCACCTGAAACACTGCTTTGCCAAGACATTTCTGATCAGTAACTGTGCTCCTATACTATTACTCTCTTTAGTGCTATCCCCATATGCCTACTGTAGCTGGTGAAACTGTTCAGTTTAATTTCATGGTTTCACATTCTGCAAACAGAGTGCAGAAGAAAAAAGGAAGACACCATCTAGGAAGTGAAGCAAACACCAAAGCCCGGTCAGTACGTATCAGAACTTCATAATTAATAAGTTTCAGCTCCACTTGTAAAGAGCTTAAATCACTTATCCCTATTTAGTAGCCAGAAAAATCTCAGTGCTCTTGTATTAAATATAATATATATACATATATATATTATTTTATTTTCCTGAGCGGCTTCCAAAAACAGACCATCAGCTCTAAGAAATACTTGTTAATACCTCCATCATATGACAGCATTTGGTTGAAATATTTGCATGCCATATAGTTCACAGTACCTTCTTTTTTTCCAGGCAACAGCTAAAATTTTTACTACAGTATTAAGAAATTTTAATCATTGTTAAAAGGTTCCCTAATGACTATAATAAAGGACAATATTTTATTGATGTCAGCAACTAGCAGTTGACTTATGCAGTACTACTTTTTAATCTTCTGGTTTGCTGTGTTTTTCTTACATATCTTTGCTTCAATTCTTAGAACAAAACCTTGTGATGCATCTCGGCTGTGACTTAATAGGTTTACTAATAGTGCTAAAGAAGTTAGTGCTGAAGTTAGTAATGAAGTAAGTGCTGTTTCTCCAGTGCACGTTCCATTTTTCATGCTCTTTTCGTGCTCATCTTCATTTACATTGGGATGGCTGTCTATGAAGCTGTCCAATGGCTCCCCTAGGCTGGAAATCCAAAGCCTCAGTGTTCATGCCACAGTTATTTTTCCAAGTCATCAGCAGAAGGTCCAAAATCTGATTCACAGGTAAGGAAGCCGTTCCAGGCTTAGATGCCCAGTCCATTTGATTGACATCTACTTTGGTAACAGAAATTCAAGCATCAATTCGTTACCATCTGATGCTCTTTCCTTAATATCTGTAGAAGTGCCTATGACAATCTATCAGGGCAACCTGGCAGACTATAAGGAGAAAGGTAGAAAGCCTTTGAAAAACTGTGAAAAGATAGAATCAAGCAAGCTATTTTTTCCTGAATACACCCACACCATACAGAAGTAAGACATGGCTGGCATTCTGATATATTTACATTCTGATTTACTGTATGACCTTGGGCAAGTCACTCATCCTTTTTGTGCCTTTGTTTCTGTATCTGCTTTACAGAAATAATAATTAAATTTTCTGCTTCACACAGTTCTTCTGAAGATTATTTAGTGTTATCAATACACTATACTTCACAAAATAGTGGAATTATTACAACAAATAGAATGACCATTGAGAATAACAAACTCAGAACCAGTTCTTATAGCAGTTCTTATTTCTGCCCCCATAATCCCAGCCATCCATCTGATAGAAAAAGCTCTGAAAGGGTTGTATTATCAGTGAAAGGCAGTAGTACCAAAGCCCTAGGGTTGCTCTGGCCTCGAAATGCTGTTGCAAGAACATAAAGGTGAAACAGATGCATGGCTGGAGCAACCCTCATTAACTGCTCAAGAGGGAATTAACAGTTAGGGAGAAAGTCTCATGCATTCACTGGCTCCCGGCGGCTGGGCTGGTTTTTGCACAGGAGAGCACAGCCCATTTAAAATGACGCTGCCCTCTCACGTTACCCCTTGCCGAATGCTGAAATCCCGTTAGTTTTGTTTACTTCATTGCTTCCCCTGGTCGAAACCATGTTTGGAGCCGTGTCTTACACATGGAAAGGGAAGGATGGAAAGCACTTAGGTATGAAGGTTTCCTACACAGAAGTCTGGCAGTTCCTTGCAGCTTATTAGTGGACCTCCCAGGTACTTGCAGAGACTAGGAGACCGCAGATTAACAGGAGCAATTAATTAATCACACGCAAGCTGCCGGACTCAGTCTGGGGGAACGGAGAGGACAACAATCCACGAGGTCAGAATCGAGCCTTAATGAACCTTTCTGGCCTCAAACCCTGTGACTATTCAATTAGGCATCAGACCTCGGTGTCTGCCAAAAGGCCTTTTGCCGCAGCCTCCGGTGCCGTAGCTCAGCGTTGCTCCGTGCAGCACTTTGTGCCAAGCCACAGACCTTGCCCTGGAAGTCCGGGCCTTCGTTAAATGCCGGGCAGTTGGGCTGCTCTGGATCTCAGCCCTGAAATGAGGGCAAGCAAGTGACAGCCCAGCACAACTGCAGCCGCTCTTCACTTCAGTCTTGCCTTTAAGGGCATTTTGTTTTGTCGTCTTAAATTACAGTAAAATTGCAGTCAGCTGGGTAAAGCCAAAGGCCCGTGTTGCTCTTCGCTGGCTTCTGCCATTCACAGAGTTTTCTCTCACTGAATCTCTTACACACCTATGGTTATTCAAAAATACTTTAAACACTATAATGTTCAGCTGAAGGGGAGGAATTTTGTTTTTTTTTAAAAAAATAGCTATTTTTTTAATATCTGTTTGCTCTTTAACCTTGCTTACAAATCTCCTTCATAATGATCCCTTTTTAAGTGATTAATTTTCCACGTGAAGTTGCTAACACCAAGACTGTGCAAAAATAAATATCAGAAAAGAGCAAGCAAAAGGGAATGTGTCACATACTGACTACAGGGAAACAGTGCAAAACATCTAATCACGGCAGTGCCAGGAAACTTGAACCTGTCCAAAAGGATCCAGTGCTCTCAATGTTTAATTGCTGTTGATGGCTGCTGGTCAGTCATGCATGACAATGTGTGTGTCACGCTGCTTCCTGCCTATGTTCATTCCTGTCAGCCTTCACTCCAGGTGATGAGTACTGCTTCTCTGACCAGGGGAGAGAGAGGGGGAAAAAAAAAAGAAGAGCCCTCACAGACACAAAGCAACATGTACCCAAATAACCCAAGCCACAGGAACAGGGCACCAAAAATGGACAGCAAAGGCCAGCTTTTATCCACCCCTCCACCCCTCTTCATTTATGCTAAAAAAAAAAAAAAAGTGTAGCATCTGCGATCGACAGTATTCCAACTGGCAAGACTCAAGTCTCCTGTTTGCTTGATTATATGTTTGAACACATGCTTGGGGCTGCACGGAGCAATTTGAATTACAATCGGGTAGCAAAGAACACTATCGTTTTTGGTGAACTGGAGCTTTAGAAACCTCCTCCTTGAGCTAATAAGAAAGAGATAGTGGGAAATGTAGGAGATATGACTTAAAAGGTCTAGAAATTCTATAACAGCTTTCCACCGTTTTCTTAAAGTGACTGTTTAATGGTTTATGTATCTGGGCCCAGATTCAGCAAAGCACTTAAGCATGCATTTAACTTTAAGTATGTGAATGATCTCATCCTTATTCAGCAAAACCCTTAAATAAGTGCTTAATTTTAAGCCTGTGCTTAGCTGCTTTGCTGTAGCGGGGCCTCATCACACACTTCTGCGTCCTGTTATGTCTGTAATATAATTAAGAGTGCTTCTCTTTTAACATCCCCCCTACCCCGCCATCACTGTCTTCAAAACAAAGATCGTTATTCCATCGCTGTTTAACTTCATTCTGCTTTGGGCGAAACTGATGCCTGGGAGTCAATACATTCCTCAAACATCCAGGACGTATCTGCTCGTTGACGTTCCGCTTCAGATCCGTCTGCAGTTGAAGTCAAGGGGAGTCCTGCCACTGTCTTCAGTGGGAGCCAGGTTGGCTCTCAGTTGATCCTGTGCTCTGAATCTGTTGCAGGAACACATGAACTGAGTTGCGTAAGAACGGGAAAGCCAATGCAGTGGAGAGATTTTTCTGCAACAGAAGCAGAGTAACAAGGCTTTAGCTGTTTCAGAATTGATCTGACTTTAGCTGCAGTCAGGATACTTTGAGGAAGGAACTAAAGCATCATTTCTGGACCACTGCATTTTAAGTAATTAGGACATAGAATATGATGTTAGTTTCGATGATGTAATTGTTTTATGGCCATTTTGTTATTCTGTCTGTGTACTGCCTTCATTCATCTCTCCAATAAGTTGGAAATGAAGGTAGAATACAAAGCAGGGAAGAGAGGTTGTTTCACGCAACATTTCTGGCTCATTTGAAGATCCTATTGCAATTACCACCCTTTCCCTTCTCTGTAGACAGACACACCCCAGTGAGAGTCAGGAAGGCAGTTCAATTTCATTGATGTTAAGGATGACGATGAGAATCATGTTTAAGTGATAATACACAGATACACATTGAGAAATGTTGTCTGGGGGCTCAGTCCACTTTATCTTTCCTGAATCAGCTTTTGCTAGCTTCAATATTTGGAACAACTCTTACATCACTGAGGAGAGTCTGTGGGTTTTTAAATTATTATTATTACTACTACTACTAAAGAGATGATATGACTAAGCAAGTAATAGGTGCACAAGGAAGAATAACTCTACTTGATTTACAGTATTTAGCATATGTGCTCATTCTTTTTTTACCACAGATTGAAGAGCACTAGCAAAATAACTATATAAAGAAGTCCTGAGGTACATTCAAGTGTCACATTATCTACGTTCGGAAGTGCCACGGAAGGAAAATAAAAACATAAATAAGTAGTTTTGCAAGAACAGAACTAATGAAACCCCATTTCCTATTGCTTTGTGTCTCATAATTAATTGTGAACTACAGTTGAAGCTTTTCCCATGGGTCGGGCACATATGGTCCATCTCTCACACTCTCTGAGAAATATATAGATATATATACTGTGTGGATTCTTTATGGTTAATAATGCATGAACTCTGCAGTCTTGTTGTAAGGCAGGGTCCTTATTGGGTGTCCCTACTTCACCAACCTCCTCCATCCATCCACAAAAAGTAGAGGATTTTTTTTTTTTTTTAATCTTAAAGATTTCTGTTCTGTCAAATTTGTCTGAAGTCATCAAATAGATTAAAACCTGATTAGGTTAAAATACACATATGCATATACACAAACGTGCAAACAGTGTGACTGAATAAGCATTACATCTTTACAAAAGGTGGCTCCAAACTGTGTACAATACCTGTAGGCATTTCTTTTCATAACATTTAAAAGCAAAGGGAAAATAATATTATTTAATATCTTGCGCTTTTTAGGCATCTACTGTTATAAAAAAGAAGTCACCAAAACTCATGAGAACTGCAATACGGATAAGCCAAATGTGCTGACAAAGGGCTGACGAGCTTACTGCCGGTATGGGAATGTATCATGGAAATTTAGTTTATGAACTTCAGGTTTTGAATGCGGTATGGATTCTGAAGAAAAGCTCAGACCACAGTGGTGTATGTGCTGGCACTGAAGAACTTTGTTGTACGTGCATCCTTTTCTTTCTTTTCCCCAGGGGTATTAATGATTTAAAGCATTATGAGGCATTGTTCCTAGTTATGGTGATTTCTAGAAAAATGAGGACTGTGAAAACAGGATTATCGAAGCATTGGAAACTTAGAACCAGTTCTGAAGTTCAGGCTATGTAATGACTGTATGTAGAGAAAGATGCAGCAAATCGCTTGGAACTTGGCCCCAAATAAGATAGCCAAAAAAGCTCATGCAAAATTAATAAGCAGCCTTTCTTTTCATTTTAAATGCAACCAAGGCCCAAATGCTGGAATAGATACATTCTGTATACAGACAGAATTTTCATAAATCAGCCATGCTTGTCCATATCCTTTGTACTTTGTAACCATTAGCCATACACTCTATTGAACATAATGTTTCCTAAGATCCCTGGTGGCTTCAGTATTAATCTGAATTTTGTGATTCTACTGTCAAGTTTAAATTACAGATCTGACTACAAATTCATTAGAAAAATGTACTGCTCTGTTCTGTGCTTTGCCTTTCTTGATTTCATATTTTTACAAAAAGTTTGCTCTTCGCTCTAGCAAAAGACTGAGCTCTATGATGTGGCAACACGCCAAATTTATTTTAGGAAGTGTTGAAAAATAAGGAAATATCTTCAACTAATCCATAAGTCTAATGTAAATTAGATGCTTGATGTTATATATTTATAAAATTACATCCCGCATCTATTTACTTGGATATCATTTTTGTAAAGGATGAAAGCTTAATTCTCTGAAATACCAGGGGGCAAGCATAATCTGTCCAGAGGAAAGCATAGTATGGCCAGACAAAATGATAGCTCTCTCACACTGCTCTGTCATTGCAACTAAGCCCTGACATGAAGGCCTTAAGGGGGTGGTAAAAAGGACTGCCCTCCAGTGTGCTGAAAGGAAACTTCAGCATCCTTGCTCATTCGTTTTTGGTATAAAAACTGACAGATGTGTCAAAGGTGTGATAGTTTCGTGAATAAGTAATAAGTCCTGACAAGTTGGACCTTATCATTCCCTTCAGCCTAAGGTGAGGAAGGAGCCTGGGGTAATAGCGGGGGCAACAGAAAAGCCCTGGATGGGACTTGCAGGATGGCTCGCCCGTTCGTCTGTGCTCCTGCTGGTACAAAATGCATTTGACGACAAATCTGATCAAATTCATCCCTGGTGTAATTTCAGAGGGGTCAGTGGTGTTACACCAGGGAAAGCATCGGTCCCTTGTGTTTATTTAGGGAAGACGACAGAGGCTTCGGAATAAGAGCAGTGCACTGAGCCATAAGCTTTCTTACCCTCAGCAGAGTGATACAGATACTTTACAGGAAGGGCAGTGGTTATCAGAATAATGTATAGGTACTTTGTCAAAAAACTGTGTTTCGGCATGGCTCCTAGAGGCAGCAAGGTGTGATTACCGCACCCAGCCACTGTGACCCTTAGATGCCTTGCCCAACACTGCCGGATCCACCTGAAATCTCTTTCCAAACAAAACCAAACCAAGATTCTTCTCTTTGCAAAGGGATATCAGGGTCATATTACAGGAGATTTACACTCAAGTGGAAGAAAAAAAAAAGACTGTAATATATTTATGTGTAAAGCCAAAGGCTTGCCTTTCTGCAGGGATAGCAAAGCTTAAATTTAAAATCCATACACTTGCAAAGATCACCAGTGAAATCAGAAACATGCATGAGATATTTTGGAAAGCAGGAATTCCACACAGAAGGGAGCATATCCAAATGGGAACACAGAAATTTTGTCACATTTGTACCAATAAATACTTGTGACCTCAGTATATGATTTTCAAAAAAAGCTTTCATCACAAGGAAATAAAACAATATGGAAATGACAACAGCTGAGATACTTAAGAACATGATTATTTCTCAAACTTGGAAAAAAACATGTTCGGAAAATCATAATGCTACTTAGTCGATTCACTTATCTATGTATTTTTCCACTCAGATATGCAATGAATCAGGAAAATCTAGTGTAACATGCCAGATAATAGGAAAATGAAAAAAAGAAGATCAAGTTAACATATTATTATTATACCTGCAACCTATGTAGGCCATATAGACAAAGGATGAGAGAAAAGGATGCGGTGTAAGCCATGTGCTGTGCAATGGCAGGCAAATGGCATTGACTTTGCAGCTGATGGATAGAAGGAAGATACACAGCCTCAGGGACAGAGGAAAACTGGGATATGTGGACAGCAAAAACCCACAAAAACATGAGGGGGGACTGCCGGAATGGCACGGCAGTGAGGGACATCTGTGACAGAAGTCAGGAGAAGGTCAGAAGCAAGAGCCAGACATCATAGGGAAACACGTAGAGCCCATTTTCCTGAATGCAAGGCAGCTGGAAACTGGGCCTGGCAAGGGGGTGGAGGTACAGAAGAGATGCGATGGGGCACAGGGATCTGAAATACCCCTCAATGAGGCCAGATGAATGCTGGCACAGAGGTTTGGGCTGGGGGTAACAGGCTGTTCCACATTTCCCAGACTTGCTCTAACTACTGGACCTTCCCTTTCTTTATTTTTAAAATTGATTCAGTGCTGCCTTCCCTCGTTTTTTTTTCTCCTAAGGCCTGAAATGCGATGCCTGCTATGAACACTGTCTTCTTTTGACATTTTCACTCCCTGATAACGCTGCAAGCTAGCCTTGAATTTTAAAGAGTGGCATGCATGCACACACTCAAGCACTCCCACTCTGAGGCTGTCATTCTCATCAAACATCTGGAAGTCTGTTTGCAAGAGCACTGCCGCCAAATGCTACTGCCTCATCCAGGCAGAATTTTGCTTCCCCTACAGGGTAAGCAAGAAGAGCTCACGCGCAGATTTACAGCTGTTGATGTGGCAGCACTGTAGTCTCGCGCCGCAGCTTGGAGCTCCTTATTTATAGTTTTAGCCCTCAGAGGAGTTCGGTTAGAGAACGGATTGGATGTGGACATCCAAAGCCTTCTTGCAGCCTGAAGAATCCTTCCTTTTCCTTTTATTTCTAACTTCTTTACCATCCAGCCCTTCATAACTCTGGCCAAACACAGATGGCTGTAATTCCCTCAGACTGAAGACAGCATCAGTCTTGGTACTGAGACCTTGCTGTGTGAAGCACCAACAGATTTCATCTTTTCAGCCCAGGGGAAGAAGAGATGGAGGATTAGACTTCAAGGCATCTAAGTACCTAAGTCCCATCCCCTCTCTAAAGAACTCCGTGACGTGAAGGAAATCCTGTGTACTTCAGGCAGGACACATGAAACACTTGTAATAAATACTGTCTTGTCTTAGTTCAGGTCATAAGAGTAAGTAATTCCTCTGTCCTGTTCCTCTGCCGTTCTCCCCCCCACCAAAAAATTCACTAGGGAAATGGGGGGTGGGTGCTGAAGAGCAGGCATTAAGGCTCTGAGTTAAAAGAATGAGGAAAGATATGTGTGGAGAAAAGAGAGAAATGGACTTTATTCAATCCAAAAAGATGTTTCTATTCAGTTTTGGATAGTGAGTGGAAAAGCAGGAGGAGAGCAATGGGAAATGAACAGAACTAAGGCAAGATAACAAACGGCAAGCCACCTGCAGAGGCAGAGGAGAACAGTAAATGAAAAGAAAAAAGCCTTTCCTGAACTCCCCACAACATCAGGATCACCATCTGGGAATCCCAATGCAAAACTCAGTCACAGTTGTTACCCTCCTGGTGTAAAGCAACTTAACAGAAAATTGACATCCTGGCTAAGACATTCAAGCATGCTGGTGTGCAAATCGGAAATACCTGATTTCTAAAGGATTTTTCCCAAAAGGAGCAACAGTTGCACACCAGGACACAGGGAGGCATTTGACAGCACAGCACAGAAGAGGGAACTGACTATTCTGTCCCTATTCGGACAGCTGAAAGTTACAGTGGGTGGGCTGTTGAGAGCAATGGGTTGGAGCCAAAGGAAAGGCAACTTCCAAACATTTCAGTTTAAAGGTCTATGGAAAACTATTGCCATGGAGCTTTGTTTCAGGTCAGGGCACTGGGGAAAAAGCATTTAGAAAGTATGACACTCCATTTAGCAAGCGTGCCTCAGCCATAGGCTGAGTCCTTCAACAAATGCTTGATTGTGTGTGCATGTAATCTTCACCCCACTTATGGAAAAACACCACTAAAAGGTGAGGACTTTTTCAGTGATGTTTTCCTGGAAAAACTCCACACAGGTGTCTTCTGATAGGGAAAAAAGGTTCAGAATAAGGAGGAGCTATTAGTAACTGCTGTGCTATTTTATGGCTGGTAGGCCAGCCTTTCTGACACACTATTGAGAACTATAGTGCCTTCAGTCTTGATGATGGAAAAAATGAAACAGTACATTAACAGTATCGCCTTAACTGCTGAACAGCTAGAATAAAATGAAGGCATTTAGACCTTTTTTTCCTCCAAACATTTATAAACTGCTTTAGTATTCCAGTTATGTTTTTCTCTTTAAGAAAGAGCATGAACAAAACCAGCCACCCAAATAATCCTAAAGAAGTTGAAAAAGCACAGAATATGTCAAGATCTTGTTTGAATTTGGACAGTCCCGTGGTCTGCCTTAGGAATCAACATCTAAACAAAAGGAGGCTAAAGCTATAATTTTTGTAAGGCCTAAGAAGAAATGCAGACCTGATTACTGTTCACTGTGGTTCACTTGAATGGAGACATTAATTCAATGGAGGCTGAATAACTCATTGTAGGCGCAGAGAACCACTGGCACAGAGAAAATGTACCCCGGTACTTGTAACATAATTAATATATTTGAAAGGGTGAAAAGTAAAACTCAAGAAAAAAAAGGTGATTGGAAATGTTGTTACATTTTGCTTTTTCCAACCTTGTCACTGCTTATTTGTGCAAAGAGAAAGAGGAGTGAGGTCGAAAAATAGTGAGCGAAGAGTTAATTGGCTGATTTAGCACTCCTTAAGTTTACATTTGTTGTCCTGCATCATCCTGCATTTTACATCTTGCTTTCTACCGTCACACACATCCCATCACATATGTCCTGCCTCAAGTTTCACACATGTGTCTTTGTGTCTGGAGATTCAGGGTAGTGGCCCAGGTGTCAAAATGCTGCCTCCTTTTAAGCTCTAGAATGAATCACTTTGGATGCTTGATTACCCAAGAGCAGAGAGACTTATACGGGAATTAGTTGCCCTCAGCAGATGATCGGCTTATTCTACAAGTCTTATAATTTTATCTTGCTTGGGAAGAATAGGATTTAGGGGGAGTCTGAGTCATTCTAATAGAACACATAATCATGCCTGTTTTATAATTGTGAGAGTAGGCTTGTTATATTCATTAGCTATCTCAGTTGGCAGGAGCACTGTTTATAAAGAAGTTTGATGACTACCTGAGGCAGCTTAGGCTTTTGAACACAAAAGAACAGCAGTTTTGAGGTACTAAAAAATTAATGGTTTATTTCCCAATCTTCTTCCCCGGAATCAAATGTGTCCTATTGTAGTGTGTGAATGTAGCATGTATGAAGTATAGCTCTCCTGGGAAAGGAAGCAATGAAGACTTACCAGCACACTGGTTCAGAGGTACAGCAGCCAGGGATGTAGAAGAAAGTTTGGTCAAGCGTAATAAATCAAATCTGCAAATATATGAAATAGGCAACAGCAGCTTTAGGCAAAAATTATCATTTATGTCCCCAAATTAGTCTTTGCAGAATATAGAAAATGGGGTGATGAATGACCTCACTCCCAAAATGAAATGGGTATGTATTAACCCCCCTTTTAGACATTCCTTATAGACAGAGATGTAGTGGGTACAAGGACATGAGTAGTAGATTAGAAAGATCTTTATTTGCATCTTTCAGTGGTTCTATTACAAACTAATCAGTTGTTTCTCTGTTACAGGGAAAACATAAAAGTCTCATTCGTTCCTTATGAAAAAGATTTCAATGTACAGACAATGGTGATTTAGGTCTATTGCATCTTGCATAGATGACTATCTGCTACCTTTGTTTAGGGATCCTCCCGTGTATACATAAAATGATTCATGTGCCAAAATTTAACCTGCATCAGAACCAGGGTGCAGATTCACCCTTGCAGGCCAGAACCCTCTGTGCCTCTTCTCTTTTACAATTTTTTTTCCTAGACTGGCATTTTAAAAGGACTCCACCATTTGTTATCTCTGCATTTTTCCAGTCTAGCCAGCCTCATTATTTTTATGTGCTTATGTGCTAAGGTGGTGACAGCTGATCTGGTTTTTATTATATTTGCTTTTCTTTTGTTGCACGCCCTTCACCTACTTTGACAGAAATAAGATGTCAAGGGAAAAAAAAGAAAAATCAAAATATTAACAAAAAGGAGGAAAATATTGAATGCAACAAAATTTTACTTTTATTCAGCTTTGTTCTAATTTCAGCTTGCCCAACAGTTTTTGATATGCAAAAGAAGCGTCCTTCATATTGATTTAATGAAAATGGTCATTTTGCTGAGGGTGTGCGTATGTATCATCCATTCAAGATTTGAATATGCTCAGCTGAGTTTTTTTGAGCTCAGTATGCCCTCTGGTTTATTTCCCACTGTTTTTAAAATTATAGCAACTAAATCTGTTACTTTTGCCAATTCAAATGTTATTCATTTTTTCTCATAGCCAAGTAATTTGTTTCAGCTTTAAGTTGCTTCTCTTAAGGCATTTCTCTGAAGGTATTTCTTTTTCTCTCTCTTCGCCCTGTACCCACACCTATTCATCCAATATATCATACAAACTCGTCTGCTTTGAACCTCCCCTTTTGTCAGGCACAATACTATGGAAGGGAGTGATTTGTAGGCTTGGAGCAGCAGAGACAATACATGCCTGGGTCACTAGTAATTAAGGAATGTCAGTGGTCGAGAAGACGAAAATTCAGCTCAAGCCAAACTGAAGCATTTAGATATTTTACTGCTGCATCCTTTTAGGCCTCTCTCAGCTTATAAATATTAATTTAAAGACTACCAACAAGGACAGTAAACGGATTTAGGCATAAAACTTCCTGTCAGCAGTGATTTGTGCCCAATAAAAGGAGAGCTGGATGGAGAAAGCCTGCTTCACTAAGTTTATGATAGACAGTGAAAGACTGCCATCAAAATAAAAAGGCTTTCACTATATGTAGTCAGCTGTATTGTGATCTTCTGTCCTAATGAGCACCATACTGGTACTGTATAGTTTTCTTTCATAAGCACATTTGACTCACCAAGGGAAAGGTCTGGGGCAGGACCAGCACTGGCAGTGGGCTCTGCACTGTCAGCATCATGGGAAGGGAACTTTTACATCGGTGGTGCCTTGCACTGAACTTTGGGATGGAAAAAGTTGACAAAAGACAATCCATTTCCCTCTTAACGCCCAACCTGAAAGTAGAAAAGAAGTCAGTAAGCCCTGTATAGTCTATGAGAGCATGCCTTTGAAATGAGAATACGTTAATTACCTTCTCCTGGTCTGCTTTCTGTAGCAGTGTGGGATATATCCACTCTAAACTATAATCTGTTTCATTCTTCAATAGAAAATAGCATAAATTTTGTTTCTTTTCTTCATTTCTTTGACAAGCCTACTTTTTCTTTGACTGGTAAGTGATGCTGGTGCTGACTGGCATGATCACGAAAAGCCGAATACCAGATTAATATCAACTAAACATAAAATTTTTAATTAATTCAACTCAAGACTTTATCTGCACTTAAGTAATTGAGCTCAGATACAGAAGTTCATGGTTTCCGCATGTTTAGCCTTGGTCTCTGCAATACGCACTCAGCTCATGCTCCATCTCTGTAGCTAGATCCACAAGCGGACCCGCACCTCACATCTGACAGCTGTATATAATGTTTGGCCAATTTATTTACTGCTAGAACTGCATTGGACATTGTTACATGGTGGCAGTCGCTGTTTCCTTCTTGTTTGCCTTGTTCATCTCAGGTTTGCATCTCTAATGTTTTAGGAAGGCCAATTAAAGGATACAGACTTCTCTATAAATTTGTAAATCTGTAGCGGTCTCAGTAAGTCATGCTGATTATGTCCTTGCCTTGAGAGTGTGGGCAGGAGTCCCACAAAATGACTGGCCCCCTTTTGGAAAAAAAGTCTTTCTGTGAATGGCCTTCCTCCTACAGAAGCCAATATCTACGGCTCTTCGGTGGATTGTCAAGGCTTGACCCACGGAGGATCACTGCGGAGAAAGCACCGCTTGTGAAAACCTTCTGAGTGGAGGGCAGTGGGAGGAGGAAAAGGGAACATATATGTGGGGAAATACCCTTATGAAAAAAGGCTGAAAGACAGAGCTACGCTTTGACGATGGAATTAACATGAAGCAGGGGCCCTTAGAGAGGATCATTCTGAAAAGAAATGAAAAATACATAAAACTTTGTTTAATTTATGGAATTTATAGGCTGCTGACCAGTAAGTATAAAGTTCTGTTCCCCTGGTCCTCACTATCACTCATGTATTACTTGTCAGTAAATGTGGTGCACTCAGAACATAACAGCTACGGTAATATTTCTGTTCCCACTGCAGCTTTACTACACCCATGAAACTCTGTAATCTTTAAATTCCCTCACTGTTAACATCTGCTGAAACATTATTGGTCCCAGCATAGCCAAGCTGCTCTGAAATTACATTTAGCAGAGTAGTTAATGCTAACAGTATAATTCTAGAAGCAACCATGTTTTAAAAAGGCTTTATAACTGGCACGGTGGCTGTGATTCCCTTTGCTTTCACTCCTTCCCCATGTCTCTGCCTTTTTTCATCATTATCTCACCTGCAGGCCACAATGTATGTTTAAACAGCATTTTGTCTTCTGTTTAGAATAAAACATTGTGATTTTGTTTCTTGGCCCAGACTGCCAAAACAAACTTCTGAAAGCACTTTTTATTGTCCTAGGAAAAAAATCTAGTTACGTCCCATTGTAAGAGTCCAAGGGGTTGGAAATTGATAAAGCTTTCATAAAATTAGTACCTTCTATCACCCATATAGGATGCTTTTCATGACCAAACATATAAGCAAAATAAACTGGCTGCCATTATTAATAACGATACCTCGATATATTCATTTGCAGCTCATAAACATCTCATGTATTCAGAGCTTTACTTTTATAAGGAAATGTTGGACAGAGGGCATTTAGCTTACTCATTGAATGTTGTAAACATGTAAATATTACTCCACAAATTAAGATGCAAACACAGTAGAGCATGTGCGATTCTGCTATGGATTTTTTTTAATGCTATATAATGCAATATATTTTAAAATATACATGTATGGCTACATAATGCCATACATACCACTTTATTCACAGATAATCAGCAAAATAACCGTATTTCTTAGAAAAAAAATAATTTGCATGTGTTTTCTAAAAAATTAAACCGAAAACTTCCACTTATATTCCACTGAATGAAAAAACACCCTTCCATTCAGCAGTAGCGCTTTCAAGCTAACAATCCTTATAACTCTCTATCAAAAAGCAGCCTTGAAACACACACATTCTAGAGCGGAAAATTTACTATTGTTAGATGTTTATGTTGCTATTAGATTCTGTAATTTGTGTATTTAGAATATGACCTTAAACCTAAAACCTAAAGAAATTAAATTAAATTTAAAAAAATAAATCAAGACTTTCCGTTCACAAAGTAATGGAGTTTGCAACTTAGAAGAATAATTATTGTAATACCTAGCATTGCACAAGGATAGACGGCTAAATCTGTTAAATTTAACTGGTTCCTGATTCATGAACAGCAGTAAATGACATCTGTGCCAGATGGTAGTCAGCATTTGTGCATCGATACTCTGATTTTCTCTTCTCATGTCCCATCTAGTCTCCGTTAGTATTTGCTGCTTAAGTGGCGGTAGGTTAAATCCATGCCAGTGAAGGAATTTCCCAGGAACTCCTTGCATGTTTTTAATGCTGTTCCAGTAACAACAGTGCTATATTCAAGACAATTTATTAAATATTCTCCCGTCTGGTTTTATACTTCCTCCCACACACGTCTTCTAGAGACATGTTTTTTAAGAGAGATCACGTTTGTTATTATCTTCTTGTTTAAAATGTGATAGCATGTCTTTTAATGATTTCATCACGACTATTAAAGCAAATATATCGCAGTATGATGCTATCTGAAGTAATGTGAAATAATTTCTTTTGCAACTCTGTGTCAAAGTGATGTCCAGGGCAATCTTGTTTGAAGGGCAGATCCCTTCCTTTCCACCTGTCATGCCCATGTCTGAAATAGCTGCTACTACTTCTTGCCAGGAGACACTCCAAATTACATCAGTGATACATTTTTCCCAGTAAGAGGGAACTGCAGAGCCTTTGAAAGAAAAACTTAGGAGCTGTTTTATGCTTCATTATCATTACACGTCAATCTCAGAGCACATGGGGAAGGGATGCCAGCCAGAGGGACCTGGACAGGCTTGAGAGCTGGGCCTGTGCCAACCTCATGAAGCTCAGTAAGGCCAAGTGCAAGGTCCTGCATGTGGGACAATGCAATCCCATGCACAAATACAGGCTGGGCAGAGAATGGATTGAGAGCAGCCCTGAGGAGAGGGCCTTGAGAGTGTTGGTAGATGAGAAGCTCAACATGAGCTGGCACAGTGCGCTCGCAGCTCAGAAGGCCAACTGTGTCCTGGGCTGCATCAAAAGAAGCGTGGCCAGCAGGTCAAGGGAGATGACTCTGCCCGTCTACTCTGCTCTCGTGAGACCCCACCTGGAATACTGCATGCAGCTCTGGAGCCCCCAGCATAAGGACAGGGACCTGTTGGAGCAGGTCCAGAGGAGGGCCACAAAGATGATCAGAGGATTAGAGCACCTCTGCTATGAGGACAGGCTGAGAGAGATGGCACTGTTCAGCCTGGAGAAGAGAAGGCTCCAGGGAGACCTTATAGCAGCCTTCCAGTATCTGAAAGGGGCCAACAAGAAAGCTGGAGAGGGACTTTTACAAGGGCATGTAGTGATAGGACTAGGGGTAATGGCTTCAAACTGGAAGAGAGTAGATTTAGATTAGATCTCAGGAAGAAATTTTTCACTCTGAGGGTGGTGAGGCACTGGGACAGGTTGCCCAGGGAAGCTGTGGAGGCCCCATCCCTGGAGGTGTTCAAGGCCAGGTTGGATGGGGCTTTGAGGAACCTGGTCTAGTAGGAGGTGTCCTTGCCCATGGCAAGGGGGTTGGAACTAGATGATCTTTAAAATGCCTTCCAACCTAAACCATTCTATGATTCTATGATCATTGGGCAGTATTTTAGAAACTTTTTAATGTGGCTTTTTGGAATCAGAATTTGAATGCATTTTTTATCCCTGTCTTTCCCTATCACTAGAGAAGCTGACACAAAACTGGGTAGAAAAAGCCATTTTAGTACAACCACTTGGAAATTTCCACCTCCTTCACCTGGAAATCTGTAAAAGCTGCAGAATTTTTGAAAAGGACCAGTGCTGGCTAATTAACTTCTAACATTCTTGCTTTAATTAAAACAGAATCTGGGACCAAGCCATTTTGGCTGGAAAGTTGCTTTTGGAAAACTAGAATTCAGATGACAATTATTTGTGTTTGGTCAATGCCAGCGCTGGGTAGGAAACTGAGTTCTGCTGTTTTTGAATTGCACTTGCATAACAAAGCATGATTTTGAACAATACCATACTTTAAATCTCACTGCTTTTGTCAAAAATACATTATTGGAATACTTGCCTCAGTCTCAAAACTGAGGCGCAACTAGGCTGGGACCTTTCTAGAGGAAGGCATACAGCTCATAGGACAAACACCAGCAGAACTGGTAGTACGGCATTCAATAAGGGTGGTGATTATCTTCTGTATTGTACTATATAATAGGTCCCTCTTTCCTGACATGTTGAAAAAACCCTACAAAAGTAATTCTGAAACAGCTCTAGAGATAATTGGCACTTGCTGAGGGATGTCATACCTGCATCATTTATCAAAATACTAAACCCAGTACTTAGCTGTACAGAGCACTTTTCATGCTTCTTGCTTTTTTTTGAAGTGCTGTACAAATATCTGTTAATTCCATTACTTACAGATTATAATAATGATCTGACTTTAATGATCAATACATGCACAATATTCTTCTCATTTATTTTATGTATAACTCTGAATATCTTAAGAGCCAACACTCCCATGAGCTGCATTTCAGAAGGGGAACAGCAGCCTCCTTAAGTCTGTCTTAAAAGTTACTCAGCCTTTGGCCACCTTCCCCACCAGACAGACCACTTCCGATGCGTCATCTCTCTTGTTGCATTGCTCCATCACAGCATGGCCTGGACAGGGAACAGACAGCTCCCCAGCTCATAAATATGAGTGAGACACGGGAAGAGGTTGCCCAGAGAAGCTGTGGATGTCCCATCCCTGGAAGTGTTCAAGGCCAGGTTGGATGGGGCTTTGAGCAACCTGGTCTAGTGGGAGGTGTCCTTGCCCATGGCAGGGGGGTTGGAACTACATGATCTTTAAGGTCTCTTCCAACTCAAACCATTCTATGATTCTATGATAATTATGATCATCAAGACTGCATAGTGCCCAAGCTAAATCTAGTTAGCTTATACATCGGAAGCAGCGTAACAGTGCTAGTTATGGTAAAACCATGTTGTATGTACTTTTCAGGCTGTAAGGACTGAATCAAAGTTGTATAAGCTATAAATCACAGATGCATCTTGGAGTCCTGACTATAAATAGTAATGGCCCTATTTTAAGTAATGCATGAGACTAATAATAGAATATAAAAATATACAATAAATATACAATCCAATATACAATAAATATATAAAACATAAAATAAAAGGTAAAAATGCAGGCCCTTCTGGGCAGAGGAGGAAAGCATGCAGTAATGGAACCGTACTTCTGCATGTTTGCCCCAAGCTTGACTGTCTCAGACTCTTCCCCTAAAGACAGTCCTTTTCCATATCCTGCCCTTTGCTTTTGATTCCTTCTCTCAGTCCCATTCTCCTCACATCAGGTCCAGCATTACATCCTGGTCCTTCCTTCACACCCCTGAAGAGCCCTGAAGCAACTGTATCATAAATTCAGAGATAGCTCGTTGCTTACTGATTAGATCTACTAGATTCCCCACTCCGCGCTCTCACTTTTTGGAGCATATGGCCTTTTACCTAAGCTGTAGAGGAAGAGGAGGCGTTTAATGCTGAATTAGATTAAATTCTGGCAGCCACAGGCTTGTTAAACACTGCAGTGCCTAACTAGCACCGTCTCTGGTTCCTGGTCCAAACCACGTATTTTCCTCTAATTGGACTAAATTATTTTAATTCATTTCTATATTATATGTGTATATAATTTCAGCCTCAAAGAAAATAAGTGACATGGTTCATTTCAGCACACGGGTAATTTTGAAGGATTTTTTTACAACTGAAAAATCTAATTACAAGGAAGGCTACAAGCTCATCCTGGAAGGCCACAGCCAACAACACTGCTGTACCTACTGAACAACACTACAAGATAACACTGACACTATCAGCCTTGATAAGACCTCAATCATCGTCACTGGGTTTTGAATTTAGAGGCTATGTTCATGAGTAGGGACATTAATAATAGCTTCCTTTCTTTGTATTTGCAGACACAGGAACTTAGCACTGCATCCAGCCAAATCCCTCTAACCTCCCAAATCCCAAAACCAAGTGCCCCCTAATCCCTTCTTCCTCCTTTCAAAAAAGCGTCTTAAGAAACTCTTCACAGTGGAAATCAGCATGGGGAAGGAAGAAGAGGAAAAAAGCTCTCACATCCAACCAGCCGTTGCAATGCTCTAGATTATCATACTGTTCCCATCGGTCAGATCTTCCTGCTCCAAGGCTGACAAGTGCCACAGCCCTCATACGAACACGGCAGAAAAAGAGTCTCAGATCCACACCATGTCCCACCAGCGATTCAGCCATGTATCCTTCCAGACCTTCTGCCCATGGGCTGATCAGCACCGAGGATTTATGGCTGAGGAGGTGATGCTCTGAGGCAGTGATGCTGCCATTAAAGCTGGCGGTGTTCTGATGCTCCTCCTGCAGCCCTGTGAATGAAAAGTGCAGCTCAAGCAGTGCTGGTGTTTACAAATTACAGCTCACTGTACTTAAACACTTCGGAGGAGGAGTAATATGTAATAACAGTGTAATGCTATTGTTCTGATAATGATTAATACACAGCCCTAAGTGATGCTAGCGTAAATGCTGAGCTCCACTGCAACTTTTCTCTCAGAAAACTAATTCAGAAAGAGGCAAAGAATTTCCTTAAATAGTTTTTAGAAAGAAACATGGAAAACCAATGCTTTGATACCTGATTGCAATCTTTTTTGAACAATGTGTTGTAATGCTTCATTTCAAAATGGCGGGTGGCTTCAGCTACGTGCAATGGCACGCAGTAATAAATAGATAAATAAATAAATAAAGGCAAAATCCAAACGCAACTTCTAAATTTATCTGAGACAATATTTTATTTTGGGGCAGGTGGTAAACTTTTTGAAGGGTGGCCTATGGCCTTCTTTCAAAGTACTATCACTAAAGACATCTTCTCTAGCCAGGCTCAAGTACTTCCAAGCTCTTTATGCTGCTCCTGACTTTTAAACAAGAGGGTGACACGGGAGGATAAGGTTTGTTCCACAGCTTGCAGTATGTGCTCGCTCAGGATTTAGTATAAGCTCATGGATGATTGTCTGCTGTACTAGCATAATAAAAATAACAATTTCTGTATTATTGGTATACAACAGTAATAAAATAACAGTACTGAATGATAACATTATTTTACAGAGTTTATTAAATTGAGATTTAGCTGTGAAACCGATGTGGTCAGTGAGAACATTTTACCGAGGGTATGAAGAGTCTGACCACCTGTGATAGACCTAGTTTTTCCCTCCCTAGTTTGAGCTTTCTGCTGCAAAACTTATTTGGCAAACTGCTTGGATTTCTAGTTTTGCTTCTTCCTCAACAAAAGTCCAAAGCTGCTTAAAAGTCTCACTCACCTAGAAACCTAGAAATGTCTATTGAAATTAGCAACCAAGCTAAGTAGTCTGGGGGGGTAATTTACATTTATGGCACTTTAAGACGCCTTTGCCCTTCCTGAGCAGTGGAAAGGTAGGTCAGCAAAAATGAAAATCAGGCCTTAGGACTATGCTATTTATAAAACAATATAAAATCAAAAGTGAATGTATTAAAATGGTATTTATATCCATAGCCTGCTGTCTTCTTATTCTTATGTCACAAAAGCCCTTTCTTTTCTGGATAGGAAAGGTTTCACAGTACAGTAAAAATTGTATTTTTGAAAAGAATTGTTTCATACAAAAGTTGAATTAAAATTTGCAGAGCCGTACTGTAATAGCAATAAGACACTCCTGGGCATGTTTTAATGGTCCATTAATACCCGCCTCCAGTGGCTGAATGCATGAGGCTGCACATCTACAGCATGTATTAATGGACCTCTGAAACATGTCCTGGCATGTACTAATATTATATTAGAATGATGCACTACCTGGGAAACATCAGAAGTAACTTCCAAAAAACCAGAAGAATGTTTTTGATCTTTCGAAAATATTATGATTAATTGCCTGTCTGTCTGTGTCTATTGTATTGTTCAGATATTCAATAAATACCAAAACAGTATTAAAGCAAATAAACTCTGTAACACCCACAGAAAATTATCTGTTTTAAAATATTAAAATGCACCCTGAACCACATTAGGCCTCTCGTATACATGCAGAATGATGAACCCTTGCCTTAAAGAGCTTACAGGTAAATATGGTACAGCTTAAGAAATGTTATAAATGAAGAAGTTCAATAAGAGATGCCTATGTATTTCTGCTCTGCTATTTTCCTTCTCCATTTTAGTCTTTCACTCAGCTTATTTTATCTAATGTAACCATTTTTCATTCTTTCATAATAAGGATTTTGAAATATGAGATGTTGTGAGCCTTGATTACCTTGAGCAGAATGCTACAGATCCTCATTAGAAAGAGCTTCAGCTATTTTTAACTCAGAAAGGCCTTTCAAGAAGTCTTATGTGTGGTAAGCCTCTTGAGAAAAATACTTGAGCATATACTAAAACATACTCCCACTCAGCAAAGCATTAAAGTTTCTCCATGAGCTTAAATTCCATTGAGCTTCAGTAGAAGTTACACGTTCCTAAAGATAAGCACGCGTGTGAGCTTCTTGCTGGAAGGAGACGGACGGATGATGCAGAGCCAGAGCTGTCTGTAAAGCTGCCTTTTACATGATGCCACATCATGCTGCACATTAAAGTGCTGGGAAAAACAATTTGGTCACAAGAAAGGAAGGAAGAGGTTTTTAAAACGTAGTTTACTTATCTTAATAGAAACAAAAGATAGGAGCATTTCATATGCTTAAAAGTTGCTTCTTCATTTGCCATCTCTTGTTGTTTTGACAATTAAAAATATAACAGAGGAGAAAGTGAACAATTAACTGTACAGGTTTATGTTCTTCCTCTCCTGCCCTTTTCAACTATGGTATTTTATTTAACTGAGAGGCCTCTTAAATAAGATGTGTTAAACAACTGGATCGAATTAATTGCTTATTCAAAAATAAATAAAATACATCTTGCAAGAGATATGAGTAACTACTTACTAGGGAGACTTCTTTTTCAGTCCTTTACTGGCAGATTGTACAATTCCAGCGTCGCAGCGAATTGGCACCAACTGGAGGTCTTTACGTTTCTTCTGGAGTTGTCCTACTCTAGTTCTGCATGTTTGGCTGAAAAGTACTGGAAGGTTTAAATATTAAAGAAAATGAGACAAATCAAGATTGGGTAACTGTGGGAAGTTGTGTTTTAGTCAAACTGAGCTCATCACTGAGATGCAGGAGAAATGTAAAGTTGTGTGACATACACACAGAAGGTGGTCTAATGCTACCTCTTGGCAATGAATCAACTTCCTGATTAGTAAGCATTTTTTTTTCCTTCCAGTTCAGCATTCAAGAAATGAGCTGTGGTGCTTTGCACCTAGCTATGCTCACAGTATTTGATAGATGTCTGCCTGCCGCCTTTTCTGGTGTTTGAATCACCCAAGAGATGAAGAGGAGCCCAGTCTGCCTTCAGGTATTCAGCAGGCTGGGCCATGAAACGTTTCGTGTCAAATCTATGCAGTAAACATGTCTCTTCTCAGTGCTATTTGGAAAATCATTATGTCTGTTGGGGTTTCAGAAGCTCTGAGAGAGATGATTTTCCAAGCACAATTAATAGCCTGCAAAATACATGTTTCACCTAGACTCCAAATGGTAACGAAAAAGAGATAGACAAAATTTCCAGGATCCACGTTCTGGCCTTTACCACACAGTTAATTAGACATACTGAAATCCAGACAGAGTTTTAATTTTTCAAGCACTCCGATATGTCACAATCTGGACTGCATTTCCCTGTTCGCCATGCCCGGGAGATGCAGGTCTGTATTTGCAAGGACCATGGCAGAAAGCCTCTACCATTCCTGCCAGCGGTTTCATGGAAAGGCTCCAACTCAGGAGCAAATTCCTCGGCCCCATGAAACGGCCCTCAGCTCTTTGTTGTGATCCCAATTTGAACAGCCATTAGCTGCAGTGCAGGAGCGCTGGTAGCCTCTCTGATCTCCTCTGTGGGTGGGTGCACGTAGGCACGATACAGCGCTTTCAGAACAGGCTCATGTATTTGTGCTGCTGATTCAGACAAATTTCCATTTCTCCTTCACTGCAAACGCTCTTGATCTCTTCAGGTAAATTGCTCATTTCTGTATCAGAGGCCTTCACTCATCTGCTTTCTTCTGAAAAAACTCTCCCCTTTGTTTTTACACCTCTCTTACTTGTTGGACAGTTTTGCTCTCCATTATTTTTCTTCCGTTTACTTGTAATTTTTCTCTTTGGAAGCAGTTTCCTGTTTCTGAAACCAGGGCTGGCCCCTTACCAAAAATAGCAGATGTCAGGGTCTCCTGATTTGGTTACCCGTTAAAATAAAAGAACCGCAATATTGAGTCTGGTGATACGATAAGGTCTCTTGCCGTAAATAGGAGGAAAACATTAAGGAAATGTTACCTATAAATTAAAATGTAAGCCAAGACTGAAAAGAAATGTGTAGCTGGAATTTTTGCTGCAGAGTTATGAAATGGTGATACAGAATTATGATACAGGTACCTCCAAAACCGCACCACTAAGGAAATTCAAAGGAACATAAGTAATTCTAGGGATATCCCGAGACCAATAGGAAGAAATACAGATAGAGAAAATTAAGGTTGCCAAGGAAAACTTCCTGACATTGAGATGCACTAGGCTTTCAGCCCATCTCTCAGGGGAACAGAAAGGCCCATCACTTGAAATGTTTAGCACTAGACTGGAGGAATCACTAGAAAAATACACTACAGGGAACAACTTGTTATTGGCAGAAAGATGGACTGAATACTGTAAAAGGGATTTTCTGTCTCTAATGTTTACTTTTTATGATAGTCATTTATGTTTTTCCTTCATTACAGGTAGAGAAAAATCTATAAAAGTTATTTGCTCTGGCACAACATATTTAATTTCCATAGAGCAATGTTTTTGGTGCGCTGTAGCAAGCTTTCACTCTACTTCTTGCTTTTCCTTATGCATTTTTCCACATACATTGTGAGGTTCTTTTTAGTAAAGAAGGCAAAACCTTTACAGAACTAAATGAATGTTCCCTTCTCTTCTCTGGAGCCTTCTTAGCATGTACAAAAAAACAAACCCCATCTCAACACCCCAGATTTGGATTTAGTTTAGGGGAGGAAGAAAATTATGTCAGAGGTTTAAAGGGAGAACTAAAGCAGTGGAAGAATAAATGAAACACTCAGAACATGAGAAAGGGAAGGAGGAAGACATTTAGGTTTGGGGAAGCGGGAATTGCACACACCCACAACAGGAGATGGCTTGCAGCTCTTTAGAAATCACCTCAAGCCGAGCAGGCTGGGAGGCATCGCTGAGCGGCGTTGGGTAATGTGAATCTCTGCTTTGGCAAGTCCAACTTTTAAAGGATGTAATTTCCCATATCCCTAAGTGATGAACTGCATTGGGATGTGAGCGTTATTGTTATAAGTACAGGAAAAAGCAAAAAGTGAAAAAGTAAGGGTAAAACTATACCTGGCGATGGCTCCTTATTGCCCTAGCGTAGTGCGGCTGGTGGGGGTTAAAAGGACAGGTGTTATCAAATGAATGTGAACAAATAAAAACCCTTCCATTTTTGTAAGTAAAAAACAGGTCCATTCATTACACCCAAACTCTTTTCCTTAGAGCAGCAAAGTCAAAATACCAACTGCACATTTTAAATAATGTAACGACCCTGAACATGCATCTCCCCATCACCCCCTGCCCCCTCATTCTTGACCACCAGGAGCTGGGGCTGGGTGTAGTGCAGCCGTGCTGCCAGAGGGATGCCGGGAGGACAGAGGTGGTGATGTGTTACCCCTCCGGGGACACTGCGACAACCCAGCCAAAAGGCATCTATTTTACCACGGAGAGAAGCAGGACGAGGAATGGTTTCCAAAGACACAGGCCTCTCGTTTTTGCCAAGCAGCTTGAGTCTCCCTGCCTGGCTGCTGAGCAAAGGGTATGATTAATGAAAAGATGTCAGAATGATAATCCTTACGATCAGGAAATAGTGGACAGGATTTTTTTTTTTTTTTTCCCTTGGCAAATCGGGGGCTGGCGGGAAGAGTGAGAAGTGAATAAGAAAGCAAAAAAGGAAACAAGGAAAAGGGAGACGTTTTGAAGAGAGAAACCAGTAATTATATGTATATATACATATATAAAAAAAATACAACCTCTCCTCTGCCCACCCTTTTTAATGTTTCTCTGGTGGAGTAGTAAGATACCTTCAGCGTTATAAATAGCAGCACAGATGTTGACAGAAAAATGCTCCCTTAATTACCATACAAACTGCTTTACTTGAGTGAACCGTTTAAAGCGGCCTCCAAAGGAAGTTCACTCAAGCAATTCCACAGATTACAGCTAATGAACAATATTTCCTCGCTCCTATTTAGTGCTCATTAAAATGTAAAAGCCTTTCATTTTCAACAGGCACACAATAAATAATTCCTTTCTCCCTCTCCCCGCTGCCTGGGAGCAGCGAGGATGGGAGCGGGGAGGGGAAGAGACCGGCGAGGGCTGCAGGAGGCAAATAAGTGGGTTGGAGAATAGCGGCCAATTCATTAAAATCCCTGGAAGCGGCGGCGGTGGCTGCTGCTGCTCGTTATGAAAGGCGATGTCTGTGTTTGGAGCTCGGCAGGCAGGTTTGGCGTGGAGCAGACAGCCCGTACCCGCCCCGACCCAGCAGCAGGCCACCCCGCTCCTCCGAGACAGCCCCAGCAGACCCACCGCCGGGGCGAGAGGAGGCACGAACTATGCTGGCGCTCGCGTGAAAGCAACGCGGCTGAGAGGACAAAAGACGAAAATGCGGTGATGTGGTCCAGCTCGGGTTGTGGTCTGAATGGACCCTGTTTAAAATTTCTCATCGGCTTCAACCTCGCAGCGACCCATTGCCCAGCATCCCTTTTGTGCCTGTTCGTAGTCCTACCAAGTTGAACAGGATATTTGCAGCGTTGGAGGTTTGCTTCATTCTTTAGCTGCTGAAATGAAGCATCCTACAGAGCCAGCCACGCAAACCGTACCTTGTTGAGCAAACAAGGTACTGGGAGGCTGAAGACTAGAGGGGTCTGTGTGCACTCAGGTGCCATGAGATGAAAGAGCCCGTGATTATCTATTCCCCCATCCACCAACCTCCTAGGATTTGAGCTTAATTTACAAAATAAAAATTAAACAAATCTGTCAAATAATGAACCAGAAACTTAGCAAGAAAAAAAAAAAATAAAATCAAAGTCCACAAATCTGAAATTATTCTTTTAAGTAGATTTCCAGTTAAGTGGATGAATGGGAAATGCAAAGGTACCAGCTGGATTCAAGTTAGTTGCTGCACCTGTCGGCTCACAGATATATGACACATAGAAGCAATCTCCATTGGTTTACAAAGGAATTGAAGAAGCAAAAGATCAGCAAAAAAAAGGCAGCAAGCCACTGAGATGGTATGCAGATCCCTGTTTGAGAACTGCAGGAAAGAAAGTCTATTTCACCCTCTCTTCAGATGAATGGGTAAACCAACACGTTAATGAAACACAACACTGACGTTAAGCTGGGGTACATGACAGAACATAGCTGGAGTGCTACAGAAACAGATTTTAACAGGCTATAATTATAGATGGAAACACGACTTTTGCTTCCCTCATCTGCCAGAAAAAACGCAGTACCCTTTCCACTGCTTTGGTTCACTCCTGCAGTATTTTTTAATTTACTTTTGAATTTATTTATTTTTTTTTTTTTAACTCTGTTCCTCCACATTTCTAAGTGGCAGAGGGGCTTCAAAATCCCTTCCCACAGCCCATCTTCTTCCTACCCCCACCGCTGGAAACATGGTCCCCTCTGCCCCCACAAGCAAAGCCGCCCCCTCCGCAGCTCTGCACAGGAAAGTGAATTAGCAGCAGAGGTAGTGGTTCTATCAAAGGCGATATATTCCTGGGGGTGTTGTGTATCTCAACCTTGGCAGGGACTGCCCGAACAAAATCCCTGATATTAGCCTCCCTGAACAGAGGGAACAATCTGAGTAGGATAAAAACCATCAGAGCTTTCTCCTGTCTTTAATTTCAAGGCTTAAAAAATTGACAAGTGTATTTCCTGCGGTGGTGCTGGTATACCCTATACCCGAGCCATAAATAAGACTGTAGTGGTATTCAATCATCAGAAAAGAAAAAAAGAAAGTGGAGAACTAAGATCTTATATTGACCTAAGCCTCAGACTTAGATAAACTTGTCAGGAATATCACTTTGTGGTGACTTTATCTTTGTTAAACTTGTGCATGGGGAAGAGGTATTCTCAGAGCTCCCAGGGGCCGCTGTGACCGGAGGCAAACCACTTGCTGCATAGCCACAAGGCCACCCTCCTGCAGTAAAAGAAAACCTTGCCTCGTGAATGCAATGAAATTTTGATGTCAGGATAATAACTACAATAACATGTTTTATTTGAGAAAAATATTTGCAATTAATAATTGCAAGAGAAGCATGCAGGAACTATAAACCAGATCCCAGTCCTGCTCACATGCCACGTGCTTTCAGAAGAGGTGATGCCCCAGCTCTTACTGTGGTCCCACCGACCAAAATGTGTTAGGGTTTGTGCAGTCATGAACGGTGCAACTTAATATCTCACCCTGTGAGCAGGCGGCTCGAGTAAAGAAATAAGTTTACTAGCAGTGCAATATTATCGATGCTTTCAACAGTCTGTACTTGGCTTTTAACTAAGGTCATTTGAAAACGGTCTTCAACACCCATCTCATTTGCTTTTTTATGCTTGCCAATTTAGTGTTGTATTTGCAGTGATTAATTAGTTTGTGGTGAAGGTTTATTAGGTAATCTTTCTGTCAATCAAAAAACACTGAGGTTTCAGAGCAAAGAACGCCCAGAGACTTTATAAAGGTAAGGATTGATATTGTTACCTTTGGGTACAAAAAGTAGGAGCTTAGCCTTCACATGAGACCATGTATAAAAGACTTTAAAGCATGTTTTTAATTCACATTCAACCACAAAAGTAGTTTGATTCCCTCTGAATTTATTTATATTTTTAATGAGGATCTAGAGATGCCTTTACCTTCTCTGTCTACAGCCCATGTTTACTGCCTGATGAACTTGTAGGGCTGTTTTAAAAGACCAAGCACTAGACTTCAACAAAGGAAAAACTGCTGTAGCTTATCATTTGGGAAATTTGCTATGTAGTTCACTCACCTCAATGTGACCTAAAGCGAGATAATGCTATTTAATGAATTTAAAAGCATCTTCACCTGGAAATTCTTGCAAGTTTTCATATTTGGGAACAAAATTTTTAATAAAAAACAACCCCATAAACAATTATAAAAAGATATTTCTGTTTTTATTCCTTTCTTATGTGTGGAAAGATAACTAAGATTAAGAAAATTAAGATTCCTTTTAGAGGGTGGATGAAAGATTACATCAAATTATCTTTTCCTAAAAATGAAGAATCGGCAGCATATTGCATAAGAAACATAGACAGACTATCATCAGACTGCCTTCTTCATGCATGTTTTTACTGACCTTTTATATTCTGCCTAGCATTGTGTGGAAATCTACTGCAATCTGTACTGCACTAATTTCTATTTATGAGCTTTCTTATTGATGGATATACCCCCAAAAAACCCCCCAAAACAACCCACAAATAAAAAAAACACCAAAAAAAACAAAACAAGAGAGGCAGAAAATTGCAAGATTCTTCTTTTCCTTTTTTGATAGGTAACTTAACTAATCTACATGAACTCGGTGTTTTCCAGAATATCTTGAACCTTACTGTGAAAAATACAGTGAAGGTAAATGGCTCTCTTGACCAGAAAAGGTATTATACTGAAGAGGTTGTGAAGAGGGCTTGAAGATATTAGCTGATTAAATTACACACTACGTAAATGTATGTCACATTATGATTTTTACAGTATTAAGGTAACGTGTAAAAAGATATAGATTAATACTAAGAATGTGACTAGCTTACCACTTTTCAGAGCCATTAGTGTTTTAAATTACACCAGTGTCGGTCTAAAAATGTAAAATCGTATATACCACTGTGAGAGTAAGTAGTAAGTTAACTGGACTCCTTCCTCCGTCACCTCCTTGAGAAAGCTGTGGGTTATTTCTATCACTCAGAGGTGATGAACAGGCAGCAGCAAAATCAGATGACAAATTCAGATGAAATTATACAGATGTACCATTTTTTTTCCCCCTAGCTAAATTCAGGAGTTCTTTTTGTGGGCTTTGGGATTATAGATCTGGAGCTGGAACAGGAGAAGATAAAGGGCACATGGGGCCGCAAATTGGATAACTTTGACATAAGGACAGATAATATAAAACTATAATCTGTTGAATATATAATCAGAGTATTTAAAAGCAGCTTTTCCAAATTAAAAAAGAAATAGGCAAATATATGTCTGTGATAAAATAATTACAGCACGTGTTCTACAGCTTTGATAAACATCCCCTCCCCACACCCACCCTTACCTACAAACCCAATATAGATTGACTGCCACTGATTAACGTGAATATAGACAGGCAGGTTTTAGTGGAGAGTTCACCCTCAGACTGAGCTTGACTGAGTAAATGGAATAGTTCTGGAGTGTATTATTTTAGTGTTACAAATCTAGTGGCTGTATGAAAATATGCTCAAAATTCTTCTGGAAGCTGGAATAATGTAATTTCAGTATATCTTTATTAATCATAATTTTTTATTTTATTATTTCTATTTTAGTTAGACTGCATTTTATTGAATTGGCTTTTGAAAAAGCTTTCATGGCTTTATCAAAAGTGGTAAGGCTCCATTCAGAGGTTTCCTTTCATGCCCCAGACATGAAATTGGAGTAACCAACAATTTGCACGCATAATTCCAGCATACCAAATGAGGAAACAAAGAGAGAGGCAAAAATTGAATCTGCTGCCTTCCTGGTCTTATTGCAGGAGACCACTGGAGAGAAGGAGGGGAAGGAAAAAAAAAAAAAAAGGCAGCAAATTAGCTGTTTTCTTGAGATTCCCCCAGAAAGCTGTATCACCAGCATTTCGTCTATGGGCATGCAGGAGACTCCGGTACGGCTCGCATGCCTGTGGTAGATGGATGATACTGATGGCAATCTAACTGGAACATCCTGCCTGAATATGAACAACAGATTTGTCAGTGTGTGACAGGCTGACAGCCCAGCTCCCAGCTGCTTGTCCACTGTTGTTAAATCAGTACCTTGTCTAAGTGTTCAGCAAAGAGGCAATCTGCTTCCTCCATTCGTACAGGCAGGTTGCCAGTTAAAAAACAAGTATTGGCTTTAGGCTGCGGTGCCATAATGCATTGAAAAGATGCAATCTAAACCTTTGTATACTCCTTAGGCAACAAAGAGCGGGACTTGGAAGTACAGGCTCAGACTCGAGACTATCCTTTTCAAAACAACAAGGATAACTCCACAGGGGAATCGTGAAAGAAATGCATGAGGATTTGAAAGCTGTGGATGACTTAATAGACCTTATTTAAGGAGGAAAATATGGTTTATTTTGGTATCGAGGAAGCAAGCTTGTGCTACTGTACTCAAAGAATGTGCCAGAATTTCCTTTATAACCCTATCTTTAAGCAGTTTATAATTCACCAACAGTAACAATTAGCTCTAGGCTGAAATTTCACATGCAAAGATGCAATCCAGAAGCACTTGGGGGGGGGGGGGGGGGGGGGGGGGACAAACAC
>VYXH01001512.1:304732-362328 GCA_013397275.1 Burhinus bistriatus | reverse complement strand
ACCCGCCCCGCCCCCCTCCATGAAAAAGTAGGACATTAAATGTACTTGCTTGCTACTCAGTAGTATTTTCCCATTTGTGGTAAAAAAGTTGTATTACAAAAAAGAATCACCAAAGCACTGCTAAAAAGTTCAGTCTCTTCACACACTTCATGTTAGGACATTTATAAAACAATACACTTGTTTGTTTTACCAGCCTTCTTGATGATTATCTTTAATTAAATCTGTAATTTAATTCTCTTTTTTCTCATTTTGTCCATCTTTGTAACCTGTCTAGCGGCAGTGAACATTGCACCTTTATTTACAGCTCCTTTCATGTTTGTTTCTCAAGGATAATGAAATGAAGTGCCTTCAGCAGCTCCGCTTGCACAAGAATTTTTATAGCAGCTGTGTAAAAATGATAATTAATATCATAGTTAATATGGAGGCATTATCTTACTTCTTTATCATGACGCTGATGCTAATGCAAAAGTTACTGAGATGCTACTTGCTTGGTTAGAAAATAATAATGGCAAAAATTTTTTGAGGGAATATGAATCTGATACAACATTTACACACATAAGTGGAAAATTTCTCTTGAATCCAATGGATTTTGGCTGTATTTTTAGGTAGTGTATAGTTAAGAACACAAAAAATAATTGCATTATTTTATGTAATTTTTTTTTTTTTTTAATTTTTTTTTTTTTTTAATTTTTTTTTTTTTTTAATTTTTTTTTTTTTTTAATTTTTTTTTTTTTTTAATTTTTTTTTTTTTTTAATTTTTTTTTTTTTTTAATTGCTAATCATCCACTAAAGTATTAATTTCAACAGCCTGAGACCTGGGGGCAGGGAGAAGCCGTCAGTGGGTCAGATCTGTGTCTCCAGTAAACCTGTGGCTCTGACCCTGGCGTTTCCTCTCTCTTCACAACATACATAATCAGGAGTAGCAATGTACACCCAGAGACAGTATTCTCCCCTTCCCTCTTTTTTTTAAATTCAGAGGGAAGAGGGCTTTGTATGTGGCTAACTGTCCTTGCCTTCCTGTTCCCCATTTCAAGATGATTTTCAGTCAGCATGATATTATGAATCCTATTTAACTATGCTTAAGATCTCTCATTTACAGTTAAGTGGAAGAAGAAAGGGAAGAATTGTCTTTGCAGATGTTAAGAAGAAATTCGTTGCAAGCAATCATCATTTAATATCCAGTGCTGACTTTTTGAAAAAGTGCTTTCTCTAAATAATAAATCAAATGAGTTGGCACTAACCACAAGACATTTGAATATGAATGAGGAAAACAAGAATATTAAAACAATGGAAACATTAACATACAAACCCCTGCTATTTACGGGAGGGAAAGGCAGAAGGCTGTGTGAAAAACAGCCGTTGCTTTTGTTCCATTTTGTTGTGATCTGTCACCGGCAGTGATGACTGCTGTCAGGGAAAGAGAGCCGGGTCCTTCCAGCCGCCAGGTACCCGGTCCCTTAAACCTCAGCCTGCAGCATTTACTCTTTAAAGAGTCAGCGATGCTGCTGAGCCACCCACCAGACCGAGCTGTTTGCCCCATCCTGTCCCCATCAGCGAGTGCTGACTCCCGTGGCTGGGTGGCTGACAAGACACCCCCGCCAGAAGCACCCTCCTTTCCCTCTGCCCCGGGAGTCTCGCCCCGAGCCCTGCCGGTGCTCCCCGGGAGGACGTCCCATCCCTCCGGCTGCATGGCAGTGGAGGTAAAAATCTGCAACCTGCAACAGACCCGTTAGCGCATATGGACCCCAGGAGTGTTGTATGTTGTTTTGTGACTGACGCACGCTGATGAGATCACCGGGCAAGTATTGGGACCTCTGAAGGTTTATCTTTGCCTTCTGCCACTGAAGGGTATCAGATCTCACACTAACCAGCAGGTTGCCCTATTAACCAAAAGGTGCCACGTAAGAAACAAGCGTCGGATGCAGGTTTAGCAAACTAATTCAGGTTACGGATGTGAAGTCCACGCCTAGTGAGAAAAAAACAGCTGTCTCCTCTCTCTTCAAAGCTGATGATGGCACTTTTCAGGTGTCTCCATGTTGGTACAAGGTAAGTAGGACTTGGGAACTAGGCAGCACTCTGATCTCGGTGTATTTTAACTGCAATGCTATTTCTTTGGTCCGTTTTGAATTTAACATATACATTTTATACATTACATTCTGGGTTAACCACATAATGTATGAAAATGGCATTGCCTTAGCATCTCTGCCATATTCACTAGCTGCATAGATAAAATATCAGAGGAAATGAAGAGTGAATTGGCAGGCTGAAGACACAAGTTCCAAACAAAATGGGCAGCAACTTCCAGATTAGCCATCAACAATTTAACTGGCTGAACTATCTGTTATGATCAGCGCAGCCAATTACTTTAGAGCACCATGCTCCTGTATGCCTTGACTTTCACAAAGATACCTCTTACATCCTCTCCTAGGCATCTGGATGCCAGCAAATGTAAGGAAAAACATTATGGGGACAACGGTAATCAGGATTGACCTAAATTCATTGACTGCTCTTGTGTTTGGGCTGGATTAATGTTCCACCTTGAAGCCATCACAGAAAAGGAGACAAAAAGGGATGTGCAGACACCTACCGCATAGGAATAATCTGGGTTTTTTCTTGGAGAACGGTATCACAGAGAGACTAAATGACTTCACTGAGGTCCCAGTGAAAGCCTGGTGTCACCTCTAATTAAATCGTCACAACAGTCCCTTAAACACCATGCTACCCGTGCAAAAATGCGGCGGCTTTGAGAATAGGAACAAAACCCCCTTATGTGCTGTGAACTTGGGTACTACTTGGGCTTTAAGAAGTAAGAAACTATTCTGCAGGCCAGTGCCATTTACCTGTATCAAGGATCCTGACGTATCCCTGATGTGCTCCAAGCACGCTGCTGCTGCAGGGAAAGGGCTGGAGGGCACACTGGCAGCCCTGTCCCGCTGCAGAGGCTAAGGAGCAGCCGCGTCAGTGCTTCCCAGCTCCGGGGACTGTGCCAGCCTTGTGTGTCTTTCTGACTGCCCCAAACCTCTCTCTGCTGGAGCTGGCATGGGTGGGGAAGCTGACTACTATCTGCTCTATTACTAACATGAAGATGGTATAGTTTTAATTCCTGTTGTTGAACTCCGTTTTAGTGACCTTATACCAGTTCCCAGTACAAGAGCTTTTTTTTTTTTTTTTTAATTCAACAAGTGATTTTTAAGGACCCTTGAGATAACTGCACTTCATCTTAATTATATATGAAGTACATCCACATCCTTGTTATGCTGTCAGCTTTATTGGAATTTGCTGTGGCTTTCTCCTTGCCTTCTTGGGGTATTGCCTACACAATCCCACCTATTATGGATATGTCTAAAATTGAAAAAATTAGGGCTTTCCAGTAAACTGCAACACCCTACATTTGTTCAGCGTCAGACAGTAAGGGAAGATGCTTTAGCAGCACATTCCTACAGGCTGATGTTCCAGACCCTACTATCAAATGTGAGGCTGTATTTGGAAGCAATTGTACCAGATGGCCGCATATTATGGAAGGTTCAGTGCCACTAAGAAATTCGGGATGATAATAATAATACTTACAGAAGGGCTTCTTCATAACTTCACTCATGGCAAAACTATGGTCTTTTTAAAGGTGATGACCAAGTATTATTCAGATTTCAGGAGCCACTTTGGATGCTTGTTTAAAGTCAGGCTACAGCAGCGTGTAGCTACATCTAACATTCTGCTTAGTGTGTGTAAAGCAGCAGGACATCCTCAGTCTGAATGGGAGGGAGGAAGAACAAGGCAGTGATTCACCAAAGCTGAAATCATCGCTTGTATACTTTTCTTCTTCTGAGTGTGCATGTATCACCATACTGAGTAATTGCTGAAGGCTGAAATGAAAAACTCTTCTAGATGGCATTTAAGTTAAAATGCTGCTTTTTCAGTATCTACACATGCACACACACAGAGCAAAAATATAGCAAGTCCATTTTTGGAACATCTCCCACATCATTTCAAGACAACTGGTTTTGTTGACGAGTCACATTAGAAAGTCTGCTAAGGAGGGACACAGCAGCCCTGCCACAACGAACGGTGAGAGGTGGGGTCACTTCTCGTAGGGCAGATGTGGACACGAGCACATGTGGGGAGGAGAGGGTGGTGGTGGATGGATATGTCATCACGTAGGCTGTGGACACGCTCTTCACTCTGGGAAACAGCAGGCACCAGCATTGGGATTTCCAAATCCTACTATGTACCTATGAGGGCAAATATACTTTGTTGAAGACTTTGAATGCTTACACAGGGCATGGATTTCAGGCTGTGGGTAGTTCCTTCAGTGGCAGAAGAAGGAGCATTACTAGTGTCTGCTGTTCACCAGCCCTGTGTCACAATGTTCAGTAGGGATTTTGAAGGAAATTAACAAAAAGTAGCACGTACTTAATGCTCTGAGATTGAACTGAGCATTCAAAACTGTAGCAAATGCACTTTCAGTATCTGAACACCTTCAGCCAACTGCAGCAACTTGTCTTACAGATACATCTCCCAGGATAGGCTTCTGGCAGCCATTTTGCATATTTGCCACTACTTCACCCTGAAGCACATGAAAAAACCTTTCAGGAGAATAGGCAATGCAAAAGCGATAACAAAACTCAGGGGCAGAGAACTATGATAGTGACGTCATGACAATAACACAGAAAGGGTATTTTAGGCTCTTTTCCAATTCACCTGCTGTAAAACCACAGAATATCATTCAGATCATGTCATCCAGTTCCCTCTGAAATCATGAACAAATGCTATTCCACCCGTCACCCCACTTGAAGTCACCACACAACCCACTGGCCACCTCCATACAGGAATCCCTAACAAACTGGAAGTTCTTCTTCAAATGTCCAAAGGAACAGAGCATCTATCACTGCCTCCCAGAGATCAGCCTTTTTACATATTCCCTCTCCCACGAGCAAAAAGTCTGACCCACGATAAAGTTGCCTTTTGAAATCTTTCAGTGGTACCAGTCTGATCAATAGCTATACAGAGATTCAGGACTTGCCAAGAAGAAAGAGGAGAAAAGTTAAATTATTACAAATACAGCATAAGAAGGAGGAAGTGAGGAAGAGAAGGATACGAGTCATTTAGGCAATATTTACCTGCGATAACATCAGGCTTATTGTAGCCATAAACTGAACTGTAACAACTGATCCCAAACTGTAAACCTTTAAATGGTTATGTGGTGGGCAAGTGCAGGCAGACTCAATTTAATCAGTTGAGACCAGATCCAGCTGAGGTCTGGCTGCTCACATTGCTGGTACCTGCTTACATTTATGATGTATTTGAGTAAAAACAGCTGAAAAAATCAGGCTAGAGTTTGCCACAGCTAAATGTTTAGTAGGGGCTTAATTATATTCCTTTGTCAGAGAATTTCAATTAACCATCTTAACTCTCTGCTCCAGAACATAACGTCCAACATGAAGGCTGGCCTAACACCATTTGGCACCACATTTAGACATACCCAAAGCTGGAGCTTTCAAGTCTTTCTTCCCTCGGAAGCACGTTCAATCTGTAGGTGGCCATTTCCGCAGCCAAGCTCGTTTAACACAGTTCAGGCAGCCCGTGCCATGTCTGGCAGGGCTCCATGAGTGCGGCTCCCTTCAGGGACAGTGGTGTCTGCTCATGGCCGGGGGCGGGGGGGCAAGAGAGGACTCGATGAAAACTTCCCAGCTGCTCCCTTCTCTGCCACCCCTACTCTTCTTGAAGCAATGGCAAACCCTCCCTAAAGCTGAGAAGACAACATCTTCTTAGGGGACCAGATTGCCAGTCTTAGGGGACTGGAACATCTTTCTTTTGAGGAAAGGCTGAGGGACTTGGGTCTTTTTAGTCTGGAGAAGAGAAGACCAAGGGGGGGGAATCTTATCAATGCTTATAAATACTTAAAGGGAGGGTGCCAGGAGGATGGCACCAGTCTTTTTGCAGTGGTGCCCAGTGATAGGACAAGAGGTAATGGGCACAAACTTGAACACAGGAAGTTCCATCTAAACATGAGGAGGAACTTCTTTTACTTCGAGGGTGGCAAAGCACTGGAACAGGCTGCCCAGAGAGGTGGTGGAGTCTCTGACTCTGGAGACATTCAAAACCCACCTGGACGCCATCCTGTGCAACCTGCTCTAGGTGACCCTGCTCTGGCAGGGGGGTTGGACTAGATGATCTCCAGAGGTCCCTTCCAACCCCTGTGATTCTGTGATCTCGTGAAGATAATTTGTACACCAAGGGTTTGTGAAGCAGACAGCTTTATGAAGCAGTTTCTTTTCACCTCTGTAACGATCAGGAATCAATTGCAGAGCTTTCTGTTAATACATGCATGTATTTTCACACCAGTCCTTTCCTTGGGCCTTCCCATTAAGGCAAATGGAGCTTCCCGTATTTTAGACAGCGATTCAGCTACGAAAGCTATTGCCAAAATTGCAGCTACCTGGGGTTTTGTCAGAACTTGCTTCTTAAATTCATCATTTGCCCTGAAACTTGGAAACTCTGCAGAAGGTGTAACAGTTGCAATTCACAGTACATGTGCGACACTGACCACCTTGTGCTTTGTTGCACGAGATACCCGATAAGCAAAGCTGCTTCTATTTGTCATAAATGCATAGCTTGCAATAGGGTATAGTTGTGAGACATCTTTCTCAGCAATATTGACGGGTTGATGTCTTTTTAGAAACGAGTACTTCAGAAAAGACTTAGCTGAATAGTCCCAAATGATTATATTTAAAATATAGAAATTATGGAACTGTATTTACTTCATATATTTTTACAGAAAACCTGCTTATTTAAATACCCTGCACACACTGAATTTCCTGGTTATGAAAAAAAGAGAAGAAAAATACTATTTGCTTTTAGGTAATCGGATTCTGTGGGATCTAATCCTATATCCTATTTATGGCTGTGCTAGCTATTCAAAATTAAAATGAACCTTTCATCCGTGTGTATCATAAATGGGCATTTATCAGGATTATATGATTTTGCAATCCATCTGAATATGTAACCAGAATTTGTTTTCTTTCCGTTTCACTATGTAATTACCATGCAACAATAACAAAAGTGACATGTTTGAAGAACAGATAAAATGCTGTAAATTGGCCAGTAATGGTGATATTTCCTCATCTTCTGAAAAACCCATTTATTCTCTCTCTCAACAAATCAAGGCATTGTCAGCCCATACTCATCTTGTGGCCAGAGGGGCCCTACCAATTTCTAGATGTAAGTGAATACTGGAATGCAGATGAGGGCTACTAACTAAGGCTTTCAACCCAGGCAGCTGGTCTTAGCTTGCCTCAATTTCTAAATCATCCATAATGGGGCCAAGACCTCCGAAGCACTAAAAAGAGCGAGCTGACACGCTGGACAAACTGTTAATTTTTTCCTGAAGAAGCTGCTATATTGCACATCTGTCACTGCTGTGCAGACAATTACTCACGGAGTGGAAAAAAATCTGCTGCTTGTTTCTAGTGTAGTTGTTAACGGGCGTAATGGAGAAACACAAGAGTGGGAGAGCCGCGACAGGCTTCACCTTCCTTTTGTAAAGTTGTTTTTAGAAATTAAAACATTTGAAAGTATCCATGCTCCGCAGTCCGCAGAGTCTGAACTGCTACCATTAAACCCGTACCTTAAGTCACCTGATATTCTACTGCTATAATAGAGGTGCAAGTTGCAAAAACTTTTGTACTTCAACTACTATCTCCCCTGAAAATCTGCCTCTCTGAAATTTTGCACTGCTCTGTAACACACACAGGTAAGATTTTTCAGACACCATTGTTGCAAAAAGAAAAACACAACATGCAAGACATGAGAATAAATCTCCGAAAGCATTATTTTTCATGTTACATTTCTTAAATACCTATTCCCATTAACATGAAAAAATGCTTAATTGTAAAACATCCACAAATTTTAGCCCAAGAAATGCTCAAACTACCATTAATAATTGTTCTGAGCTGAGCAGGGAAAATGATTGCCAGGGGTCTGAAGCTGGGGCAGCCAACCAGCCTGCACTTGGTCCTGGAGAGCACAGGGAGCAGAGCATGGGACCACTCAATGGACATAAAAACTACTCAGGTGGGGGCTCATAATAATATTCATCAAAGGTGGCAAAGGAATCCATAAAAATCACAACCTTCAAACATGATAGCCACATCAGTCATTACACATTTAGCATAATTTTGCATAAAACACTGGTCAAAGACAGGCTGACCCATGGAATGGTCAGCCATTTAATTTAATTATTAAATCAACATACAGAATAATGAAAATATCAGCAAGCGCTGTACCAAACCTTTCTGATGACTGGAAAACCTTGGGACAGTAAGCTGCTACTGGTCTACAAGCTTCTTCCACCTGGTTTGAGAGGTTACATGACTCACGTGCCAACTGAAGAACACAACTGGTTCCAGGCTCAGTTCTGCCAGCCTCAAACATTTGGAAGTCTTAACTCAGAACTCCTCTTCCATCAATTAATAATTTCAATTTAAAATAATAAAATCAATTAAGAAAATAAAATATTACCTTCACAGTTCTTTTTGCTTTCCTCTGGCACAGGAACATTGGACACAAATGGGTGATGTTTTCCAGGTAAAGCTTTGGAAGATAATACACAAACAGAAATGGTGATTTTCAGCAAAACATACGTTATTATGGGAGACTCCCAGAAGATTATACAGGACATGCTCACAAGGCCTCATTTGAGGTCAAACCCAACATCTNGGGATTCTGCCCCGATACTCTCGTGAGACCCCACCTGGAATACTGCATGCAGCCCTGGAGCCCCCAGCATAAGAAGGACATGGACCTGTTGGAGTGGGTCTACAGGAGGGCCACGAAGATGATCAGAGGGTTAGAGCACCTCTGCTATGAGGACAGGCTGAGAGAGCTGGCATTGTTCAGCCTGGAGAAGACTCCCCAGAGACCTTATAGCAGCCTTCCAGTATCTGAAAGGGGCCAACAAAAACGCTGGAGAAGGACTTTTTACAAGGGCATGTAGTGATAGGACGAGGGGTAATGGCTTCAAACTGGAAGAGAGTAGATTTAGATTAGATCTCAGGAAGAAATTTTTCACTCTGAGGGTGGTGAGGCACTGGGACAGGTTGCCCAGGGAAGCTGTGGAGGCCTCGTCCCTGGAAGTGTTCAAGGCCAGGTTGGATGAGGCTTCGAGCAATCTGGTCTAGTAGGAGGTGTCCTTGCCCATGGCAAGGGGGTTGGAACTAGATGATCTTTAAGGTCACTTCCAACTCCAACAATTCTATGATTCTATGATAATACCCAACACTTTCAGAAAAACTTTTAATAAAAATAAAATTTTTGTGACATTAAACTGACATCTTAAAATGAGTAGATTACGAAGTTGGATTAAAAACCAAAACAGAGTAAGATCATATCATTTACCAGAGTTAACAGTGATGAGAAAGTGGCAGCTTGTGCCACTGCAGAACAGGTTTTAATATTTACTTGGGTTGATTCTGGAAAAAATGAGTGAAAAACGCCACAGAACAGAACAAAACTTCCACCTGCTCCTGCAGCGCCTCCTGCCTGATCAGCAGGTGATGCCTGTGGCATCAGGCTGGTCATTTGCAAGGACACCACCAATTTAATGCTTACTCTGAAAACTCCTGCTGCAAGTAATGTCCAAAGTGATGAAATTTGGAAAAAACCCAACCTCTTGGTTTTTGGGGGACGGTGACCTCACATGCCTCACACTGTCACACAAGGTCAGACTTTCAGTTTTCCTTTTGGTTTCTGGGAGGTTCAATTGCATTGATTTACCACGTATATGACCTAAAAATACATTTTGCTGCCAAAATGACAGTGTTCGCTTGCTGTTAGCATCTTTTCCTGCGAAGGATCCAAACGATCTCAGCCCACCGGGGCTGCATTTGTAATATCTACACTAACCAAAGAGAAGAATGGCTGACTTGGAGCAGCCAGGAAATTTTGGCCAAGACCTGACATAATTTCCCCTTCCACCTACCCTCATGACCCTTACTTTTTCCTTCTCATTATCAGTATTTACCGTGAGAAATAGCTGCTGAACGCAGCCCCACACAAACCAAAGGAGAGCTCTCATTCACTGTGCACTTCAGAAACTGCCTTTTATCCAGGGAAATTTCTTCCGACTATTTCTCTTTAAAGATATTTTTCAGAAACAATTAGGATCACAAAGGTAGTATATAAAGTGTCACAGAATTTTTCTATGCCTTGAAAAATAATTATCAGCTTATTTGCATTGTTAAACGTTAATTAGCTATGAATGGTAATTTTTTTTTAACAATGCAATACTTCAATTTCTCATTACAAAATAATTTCAGGTCTATTAATTAGTTCTAACAGTAACTCATAGTAATGGATGACACCTTAAGTGAGCTATTAAATGTGCTCTACTACTGATTAGGAAGAAGACAACTAAAAAACCCTGGCTAGGTTTACATAAAGACAGAATATGAAACAATACATTGCAGATTTATTGACTTTCACAGAAGCAACTCACCCCTTTTAAGTAATGCAGGCTTAGCAGAACCAGAGGCTTCTGTGAGCTATGTGGGATGACAATTTAACAAATGGTCTAACATTTAACTATTGTTTTCATAATTTTATATATCACACCATTCTCTACAGAGATCTACATCTATATGCATGTTCATTTTTGCTGGTATAGACACACACAGGCAAATAACTTCATTTTCTCAACTACACAGTAAAACATAATTTTTTTTTTAGTTTTGCCTTTTTGGTTCACCATGTCCAAAGGCAGCACAGCAATGTGGTTCTGGCCAAAATTCTTCAAACAGCCATTACCCTGGATGGTGACAAAAATCACCGCAGGATATTTCCCTCGCCATGACATTGTAACATTTTTGTCATGGTCTAGTACAATTAGTCTTGTAGTGGTTCATTTGCAATGATTCCCATCTCAAACCACCGCCTAAAAATTTGTAACTGATCCTGCACGCCAATGCATGAACCTGACAGATGAACCAGATGCTCTATTCCACAGTAAAATGGCAGTCTGTGCCAGGAACAAAAACCCATGCTAGAGGCTATCAAACTCCACGATCAGCATATTTGACCCCTTCAGGAAGTCCAAGCCTGCGCTTACCAGGACGCTATTGGTAACGTGTCAGAAACTGGTGGTGGCCCTTCCTCATGCTCACCTTTAAACCTGAAGCGACTAGCCCATCAGAGTCAATGTGCCACTGGTCTGCAGGGTGAGTGGGTCACAGACCACGCTGCAAAACAGCAGCTGCTGGGGCTGCGGTGGTTGAGAACAACCACAACCCAAACTTCTCATGGCAAATACAACTGATTTTTTTAATTTGCTTTAACAGGTAACATGGTTACCACTGGGGACAGTGGAAGTTAGCTGCTGTCCCTTACAGGACATTTCAATAGTTCCAAAGGAAGTTTCAGAGCAAGAACGTGTTTTTGTTGAGCTGCTGCTCCAAGACCTTGTTGCATACCTACCTGTGTTGCAGCTTCCCTGGCAGGAAGCTTGGGCAGTCCTGCATCCCCATCCTCCTGACAGGTCCTCCTGAACTGGCATGGAAATTACTGCCAGGGCAGCCTCCAATGATTGAGCTGTACTAGAACTACAAAAGCCACAAGGTGACTTCAGGTTTTCCAGTTCTTTGCTCTGAGATGGAGAACGTGCAGTTTTGGAGACCTTTTGTGAGACTTCCTTGCTGCGGGGCCCAACACCTGAAGGTTTCAAGGGTTGCAAATTGTGAAGACATTCACTACTAGCATACGCAGTATCATTGGTATTCATGTTCAGGAAATGTTTACATCTTGTATTAGCTATACTTACGATGCATGGTTTATGTTGTAGATCATATCTATTACTACTAGAAATGACAGGGCCAGCACCACATATACTGAGTCTGGCATTTAGAAAATTTTAGATAAATTCTCCACTTTCTTCACAAATGGCAGAACATCTAGATGCTTGAGGTAATTTGGAACATTTAGAAAAAATTAAGGCAACGCATGTGGAATTCAAACTTAAGATTTGAAACCAAAAGTACAGAATTGAAGATTTGCATACTTGTAAATGCAACTGGAGAAATTCTTCTGCCTGTCAACACAGTATTCTGTAAGAAAACAGCCAAGTTGGTGCAAGAGAGAAACCAACGGGAGTATGGTGAACAGCACCGAGGGTCTTCAAAGAAATCAGGGATCTAAATGCAGAAACATGTTATGGGAGGAAAAACTGAAAACCATTAGTCCCAATTCTACATATAATCTCCTTGTACCACTTAAATATACCTTATAGGAGAATATGTTGAAACCACATTACGGGCAATTTCCAACAAATTTAAATGTAAACATTCACAGCTCATTAAAGCAGAAAACAAAACTCATGGAAATGGACAACCAGAAGCAATCTGAGGTCCAGCACCAACAGTAAGAGATGCTTGAGAAGAAGGTGGAAGAAGTTTGAGAATAGACAAGTGTAGAACAAGCTGACTAAGCTGACTCACTGAGAAAATTCGAAGCATTCAAAGTGATAGATGCACGAGTAGTTTAACTTACTTGAGGTACTAAAACTGTGAGTATCCTTCATAGGTGGGTCCAAAATGTTGAGTCTGTTTTGCCAAACACTTTGACTCAGTATCTTGTGGCACTAAGTTTCCTGTTTCATGCGTTTCTTAATCACTCACAACAGTAGTTTAAAAGAAAATGAAAATTACTTATTTCTTGTTGTTCTTGTCTTGTATGAATTTTTTTTTTTTTTTAAATAGGAGAAAATATTACTTGGGACATTTACATTTTCCCTCTGCTTACTTCTGATGCCCGTTATCCCTTGCTCATCTGCTCTCAAATTTAAGAGTATTTCAGTTTTCTCATTGTATCATAGCCTCAGAAGTGATTTTGATCCCTTCCATTACCTACAATTCTTTCTCTTCTGCTATATCCTTTTTGGACTGAAAACATTTTGTATTTCTTCCTCTTTTTCTTGTTACTTTGCTGGAATGAAAGACTACACAATACATAATCAACTATCCCGTACTAGAGTGATCACCTGGTGGTGCCGACTGTGGTCCAGACAACCTGGCACGAGCAGTTCGTTGCTTTATTTCGAGCTGTGCAAAGAGAGATTCCAGGTTGAAACGGCACCCTGACTCCCTGCACTGCTGGGATGTCCCGCGTTTGGTACTGAAAGGACAGACTGACATCAACCACAAGCTAACCTGTACAGTACGGCAGCCAAACAGGTGCTCTAAAGAAACTCAATGCTGGAGATGGGCCAGCACAATCCAGCAAAGGGGCAGCTGACTCCAGGGGTCTGTGGGAACTCTGACGCCATGGAAAATTTAGGACCCGTATCTTTTACAGGGGAGGAAGCTAAGGCCCCAATCTGCAAACACTTCCATGCATGCTTATTTTTAGACCTAGTACTTCACATCTTGAAGTCAATAGAGATATTTATGCGCAGAAGGCATTACATATCTTCCAGTCTTCATCGGTGTGGGGCCACAGGAAAGAGAGGGGCCAACACAACAGCCTGCCCAGGCTCAAGAAATTTCAAGTTCTCAGTGTCAAAATCTCCTAAAACAACTGACAAAGGCAACAGTAGGCTATTCAGAAAACCCGTATAAGGAGGTACTGAAAAATGACTTCACTAGACTAGTAGAAATGATAGAAAATCTTGAGTGGTATCACTTAGCACATACATAAGATCACACGTTAAGAGAGAAAACATTGGGTATAATGACTTAAAACATATATATAGTTACATTTCTTCAGAAAAATGGACAAATATTAAGGATGAAAGACAACACTAAGGACAAGGCACAATTAAACTGAGCATATCTATGATCAAATATTCTGAAAGATAATATAATTTTAATAAGCTCACATATTTAATCAGTGTAAATATATTACAATAAAACATATATTCCTCAGAGACTAATGAATTTTATTCACAGCTTTAGAAATCAGACTCCCCAATACTGAAATTCATCATAGAAATATGCCATGAGCAGTCAGGCCAAAATAATAATTTTCTATAGATGGAATACCTTATATTAATTCAAACCACTTTTCATAACTGTTAATAACCACAGTTCTCATAGATGCAGGAGATCAAGATTACAGTATCTCAGTGATTTTCAGCCTTTTACTTAAAGATTGAATATTCAAATACAAGCAATCACTGTCAGTATACCTCCAATATGTGTTTTGTTGTAGGACAGGAGAAGAGAATCAGAGGAAGCCCAAATATTTCCACTAGACAGTCAATAATGACACTTTTGTTGCTTTTGTAAAGCTTTCCACAATAACTTAAAGCACACCTACATTAAAAAGGTTGTTGACAGTTTTACTAGACAAACTCTCTTATAGCTTAGTAGATACAGCTTATTTCAATCTATGCTGGCAAAGTTTTTACATAGTTTTTTTATCAAAAAACGCCACTTGAGAAAAGCAGAACATCAATGCTGAAATTGCTGCACCTCCACTAAGACTTTTTCTGGTATAGAGAGGTCATTAAAAAAAAAAAAATCTCAATCCTAAATACTGTACCTGTAAAAAAAACCCACTTGACCACAGCAAAACCTTTTCCAGGGAGAATTCAAAGCAAAAACGTATAACAATAAAAATGCCATTTTCTCTTTTAACATTTTACATTAGCTTTACAGCTGGACTACAGGTCAATAAAGAAAGAATTCTGACTGTTTTTTCAGGCTGAACACACACGCTGCCCTTCGGTATAGGACTCTATTGTGGGCAACTCAGTTATGCAATTGCTGCGTGCTAACTATGCCACCGCTCCCGAAAACTCTGCTAGGGATGAAAGGCTAATTAAAAAGTCTCTTGACTTTAGAGTAAGAGGGAAGGGATCCTCATTTCTGATACGCCTCTACTGATACTGCCCTGGGAGCGTGGGGAGAGGGAAGGCAAAACAAAGGTTGTGGGAGTTCTCCTTGGAGGAACAGTTTTGGAGAACTGTTTGAAGAGAAAGCACAAGGTCCTGTCACAGTTATCAAAGGATACACGTACTTAAAGAGTGAAGAGAACTTGTATTTAAAAGTCTTAGAAGAATACGATAACAAAAGTACCGCAAACATCTTAAGGCATTTCCTGATGTTGTGGTGTAACCTTTTCAGCTGGTAATAACCTAGAAAAGAAATACTAGTAGAAAGGTACATATAAAACTATACGTAGTATAATAGCTTTAGCATAATATGCATCTGCTTGCTACAAGGTATTAGCAACCTTAATTATATTTTCAGGAACAGCATGTTTTTGTACTTACCTGGTAATAACAACGCTACTGAAAAGGGTAGCTTAAAGAAAAGAACATACAAAACCGATGAAGAACAGAGTCTATTTTATTTTATTTCATCTTGCATTTGTGTTATTAAAGCAAAGCGTTCTATACATATTATTTAGCTATTTACTGCTATTCTACACCCATTATTGACCTAATTGCAGAAAGACAAATGCAGGGACAAGTTTGTTAAAATGAGCATATTGATAATGCTTCTCTGACAAATATTTATTTAAAAATAAGATACTGCTCATGGGTTTCTTTTATTAACAGTTAATGGCTCAATTCACAGAACTTTGAGACACATGGAACATGTAGCAAAACGCAATGCTGATAATACGTAATGTCTCTTCACTAAACATTCTGCATAGGCAGAATATTATGGTAACAGCTGAGCTACTGATTAATCAAATACCTAAATGGAAAGAATCCAGTGAGTGATGGAAGGTAACTTGTAGGTACAAGATGATCCCGTATTTATTTATGTAGGCAAAAAACCTTCAGTGTCACAGCCAATAGGAATTATTATCTGAAAATACTTATATATATATTTTAAAATAATGTAAGCCAGCTTTGTAGCAGGTATCATAGTATGATTGCAAGTTAGGTACGGGAAGGACCTGAAGAAAAAAAAAAAAATCCAAGTCCTCTGACTTGTTTCAAAGCCAACTAGCATTGCAATGCCTTAAAAAAGAAAAAAAGAGTACAACGCATTTTTATTTTGTTTCTTAACACTAGTTTTAACTGTGCAAAACCACACTACTGGAATATCTTTAAAACCACTCCTGTGAGATGAGAATGAAAACAGAAATGAAATGATAGTGTAAGTCAGAATGAGAATTTTACTGCAACATAAAAATATCTCAGAACACTACACTGAAGTATTTTAATAAATCACATTGTTCTACAGCTTCTAACAGATAAAGTTGACTGTCAGCTGTGGCATCTATGAGAATACCTGCTGGAAAACAGACAAGGTGTATCTATCTCTATATTAAAATCAATTTGACTAGTCTTAATGTCTAATAGTTTCTCACTAATAGACTGATTTAAAACAAAAAGTTGTAAGATTTCCAATCAGACTAAATAATTCTTCCATTATGGCTGTTTATTAGGTTGGCTGCTTCACTGTATCCGTATGAACAGATGAATAGAGTTGAACTGGCGAAAGAGGTTTTCTCTCAACATGTATCCATTATTTCCCTCTTATCTTTTTAAAACAGGAAACGTTTTCAAGTACTTTTTGGAGCTGCAGACTGATTTCTTGAGGAACTACTGCTATGGTAAATTGCACAGAAATACTTCAAACAAGTGTTATACGTGCCATACTTAGAATTTCCAGCCCAAGATATGTAGGTGTTGTAAACAAAGTACAACAATGGAATTTTATCAGAGGATCAATATTCCTTTACAATTTTACAAACAGAGCTATAACAACCAGAAGTTAAAGATTCACTTTCACAATTCACATGTTGAAAATTATTTTAAGGAATTTCTGATTGTGGTGTACAATACAAAGAGGTCTTTAGAATTCAATTGCTCTCAGTAGCACATTGCATCAAAAGAACGGGAGCACGCCACATAAATTCATTATTGTAAGTAATACTTATACAAGTGGGCACCTCTGCTAGCTGCAGAATTCCAGGCTCTCAGCCCTTTGCAATTATGTGGCCCTGAAATTCTTTGGATATGGAATGTATTTAATTCAGTTTAGTTGTGCAAGACATATTTGAAGTGGCAAACTCACATTATGCTGTGCTCCAAAACGTTCCAATAAAAAGTATATGTGTTGATTATAAATCTCAAGTTTCTTTAAAATTTCTTATCGTTTCAAAAAGCAAAAGCACACAATCATATCAAGTATTTAAACAGCAATAAATAGTTCTCTGGCAACTCGGAGAACATGTGCATTCAGCTATCATTAAAAACAATATCAGGTACTAACCTTTTACTCTACATTATGTGTATGGTGAAACAATGTTCCCAGACAGTACTCACAGTGGAAAGTATGAACATTTCTTTTAAGCAAATTCAATGCTATAATGCTGCTGCTACTTCTTTTCCTAGTATTATTGTATCTGGAGAAATGGGTAAAGTTCAGGAAAAGTAATAAAAACACTTCTTAAAATTCATCACTATTTCACAGTCGCATGAAGGAAGCTGTGCTCTTTTTTGTCTAAGGAGATATCTTTGCAAGCATCTGGAAGCAAGTATTTTTCTCTGCAGTTTGGGTTCAGAGGAAGGGAAAGATCCTCCTCTTGAAGAAAAAAAGACTGGAGAATCAAATCCTGTTCCCTCTGCAGTCAGGGTAAATATTGCCAGCTACTACAGGGGTGGGCGAGGAGGGGGCAGGATTTTCTCCTTAGTCCATCTGAACAACAGTTTCCTTCAGCCCTATCATTTAATTTTAAAGTGGAATTTGTTTTATACTGCAGACCAATAAGTACCCTAGGAGCTTGATTGGTTGGTGCTTAATGAAATTGCTTCTGCTGACATTGGATACATTAGGATACTGATTAAAACACTTAATGATCCCTCTTGATTTTAAATTGCTAGCTTAGATTTGTGAGATGCCATCAAAGTATCTTTTTCCTTCCTTTCCTCCGCCCTAATCCTGCTTCTCCTTGCCCTTTTTCTGTTCACGATCCTCAAAGGTTGTGGCTCCTTGGCACCAGCACGATCACAAACCAAATGATAACACAAAGTTGAACACTGCATTGTTTAAAATATGCCAAAACCCAGAATACAAACACTGAAAGACAGTCATCTTTAAAATACAATTTCCTGGTTCAAAGCTCAAATTATTCTTAAATGTGGAAACACCGAGGATTACTAATACAAAGGGAAATCCAAAGTCAGAATAAACTTTGACTTTTTAAAATGTTTGCTGAAAAAAGATAATCCTCTAAATGTAAAAACAAGTATAAAAGCTTTGCTTTTGAGCTTGAATGTGGAAGACAGTGATACATTGCCAGATAATGGTGTTGGAATGGCATTCCTATGACAACAAAGCCATTTTTCATGCTCTTATACAAAATTGCATATCATATCACCTTCCAGTGGGAAACGTGTATATCTTATGGGCAAAATGACAGCTTATCCTCAAGTATTGTTAAACACTAGAAATACCAGGTTTGGAAACTTTGCCTGAAAAGGGGGAAAACACAATAGCTGTAAAAAGTTCCATTTTCCTCGACAAATCTTATCAAGACTCTCAAGATGAAGTTATACTTACAAAAAAAAAATTTTGCTTATATACTAAAATTTGCTGTGTCAGAAGCTTTTATGAAAAAAAGTGAATATACTGAATTTTATGCTTAATACAAACTTTAAGATCACAGCAAATAAAAAAGTAGAAGTTTTTGTACATTTTAGCACCATTATAAAGTTAGACTCAAATGCCGGTTCTGTCACTGTGGCTGTACCTTGCAGCTGGTGTAGCTAATGTGAAGCACATTGACTTCAGTGATCTTTGAGAAGAATAACTGGATTTGCCGATCACAACAAATAATGTTGGCCATTTTTTTCTTTTTTTCCTTTTTTTTTTTTTTTTTTTTTTTTTGTCTTTTTAAATTCATTTTGAGCTTTATTTTTATTGGGCAGCCAGAGTGCATTTCTGTCAGCTAAATCCAAGTCCGAGTCCTTTTGGCCTCTGGATGGCTCGTATTGGCTCTGCCATCCCTTTGCCGTCTGGTCCAAGGCCCGTGCCAGGGGTCCAGCCCATGCTCTGAAGCATTCTGTTTCCAATGTTGTTTTCTGGGATTGGTTGGGTGTTTTCACCTACAAACCCTGAGATTAAAGAAACACACAGCATTAATCAGGACTGCCTGCCATGTGGAGAAGAGCAGGATAATCTCCCTTAAAGCTTTAAACCTTCTTATTCTCCTAATTCATCTAATAGGTTGCTAGAACAGGCTGTCTTTGCACATGTTGACCTCCTGACTGCATATGATTCTAAATAATAGTGTCTTATGCTTTGCTTTATTTTTAATGTTTTTAAAGACTCACTCAGTTTTTTAAGTATGACAAATACTGTCACAGATCTTTTATATTCCAATACAGTGGATTTTACAGCAGTCTCAAAGAACATGCATCACCTGCACAAGTCTGCCAATACATGGGCAAGATTACCTGCATTTCTTGTCCTATGCAGTTACTAAGCTTAGACACATCATATTCACGTGACCATCATTCCACTCTTAGCAATATTTACCAAGGCTCAAGACCTCTTTCAGTGAAACGCAATAAAGAATTTCTGATTAAACAATTACAGCTGTTACAGAAACAGTACAGACAAGTGATCTGTTATTCTGAAATTCAGCTATACCTTTACTCCATTTCTCTTTTACTGAATGCTGTAAGAGAGATTTGATTATCCAAGTTTACTTTTGGTATTTTCAATGCCATGAAGTGTTGTTGACACTTTTCTCTCCATACCATTGAGAAGTCTGAGAAAAGCTGCACACATACTGCAGAACAGATCGTCAGGATTGCAAGTGTTAATGTAACAGATTCTTTTAATAACAGATTCTTTTTTTCCATGAATGCATCATAAAAAAAAAGCAACTGTCAAGTAATAAAGCTGTTTTTTCCCCTCATCAACCAAACTCCTTAAGCTAGAGTTTGGAGATGATGCATGGATAAGCTTTCCCATATATAACTGTCTTGCATGAGGGATACATATTATATTTATTTCAGGGATGTGCAGTAAAACCTATCAAGTTACACCATATAAAAAATTTAAAAAAGGGCTGAAAGTTTTGAACTAACACAAGCAGTTGCATGTAGGCAGCTGGATTTTGTTTTCAGCTTTGCTCAACATCTCCCTCGCCCCTGACAACAGAACAAAAAAACCCCCCATCATGTGGCCAGCTTCAAATATTATCTCTCTAACTTTCTACCTATTTGTTCTGGAGTGCTACTTTTTGAAAAATACTATAGAAGGAGACTATAGTTTTGTGGTTTTGGAGACTGTAATGTCTTCAATCAAGAATTTACCACTGACAAGCAGCTGGCTCATTATATTAACTTATTAAACAAGAACACGAGAAAAGTTGAACATACACTTCTGAAAAGCCTCATTTAACACACACGCGCGCACGCAAAGTCCCACAGTGGAAATAACATACACAGACAGAAGTTCAAAATGAGAGGTGCACACTAAAAACCTCATGATGACTGTGATGATGAATTTGCAGTACTCCAGCATTATCGACCATAGATCTGTCCATATTCAGTAAAACGCTGGCTACATAAAAGGTAGGCAGCTTTCTAGTACCTCTGTCCCTCAGTCAAAGAAAAAGGGAACCGCATTGAGAGAAGGCATCCTTTAATACTGGTTTGAAGCTATACTTAATGCTAGGCTTAAAATAAAGGCTTTTAAGTCAGCTGCCTTCAGTCCCCGAGAGGGTTCCTCTTGAACTGACCAGCACAAGATTCAATGTCCAAGACTTCCTTTCTTTTCAGGCCCCCAAGGCAGGGTAATTTTCATGCAGACGAGTCCCTGACACTGCCTGGCATACACAACACAGGCTTTGCAACCTTCTTAGTTATACTTTCTAGCTCAAAAAAAGGGAAGCAAAAAAGGCTACTGTTCAACAAAAGTTCTGGTAAACCTTGCAGGTAAAATCCTGGAAGTGCATTTTGGTCCACTTTTTACAAGTGATGGCAAGAAACGGCGCATCATTCCAATGAACGTCTGTGGAAGAATTAAGGGGGAAATGTAAAAGGGAAGAAAGATCCAACAGATCCACCAAGCAGGAAAGAGCAAGAGTAAGAGTATAGCTCGTGACATCTAAGAACTGGAAATATTAAACCATTCGTAATGCTGCTTAGGCAAAGACAGCAATGCTGCTGGAATGCGATGCAAGGCATAGCCTGAGACAACGTAAACAACTTTTTTGTTAGTCCATTTTGGGGAAAAATCCACAGACCTTTTCCTGTACCAGATGTACCTTTCTGTATCAATTTCAATTTTCAAGACAGCCAAGAGCAACCTTGCAAAAAAGATATATGAAAGAACAATCTGTTCCCTGATGTGTTATTTAATAAATTGATGTTTCTATTTTTTATATTTTTTTGAAATAGCTCAATGTTGGTCCCCCTGTCCTGTCCCCCCGCCCCCTCCCCCGCCCCGTGACTGACAGGATAATTAGAATACTTTTTGTTTTTAAAGACATGTAAGTACTTCTAGGAAATATACTATAACTATTTTTCCCATCACTGTACATACTTTTTAAACTCATGTTAGAAGACAAAAACTTCCCCTGAAGAGTTCTGTTTTATATATCACCAGATTAAAAACAATAAAGAAAAAGAAAAAGCCATGAACTTGGCTTCACAACTCACTTTTGGGCAAACAATCAAACAGCACACACTGTCTAAAGGATGTGTTCGGAGGCTTTGTATTGCAGCAAGAATAAGGGAAAACCAACAACCCACCCAACTTGCCTGTACTACTAATTGACTAATTACTCCTCCTTGCAAATGAGGTGAATATGGATAGTTTTTATTTTAATTGTGAAAAATATTTAATATATGCAAGCCATTCTTTTGCAGTATAGTCAGTTTTTATATAAATACTATCTATATCTGTCTTTAATATTCCTGCAGTTTTCACCCATCATTTGAAAAATTTCTCTGTAATGCAACACATTTTAATTGAGTCAGAAGAATATGGAGAGTGGTATCGCCCTCTTCCTCCATTCCACGACCAATCAGCAATTGGGGGAAAAAAAAATAAATAAAAAATCACATTGCTGATTGACTGCATGACAAGGGAGAGCTCTTAAAAATCATGCCACACTGTCTACTATTCCCCTGACCCCCATTCCTGTGCTTTGGGCTTTTATTTTCTAATTAAAAGCAGTAATTGTCCTTGCAATATTCATCTTCAAGTTCAGTTTTTAATTCATGCCTATGGCACCTCTTGGACTAGCCAGTAGGGCCTGTTAAGAGAGAATGGTCCAAGCACACTGGCCTTGAAAACGGCTGTGCTACCTCTGGGACGTGTTCAGTCTCGACCCACCCAGGAGCAAGAGCAAAATCAACCCATTGCGCCATCCCATAAAAAATAACTATGCAAAATGAGATTAAGAAAAAAAAGTGGGGATACATTTTTCTAAGTTTATTGCTGCTTGAGGCTTTGTGGGGTTCCAGGAGCTACGAGGAAGTCTCTGCGCTAATAATTTGTAGGAACCTCCTGCGCAGAGCCTTTTCTATCAACAGGCTGAAAATGTTTTTAGCAACCTTAGCAACTGGGTTCCTGATCTACCAGTCTGCATGTAGAAGTGGCTGCCGTTACACAAGTGAGGAGCAAACACTGAGGAACAGTAACTTACTTGAAAAGATAGCACTGTAACATACCCTCACTTATGTTCCTTCTCTCTGCAATACTGCCAACTGAAAGAAAATTCTGTGTATATGAATAGACCCACTTCAAGGTCTACACGATTATGCATACGAACTTACATACATGGAATACAGAACCTATGAGCAGTAAGAGGCAAAACTGGGAAGGGGAAAACAAAAAAACTCATCACATTTGTTTAATTTTGGTATGATATTTATGATGGCATTAAAGGTGGGTTTCAATGAAAAATAAAGGTATGTAATTTTTTTCTTAACAGCTGTTGAGACAGGTATGTCCTGGTTAAACAGTACACTAGCATTCAGTGCCATACCCTTGATTTTACAGTGATTGCCATGAATTAATTTAATTCCATCTGTAAGCTAAAATCAGATCAGAGGTCTAATGCTGCTGCAGGCTCCACATCTGTTTAATCATTTTTGGATACAACAGCTTGCAAAAGTGCAGGTTTTAAATTTGCTTCAGATTTAAGAAACGATGTTACACCAGTGTACATCTTCAGCAGGAAACAAATGAGCCTATGCACAGTTTTGGTCTGACAGATCCACTTTATTTGCAAAATGTTTCTAAAAAAATTAAAAGCTCACCAATTAAGTTATCATTTATTACAGAATAATACAGGAACTGTGACCCCATAAACCACCATTGTGACAATATTTATCTGTATGGTCCAATTGCTGGATAAGACTAACAGACTAGCATCAACCATGTTTGGTTTATACTGGGGTGAATAAAACCAGAATACAGCTAGGTTCAATCTCTTAAATAACCCTTATTTGAGAAGTATTTTTTTTTTTCTTATTTTTTCCCCCCAGTTGTAAGAAACAAATGAGGGCATACTGAAGTAATTTCATCTCTGGCCACCGAACTATTTTTGATGTTAAGAAAACGGGTTTTTTAAACAGTTCTGAGAAAATGACACTGTACATAAATATAGTTTTGGCCTTTCATCTTTCTTTTATATGATTAAGACTTGTGAGCAGAACAGCAATGCCTTTGCAGAGCATACCACAACTATTATTTCCTCTTCTATCGCTCCCAGCAGCCTTAAATCCTTTAAATCCTTTCCTAGAAGGATCTTTTTTTGCTTGGGTAATTTTTGCAATACATGGCCTGCTAACCCTTACCCCCTACCCTGGATCTCACTTATGTCTATCACAGCAGAGTCAGTCTTTCTACCTCAAATCTTCCAAGGAGCATTGTGAATGGTAATTCACTTGCGTAATTGGCTCAAGAGATGAAAATCTTGTATCTGCCTCTCTTAGCCACTAATCTATCCAGCTGACTGCAAGCCTAATTGGCAGCTTGTTTAGTAATTTGGCTCCTAAAGTGTTGTATTGATGTTGGATAAACAGCCAATGGAAGGAGAAACGATACATGCTGCTTCACTTTAAAAGCTAGTGCACTTTCCCCCTCATTTTCTGAAAGCATTTAATATTCCATCTATTCTTTTTCTGTTCTGACTCCTCACTAGACAGATGAGCTCAGAACAGTAGGGACTGATCCTGATACACAAGACAATTTTACAAGAAATGTAATCAGAATAATATAGTGCTGTACTGTATCTTTTTATGCCAGCTCTCTCTAACTAGCAAAATGGGAATCAGACTGCCTAGATGTTTAGATTCTTAAAACTGTTTTGGATAATTGCACAGCCAGCATCATGAGCATAGCCGACAACCATACTGTGATTTTTAAAATCACTACCTGCAGTGGCTTACAAAATTCAGTATACAACGGCTGTATTAAAAAAAAATAAAATTATGAAAATGCTATATTATTTGGCTAAATATTTCAGATTGCATTTTTATACCAGACTTTTATATATCACTCACGCTGGGCTACCTAAGCCTGTCTTTAAAGAATAACCTTAGAACGGCTATAGTTCAGGTGAGTCTGCTCGCGTGTATTTTATTCTAGCTAGCAGAGAGATAAAAATAGCAGAGAGGACAGAGCTATAACTTCAGTAGGTGTTGGAAACATCCATATTTACCAAGCATCCACAGCAGAGTTCTGTTAATGTCTGCGCTGCCATAGTTTCATTCCTACTGCCCCACTGCAAGGAACATTCAAGGAATTGTCGCGTAACTGCGGCATGGGTAAATGCATTCTTTCTTGCAGCACAGACCCTAGATTTAAATCCATTTTCAACTCTCTGGAATATATAAACATAAATCCACACACTGATGAAAACTGAGACACTGGTCTCAGGTTCAACTGGTCATGCAGTATCACAGATCACTCGGGAATGGATTTGCAGGTGCTCTTCTCCTTCTATGCTTTATTGGACTACACTGTGCGTAAGGTGTAACTTCATGCCCATTCAGTCTTTACTACTACTAAAATTGATTGGGAAGAGTTGGAATTATTAGATTCCCATTCATCCTTCTGTAAAGGGAATTTCTTGAATACCCAAGATTGTATTTTCACTTGCGTCCAAAGGAGGTCAGTTTTATGCCTCGTCTATGCCGACAGAAAGACTGTCACTAGACAACATTTTGGAAGAAGAGTTCTCACTGGGGACCATTCCGAAGTTCTGCTCAAACCCCTTGAAACTCGACAAAATTGCTCCCTTCTGATAAGCATTCCCTGACTTTTACAAGAAGACTTGTAACCTTACACTGAAACCCACAGGGAAAGGATTTAAATTACAGTTACACTCTCAAAACAGACAGCGCAGTTATTGTTAATTTCAGCAGAGAGACTGAGGATTAAACTGATATTAAGACTATGCACATTATGGTAGCTCTATCTGACCCTAACCCAAGTTGAGATGGATTGCCAGGATACCGGAGGTGAAGTTCCACTTCTATTGCCTATTCTGTGCCTATGTGGTTGGCGTATTATCTTCTGTCAAATTATCTTAATTTAAAAATGAAGATGAATTCATTAAAACTAGGCAAATGCATATTTTTTACTACAGGCTAAATAACCATTTGCCTACTTATTTATGCAAACAATGCTTACCGCGATCCCTCTATCAGTAATGAAGGCATCAGAACGTAGATCTTAAGTTATTACATTAGCATCGGCAATGTCAATATATAGGCTGAAAGGTAAGCTTCTCTTCCAATCAATAAATCACAATTTCCTCTCATTTTAGTGGAATTTGAAAGGTAAACTTCTCTTCCAATCAATAAATCACAATTTCCTCTCATTTTAGTGGAATTCAAAAGCAAAAATTTTCTTTATGAAATCCAGAGTATAACAGGTATCTATGACAGCTTTTATCAGAAACTTTTCCACCAAGCACAAAGATTTTATAGAAAGACAGAAAACAGAAATCCAAACTTGCCTGCAATAGAAACCTGATCAATGAATTTTACATTCTCACCTTAGGAAAATATTTTCTCATATCTTAAACAGTTATTTTTATTCCTCTGAAGTGGCAAAAACCTTCTGCATAAAGCTATCAGGTTTATGCAGAGGCCTCCTTCCTTATTCAAAAAGTAAATTACATGCTAACAAACCTTTAAGAAAAGTGGTTTTTGCATTATCTATAGCAGGACTTATTTGCAACAATGGTCCCTATTCCCTTGGGAAAAAGAAAAACTAGTCAACATCAGCTGAGAGGTTGTTGTGGAGAGCTGCGATAAGAAGTTATATCGACTGGAAAAAAACTACACATATTTCCTCCTTGCGCATTTTAACTCCCAAACCTTCTCTGGTTAACGAAAGTCCTTTGGTATTACCAACCTAAAACAGACTGACAGAAATAGGTTGAGAAAAGGCTGAGAGAATTAGGTTTGTTCAGCCTTGAGAAAACAAGGCTTAGGGGAGACCTTATCAACGCATTCCAGTATTTAGAGGGTGGCTGCAAAGAAGATGGAGACTCCCTTTTTACAAGGGGTCACATGGAAAAGACGAGCGGCAATAGGTACAAGTTACTTCTGGGGAGATTCCAACTGAACACAAAGGAAAATTTTTCACAACGAGAACAATCAGCCATTGGAATAATCTCCTCAGGAAAGTGGTGGATTCCCCAACAGTGGACACTTTTAGGATTCAGCTGGACAGGGTGCTGGGCCATCTTGCCTAGACCATGCTTTTGCCAAGAAAGGTTGGACTTGGTGATCATTGAGGTTCCTTCCAACCTGGTATTCTATGGTAAGTATCAGATCCTGCTTTTATTGGTTGAGCTCTAGGAAAACTGCACAATATACATCAGCTTATCTGAAAAAGGTGATGGTTCTAATAAACTGCATCTAAAATGGAGGTGGCTCCTCTCTGTGGGGAACCTCTTTATTATGGTACCTGGCGGAGAACAAGCAGAACTTGCAGAGCACATAGCTGACCTGGAGGATGAGCCTTCCTAGTGACACCTCTCAGTTTCATGGAAAGCTATTCCTCAAGCATACAACTGTCTAATGAGACATACCTTTGGAACTTGAAAAAAAAGCCTGGTTTATCCCTTTCTGAGTAGAAATTTCTTATATGTTATGTTTAAGGATGCTCTCATTGGTGATAGACTCCGTTGAGCTGGTTTATGATTCTTGAAAGTGAAGTCCAAAAAATCCATAGAATCATAGAATATCTCAGGTTGGAAGGCACCCATAAGGATCATCAAGTCCAGCTCCCAGTGGAGGCAGTCTGAATGCTTTCCACAACCAGAAAGAAACAGCTAACTTAGGAAAGACTCCCTGAGTAATTTCAGGAATTATTTTTGAACTTTCCATATTTCAGAATATGACAGCATTTAGAAAAGACAGGTACAGTCGACTTCTATCACCCTGAATGTTTCTTCTTGACTTTATATTGGCTGTGTGTACAGCCTAAAGAATACTGTCTTCTCTCTAAATCACAAGAAATCCATCAGCAGATTCCCAGTATAAAGTTGGTTCTTGTTGCATTGTGGATCTTCTGAAGCTTGCTACTCAACTCTCCTCGTTACTCTGGTGTTTATAAATAAGGGGTCCTACCTGAACCAACGACTTCAGCTCAACATGAAAAGTCTTTTGCTCTGCAGGAACAGCAGTTTCCAATGGTGAATGGCACTCTGCAATCTTTTTTTAACTGATTTAGTGAGACAATATGGTGGCCAAAAAAACCCCCAAAGAAACAGAAGGAGGCCCTAAAATTTAATCTGCTGCAGAAACCAACCAAACAAGAAAGAGTATCCATAGGCTGGACAGTCAAGCAGATACGCTGTGCACCCCAGAAAGGACTTTGGTAGACTAAGGATAAGAAATGGCACAACGCAGTAAGGGAAAGCATTCACAACACATGCCAATGTTGTATTGCCTTGTGAAAGTGGATTTCTGTCTATGGAGTTGTACATTTAGTAGACGAAAAGCAGTGAATCAAGCTAAAAAGAAAGTAGGCATATAATAGTTTGTCTAAAGTTCTGGAAATTTACTGCCAGTTCATCCAAGTACACAAAAGTCTCCCCTTTCTCTGCAACCATCTGACTAAGTTGACCTTCACCACAAACTTAGCCTCAGCCACCTCTGTTATCATAGTGTAATCACAATCTTTTTCAAATCATCATTTCAGTACTGCAGATATTCAGGTCTGATTTTTAATCACTGACATATTAAGCATCAGCAAAATAGTTTGCTTAGCTGTTCTGTTGGCAATTTTTAAAAAGGAATGAAAACATGTACCCTTTTGATTACCTTGTTAAAGTGAGTCATGATGGCATTACAGCGGTGCTCAGTATTTCTGCTGTAATTAAGAATCTGTCATATTTTTCATTAAAACACATTCTTTAAAATGAGACTTTTAACTTGGTCATTTCAATCAGTACCAGCCTCAATTGTAGCATGCAACATGCCAACTAGACAAAGAAAATGACATCTAAGATTTGCTTTTGCAAAACGTAAGTATTAAAGTGCCCATAACATGCACGATAATTTATATATTTTATATGAACATTCTCTGTATTTTAACTACAAAATAGCTTTCTCTTTTTAAAATTCGTTTTTGCAGGTTTTCACCACTGCTCCAAAATGTAAACCATGTTAGGTAAACACCGGAGCAAAAAGATTGTTTTCAAATAGAAATAAATGGCTATTTACAAGGCACACAAGTAAAACTTAACTTTTTTTGTTCTGAATCAAACTTTTTACATTCTGTAAATTAAGTTATTAAAATGTGAGATCCTGCAGCATTTGATGATTTTTTCCAACATTTAAGATTTAGAGGTTTCTTATAAAAAAAAAAAAGAAAAAGAGTCTAAAAGGTCTTGGGGATATAACAGGAGCTGATTAAAAAAAAGCTTGTACAGAAGAAGACAGTCAATAGGAAAGGAATTGGGGTAAATGTATATTCAACATATAAACATGATGTCTAAAATTCTGTAGCATCTACTGGTTTGATGTGAGACTTAAAATGGATAATCTAAGACGAAAATTACTGTAAACATTCCCAACGCATGTGTTTCAAGTAGTAATGATACTTTGCAGAGAATGTCCTTTCTCTCGCATACAAATTTCTTTTTTCCTTTTTTTGTTGTGTTGTTATTATTTTCATTAATACTGGATCCGGTTTTGGTAGGGCTATTTCCATGATAATGTATTAGTTTGTCTAAGAGATTTTTATACAAACTTGAGGGCACCGTATTGCTGCAATGAAATATGTCAGGGTGTCATATGAAATAGTTCTACCACTCAGGTAGTCAGAGAGGGCATAAAGTCATTGAGAATGACCTGATCTCAAATCTGACTGAACTGCTGACATAATATTGGTTTCATGGAAGTAGCTGTGCAAAAAAGTAGGTATTTATAATGTACACCACCTTATTCTTAAAAGAAATCATAGGAAGTAAACAATTTTTACTAGTATCTTTCTTTAGTTGATAAACTAATTAACTATCTAGGTTCAGTAACACGCAGATGGGGCTGTATCAAGCACCCACAAACCAGAAAATTTATCTTAGTAAAAAAGGCAGAATAGGACACTCCTGTCTTCATACTGTCAGCTCCTAACAATCCCTACCTATATTATCTCCCATTTTCTTCAGTGCTTTTCAACACAGCTTTTCTTCACCTTTACAAATGACATTTTTGAAACTATAAAATGCTCCGTGCTGCTCAAACTTTCTTGCTTCAATAGTTTCTCATTGCTGTACAAGTAAATCTACATCCTTTGTTACTAATATACACAAACCTATTGGTATGTGACTTTGACTCCAGGCTGAGAACAGGCTATAAATTTAGAAATCAATATCTAACTCTATCAATATTCATTTTACTTTTTCAATACGAAATACAAAGGTGAAAGAGCAGTAAATAAGCTGGAGTACTGAAATAAATTGGGTGTTCTTGTCACAATTAATAAATGTTTAACCAATAACACTGCTTGCTACAGAATTCTATGGCTTTGTAAGATCTCTGAAAGTAGCGGGTGCTACCCTTGTGAGACTCAAAACCAAAGAACATGTTTTGGTACTTCATTAGGATCAGCAGTTGTTCTCTTCAGTATTACTGAATTAAAACATATAAATGACCGTTTTCAACACTGTGCAGAGTGCTACAAAAATTAATTTACCAATGTCATTCATTCAAAAAATGCAGATGAGAATTTTGAAAATACTTTTCCAATGGATTAGCTCATATTAGGTGAAACTTTGCTAATTTGCAGCATACATAGCTCAAGAAAACATTTGTACTTAATGACTTACTTTACAGACAGCCTTTCAGGTTTCACGATGACGTTAAATATGAACATCATATTTAACATGATGTTAAATATGAACAATTTTTAGCAGAACGCTTCTTTTCGTTTCCAACTTTTGTTCATGTCAATATACAACTTCTGTCCTTTTTTTCTTTGAAGAAAAAAGTTTACAAATTCTTCTACATAAAATCTAGTCCTTCTGTTCCTGTATCTTAGCAAACTAAAACTACTGAAAGAGGAATAATAAAATAGCAATCTTTCATTTTCATCCAAATTTTAAAAGGTATTTCCATTCTAAAAGGAAACCCCGTTTCTTTTATCAAAGGGTATGAAATGCTGACAAAGACAAACAAACAAGGCCTGTGATGGATAAATAATAATTTAGCTGTGGGAAGGTTAGCCTTTGAGAAAACTGTAATAATATATAAAATGTTACACGTTATCTACACATATGTACAAGTTTACTCAAAGTTTACCGAAGTTTCTATTTGCTTAAAAATTTACAATGATGAAATGCAGGAAAAAAAAAATCTTTGTAAGACCACAGAAAAATTTTTCAGTCCTCCTGCCCAGAGCAAAATTGAAAAGATTACCTTGAACTTGAAGACACCCCCCCACACACACACATTAGTTAAAAGGCACTTCATATGAAACTTTTGTCCACCATTACTCTCTGTTGCTCTCCATGTAAAGGCAAATTTGGGGGGCAAAATAATCTCTAAAATTGTGAATATATAGATATATAACATTGAATGATCACATAATATATTTGCCTTAGTATCAAAATATTGGCTTTGCAAAGTTATGCAAAGGAGCCAGCTTGTAAAATAAAATACGGGAAGTCCAAGGTAAAATGAATAATAAAATGAATTTCAAGATACTTCATACCCTCTCAGTACAAAATGACATCCTCTGGTACTTGAAAGTTGTGAAGTGAAAATCACCTTGTAGAAATAATTATATTATTCTCTCTTCAGCCATTAAGTATTTTTCTTTCTCACTTCACATATGTTCAGAGTCTTAGAAGCTGACCCATACATTCTCTTTTTCCATACTGCTGCCACTAAGGTGCTTAAATAACATTTTTAATATTATTCTTGGTCTGTTTCTGCCACCGAGGTTTGAAACAAAGACTTTTCAGGAAGGGGAATTCAACTGGAATATAAATGTTAGGCTTCTCTAAAGACATATATTTAGAATATATTTGAAGAACTGAATGCGTTGCATATGTTGCTACAGTAATTGATATACGACTAGGACATGCAATCGAGATTTCCATATTAGCAATACATAAAAAGCGTCACACAGGAGCACACACACACAATCTAATCCTTCCAGTATGCACATATATAATTAATACAACAAACTGATGAGAGTCCTATAAATCACCGCTAAGTATTGAAAAAGTCATTTCACAGCTGTGACATCAGCAAAATGCATCCAATGGTTGTGACCTCGCATCTGTAAAAATCTTTCAGGAATGGGCTTGCAAGTGCTTCCTATTTAATCTACAGCACTAATTTTAAAGCTGTGCTTCACAGCCTTATCTCCACATTTTCAATTGTTTGCCCAAGACTTCACATCCTATCTTTATTTTGCAGGATATTTATAGTATTCATATGCATTCCTCACAGAAGAAAAGATACCTCATGTCTTCTACCGTGTAATGCTTGAACAGGCATAAGCAGTAATCTTTACTGTCTATTAGTCTCAGTATATGAAAATAGATTTATTCTCTTTAAAGAAGTGCTGTGCTACAAAGGACTAGAAATTGGAAATGTTTGAGGGAGAATTAAGAGAGCCTCTTTATTTCTTAATCTCTATTAATAAATAAGGATAGGATGTATCTGAAGTTATACGGGAAGTTACTGAATTTATCAAGCATTTCCCCAGGTCACTGACCTACTGCTTTGTGTTTAGAGATTTAACATCCTGTGTTTTGTGTTCTGTCCCAGGGAAATTGGTTACCTGTGGGTCCTGGCAGGGGAGCAGCTTTCCTTCTCCGTTTGATGTCTCCCATGCACAATGATCCTAAGTGTACACTGGTTTGCCTGCAAGTAATTATAGGAGAAAACTATTAACAAAGGAAGAAAATCGCCACATAAATACACAGCTTGTATAATCTGAACCCATATCAAAACATTCTCAACCAAGATGAAGCTTCACAGTCAAGCCACCAATCTTGTTTATATCGAAGCATAATTATGTTTGTTGACAAGCGCTCAGTATCTAAATGCAGCATCATAAATTGTTACTGGAATGAATAATATAAAGGGAATGCTTTTTAATTTTCAAAACTGGCAATCTTTCTAGCTCAACATAAAACAAAAACACTGTTGCTCCTGACAGGAAAATAGCTAAGATTAATTACCAAAAGAGATCACAATACTGTTGGTAGGTTATCAATTGGCTGGTAACGCCTGACTGTCAGAACAACATTTATTACATGAGAAGTATTATACAATTTTTATTTATTTTTTTTTTTTAAAGTAAGATGAAGAATGAATGAGAAAACATGAAACAGTAAGCTCTTCAAGGTACATGAAACAAACTTGTAGCACAGCAGTTTGTCCTTTTCTAATTCACTTGCAAGTTGTGAGAATGGTAACACAGAAGCACAGTATCTGGTATACTCATGAAACAACTATGAGCTTACATTTGGAGACTGGAAAGTTGGTGGAGCTGCAGAGGATGGCAAGCAAGCAAATCTTACTGCATTAAAGCCAGCTATTAGAAGTCAGGTACCACAGAAAAGGGTAAATTTGGAATTTCCAAATATTGAATTTTGGAATATAATCTTAAAGGACAATTATGGTTACTATTTTTCTTAAAGTAATGTACAGTGCATGTAGAATGGAATATATGTAGCTGGCATTTTTTTTGAAAGAACTAGAACAGAAGGGAGGGAAATGCAGTAATTTCTAAACTTCACAATTTTAATATGTCTCCATAAATGTTACTGAGAACTGTCATTCCTACCACAGAAGTGCAGTGAATTCGGTAAAATGACAAGCTGAGAATTGCATCTGACAGTCTACTGTAGCACAGTAACACTCCGTCACTCACAGGATCCGGTTTTAGTGTGGATATATGACTTATCCTTTACTGCATTTACAAACGTTTTAAAACTGTGCTGCTTCTAAATGAATAACAAATGGTCATACAATGTTGAGATATCTCAGGTCTGCTCAATAATGTAAAATAGTGACAAAACCACCTTGATGAAAAAGATGAGGATGTGCAATCCCCTACATATTTCTTCTAAAAAGTTACAGTAAATTAACAAGTACCACAGTGCTTTTATTTAAATAGTAAAATATTCCAAGAAATTTAAGTTTCACACAGAAGTGCACTCTAGCTTCACCTAGTGAACCCCTATTTCAACACTAATTTAATTCTCTTTGTTTTAAAACAGATGTTCTCCTTCTAAGGAAATTCTTCTAAGTTGAAATTGCCTTTTAGTTTAACATCCAGAAACTGAACACAGTTGAACTAGTATACTAATGTGGTGAAAAATTTCAGTTCTAAATTTAGAAAGAAATCAAGAAGTGTATCCCTTTCATAATTGATTGTACAATAAAGAAAATTAATATTTAAATACAATATGGGAAAACAATTATTAGAGAAAAAATATTTAAGACGTATATAACATTGATAATAAACATGCAGAATACATCGTGTGCTAAGATATATGTTAAACAGCGTGCAAGTCTCCGTTTTCTCTTCCGCACGAAAAAGAGAGAAAGTCTCCAGGAATACAAGTAGGATGAAAGATAAAAATTAATAAAGTCAGGCAATTGAACCTGAAGACCTGAGCTACAACAGTAGCAGCTAGCAGTGTTTGAGTTATTTTACCCAGAATTGATTATCTGTTACACTACATTGAGATATCTAGATTATTGATCTGTAAGATTATGGTACTGGGGTCTCCCCACTTTTCCTCCAGGCACATCAAATGGAGTTGCAACAAATAACACTAAGTAAGGACTACTTTGTTATTGTTGTCACCCTTCATGTAGAACATAGCAGTTACTTTTTAATTTAAAATCAATGAACGTCTGAAAGGCAGCCTTGTTCCTTCAGCATAAATGAATCATTCGCCTTTGCCGAGCACAACAACCCGATCACCAGCCAAGGTGAGAGTGGGTATTTCTTTGTTGTGGTTGAAAATTCTGTACGCCACAAATAAATAACAATATGCTAGAGCACCAATTAAGCTTTGTCAAACCAAGGTTTATGGCCACTAACATCAAACATTAAGTTAACTTGCGATTCTAAAGTGGCATTTACTTTTGCCAGGTCTTAACATTTGATATGCCCTGTCAATGCAGACCACAGCAAAANATCTAATCCTATTTCTAACCAGTCTTTTCTTTCATATTCAGGTTTTTTTAAAAAAAAAAAAAAAGGAGGAAGAGACAAGAAGTGTCACAGCTCTGGAACTGGCAGGTTAGACAAAATGAAGTATTATTCTGAAGCTGCACAGTACATTTTGAAATGCTTGTAATGGGGGTATTATAAAGTAGAGAGAACTCTGACCCTCAATCAGGCTAAGTTCAGCATTATGTTTCTTAGCATTAAATCAGAAGAGCGCGGATTACAGAAGGGAAGAAAGCTATTTGCCTGACTTCTCTCTACTTACCCCCAGCTTGCTTGCAGCTATCATTTATAAATAGTGCTCTGGAGGGAAGCTAGGCATTTTATTAGGGGAAAAAATAAAACTTGTTAAGACCACCTTGCCTGAAAACTTGGCTTTTGACGTGCTGGTGACAGGGACTGGAGCAAGCAGTGTCAAATGGAATAATTTTTAAGGAAAGACAACAGGAACTTGTCGCCTCATTGTATGCATTTACAAATAGAAGCTTTTCAGAGTATTAGGCCTAGTTAAAGCTGCCCTCTGGATAAAAAGTGTTCCCAAGCAGCCTGAGACAAGCTTGGGAGACAAACAGATGTGACTATGGTCCCTGGCGTTTGGCAAGAACACTCACTGTCAATAAGAAAAATATGAGCATGGACAGGGCATCAGCTGCACCGTGGCCGAGCAGGCCTGCAAGTGTCACAGCAGCGGCAAAGTTGCGGCAGAGGGAAATAAAAGGGCTGCAAAAGCCAGGCTGGTGTGAACTTACACTAGCATGCCAAGAATTTTGTTGTTGTTGTTGTTGTTGTTGTGTCACGCCTCAACATATTAAACAAAAACACTGGAAAAGCCACCGTCAATTTTTATTCATTTTTCATCTTGCACACAGAGTTTAGATTCTCCTTTCTACGTGGTAAATAAGAGCCTCAGAAATGAAGACAGACTGCACAAGGCAGTAACAACAAAAAAGCTATTGAAATAATAAATAATAAACACAATAAAAAGTAGTTTTGATATAGAAAATACTTTTATAGAAGCAATGACGTGTAAAGCAATTCACAAGCATCTACACATTCTTGTGACAAACATTTTCTTATCTCCTTAAATAGCTGCAGTCTCCCTACCATTTCTTTTTTCAAGGTGATTGCCCTGTACTATGGTAACATGCCTAGAATTGTCTCTTTAAACCCTCCCAACATTTCTATGCATGCCTACACAACACAACCTCTTTTTCTGTGATTTTCATAACTCAATATGCAAATATTTGTGATGAGTGCCTTTTTCTGCAGTTACACTTGTTCACCTCTCCAAGACATTTGCAGTGGGCTATGTCAGATTTTTATCTACCCTGACCTTTGCAGTCAGCGGACCGTTTGGTTACGTTCCCCAAATAAAGGTCTCTTCTGTGGGGGAACCTACAGCTGCACTGCTTTAATTGCGGTCCACCACCTGAGCACACAAAGTGGTTCTTAACTCTTTCACTAGTAGTTATCACTTTTGCTGCTATCGGAGTTCTAAGCTGACCAGTCCAGCCACTGAGAAAGATAATACAATAAAATGGGTGTAGGGCAGCAGATGCTCCTAAATATGAGTTCTAGCTCTCTGGTTTATTACATGCTTCTGCAATCAGTATCATCCCATGTGTAAAAAAAACTCCAAACACCACCAAACCCCAAACCCCCACCAAAACGCAAAAAAAGCCCCTCTCCCTCAAATTAAAAAAACCATGATTCCAATTCAGTAATTGTTCCACAGTCTCTTCAGAAAGATGCAATGAAGACACAGTGTCACATAGCAGGCAGCTTCACATGCACTAGTACCATGGGCTAAACTAGTGAAACTGTCATCTCCCTCGGGGGAACTCTGGACACTGATGTATTAAATAGAAGATGTTTGCATGTTTATTTTATATGTCTCATTGTAACAACATGTCTGTTGATCTTTTTGTCTGTCTGCTGTTAGCAGCTGTCACTTTCCTTGCAAGCTGCAATGCTTTATTTGGTATCAGCGCAGTTGCTTTTGTTGGTGCACTGTAATTGTGCCGATGGTTACAACATCATTGAAGGCAAACTTAATTTTGTCCCTTAGTATATTTAGTGTCAAACCATTTACCAGACAACACTATGACATTGCTAAGATTACTTGTAAGTAACAAAGGTGATGGTTTTATGCTCTGCTTCTGTCAAAAATGCAGAAAAGTACTGATTACTAACAAAGGCAGAGGTGGAAGAGTGTGTATTTTTGGTTTAACAGTATTTATTAAATAGCTGTACTCAGAAAAATCCTACGCTGCATACTATTATGATGCAATAATGTTTTCAAAATATAGAAATATGATTTCTATAGCACAATTAGATAAATCAGTAACGATCAATACTTGCCTACCAATTACATTCCAATTCACATCTCTCTCACCTGAGGAACAAATCCACGGTACGCAGTGACACACCGTTCTGCCACAGTATCAATGCATTCCTGCAGATGGCTGTAGAACTCTGCAAGTTTATCACCACTGAATGCTTCAGCTAATGGAGAGGCTTGATAAAAGTTTATAAGTGAACTTCTTTCACAAGAGATTACAGTAAGGCAAGAGTGGACTGGTTTGCATTTTAGAAGGGACTTGAGAGAATTATTTTGGAGGGGCAATCTAATTGACAATGTCAGTCCTCAGTCTTAAAACGTAGGTACGAAGTAGATATGAATATGGATATGACTGAAGAGAGAATGCAGTGAGGACCATGACTCACTAAGTTTGAAATGACTGGATAATTTCTTATAAACTGAAATTGAGTAGGGAATGTGTGAAGCAATGTTCACAGCAGCAGTTAAAAATGAAAAAAACGGAACCCACAATTGGGTAAGAGAAGCAAGCCAATAAAATGGTTAAAAAAAGGGAATGTGTGGAACAGCTCAACTTTATAAAATTAAAGAATAATCTGAGCAAACCTCCCATTATTCAAGTACCTTTTACACAAAAACATTACAGAAATGGTTCTCATATCCTTACACAGAATGGCCCTGTAGTACAGATTATCTCATTTCTTACATGGCTTAAAATGCAGACACTGCTGTATCTGGTGGCCAATGGAAGTGCATTCATTAGCACTGCTTAAATAAAAGAGCTTGGATGAACTTTAACTCTTAACTGTACCTTCCTAAACCTGCACAAGTTGCAGACAATGGTTTCAAGATCATCCCAAGTCCATGGCACAGTTTATGATCAGTTCAGAGGTAAACACCATTAAAAACCTGTTACATATGTATTTCTAAATGTCCAATCACACTACTAGCTAATTAAATAAGATGAACACAAAATTCTACACTTTCATTTGACTGAGTCTTCGGAAGTATGGTCTTAATCAAAGGTGTCATGTCAAATACACATACTAGCCAATTAGTGCTGTAAATCTGGAAGACTACTCTGTATTGTCTAGATATAATGAATACTTCTAATCTTTGCCTCTGGCATGTATCTCAATATAACCACAAAAAAGATGCACGACAATTTCATAATATTACACTGAAAAATGGAAGGCATGTTTGATTTTCAGGAAAAATATATGAAAAAACAATGACTGAGAAATTTTATAAGGAAAGATTTCCTCTTTCCCTTGTAGTGCACAGCTTGGCCAAAATAGATACAGCCTCTGGTCTCCATTTAAACACCCAGATTAGAATAACATATGCAGTAACATATGTGCCCCATGGACAGTTAGAGAGCGATAGCACCTTGTCCATTCTGAAGAAGGTACCTACATTCTTTCACTCTCTAAAATACGTATAGAGCATGCGTACTTCAAGTAGATACACAGGACACTACTTTAAGGTCAATGCTTCTGGGGAGTAGATGAAGACAGATAAGAGTGATCAAAACAGCTGCTTTAACAATGAAGATTTGGACTCCACATCTTAGTATTATGGTATAGGGCAATCTTGAAAAACAATCCAGTAATGTTTTGTTAAGAACATTTGAGATCAGCCTCACTCAGTACAAATTTCCCCGACTTTAGGTCAAATCAATGTCTGAAATCTATTTTGTTATTTGTCACAGAAACATGTCACACGCACGTGTGCCTGGTGGCAATCTAGGTAGCCAGTGTATTAAATGCCCTAACACGCACCGCAGTCTACACCAAAACTACTGTCAGCTGCATTCCTGGTGGATAGCTCCTCACCTGAGCCCTTTTTCCAGAAAAATATACTTTCAATAATAGGACACTGAGATTGTATGCTCAGGCTGTACATGAGGTCTACCTCTACTTCCATCAAACCCTCTCAGTGAATTAGAAGGACTTCACGACTCTTATGGAATTCACGAAGCAGCATTGATGATATGTGGTATCAGGAGATATCCAGATTCCTGGAAATCAGAAACTTAAAAGTCTTGTTTTATAGTTTGCTTGATTTTGCTTTTAATATGTGAAATAATTCACAAATTCATACATATTCCCATCTTTGTTGGCAACATGGATGTAAGGACTGAGGGCACCCTCAGCATGTTTGTCAACGACACCAGACTGTGTGGAGTGGTTGACATGATGGAGGGAAGGGATGCCAGCCAGAGGGCCCTGGACAGGCTTGAGAGCTGGGCCCATACCAACCTCATGAAGTTCAACAATGCCAAATGCAAGGTCCTGCACGTGGGTCGGGGTAATCCCATGCACAAATACAGGCTGGGCGGAGAATGGATTGAGAGCAGCCCTGAGGAGAGGGCCTTGAGGGTATTGGTGGATAAGAAGCTCAACACGAGCCAGCAATGTGCGCTCGCAGCCCAGAAGGCCAACTGTATCCCAGGCTGCAGCAAAAGAAGCATGGCCAGCAGGTCGAGGGAGGGGATTCTGCCCCGATACTCTTGTGAGACCCCACCTGGAATACTGCATGCAGCTCTGGAGCCCCCAAAATAAGAAGAACATGGACCTGTTGGAGCGGGTCCACAGGAGGGCCACAAAGATGATCAGAGGGTTAGAGCACCTCTGCTATGAGGACAGGCTGAGAGAGTTGGCATTGTTCAGCCTGGAGAAGAGAAGGCTCCCCAGAGACCTTACAGCAGCCTTCCAGTATCTGAAAGGGGCCAACAAGAAAGCTGGAGAGGAACTTTTACAAGGGCATGTACTGATAGGATGAGGGGTAATGGCTTCAAGCTGGAAGAGGGGAGGTTTAGATCAGATCTCAGGCAGAAATTTTCCACTCGGAGGGTGGTGAGGCACTGGGACAGGTTACCCAGGGAAGCTGTGGATGCCCCATCCCTGGAAGTGTTCAAGGCCAGGTTGGATGAGGCTTTGAGGAATCTGGTCTAGTGGGAGGTGTCCTTGCCCATGGCAAGGGGGTTGGAACTAGATGATCTTTAAGGTCCCTTCCAACCTAAACCAGTCTATGATTCTATGCTAACTTTCTGGAGGTTGTAGAAAGAACCACTCCCACTTCTCCCAACACCAGAGCTGACAGTCTTGAAAGGATTGCTCTCTTGGCTAGGAGTGGTAGACCAATACTGCTGCAAATTAATCTTGTCTACAAAATACATTAAAAGGCTTTACAGAAACTTTCCATTCAGTGCTAAAGAACTGGCAATATAATAATGAAATACAATGCATATGCAGCATATATATTAATTTTTAATGCTTATGAAGATGAATATATATTTCTTCTTGGTATCACTTTTCCCAGACACCATTCCGGTGAAATCAGTTCCACACTCGATTCTTCCACATCTTTCATAAACAGTAAAGCTTTTCTTCAGATTTTTATAGATGATGTCATTCTTTAGACAACAGACTGCTTCATCTGCCTCCACAAGTGCAAAAACCATTACATTAACCACAAGCACTATGCACTTTATTTTCCTTTTATTAAATCTTAAACAGATGTGATAAAACTATGCAACTCTATCAAACTCCTTTCATACTATGCCAATCCGTTCACAACATAACTTTAAACATAAGGGTGACATACCTGTATTATTGAAAGTCTTAGTGCAACCCTATTATGAGAAGAATACAATCTTCTGCTGGCCCCTTCAGATTATCTCATCACCTAATACTATATATCCTAATACGTTCCTTTCTGTTATCTTTTTCAGCACTTCTAAGTGTCATTCAGACACAGAAGTAGTCCAAAATTTTCCTGAACTCTACAAATATACATGCCTAACTCCACACCGACATAATTTTAGCAAACACAAAGGAAAACAAAAAACTTACATCACTACATATGTGATGTACAACCAATCTCAAATCACTTTATTTGTGACTTGAGTCTCCAGAAAAAAATTCTGTAGTAGAGGCCTACTGCCCTCAGAAAGGATAATGCATTGTTTTTTCTTGTTTCTAATTAGTAATTTAAGCATATGTTCAGCATTTAACTCTAAATGTTTGCCTTTTCCCCAAGCTCTAAGACAGCTGTCCAAGATGTGAATGCCAGAAAACATTTAAATATCAACATCTGTTGAATTATGTTAATTTAGTGTAATATAATTGGGCATGAGTTGGAATTGATCAAAAGTATATGAATTACACAAAGGCAAATCCAAACCAATATCTTGGTGTACAAACAAGTCACCAAGGAACACTGAGGGAATAAACAACAACAAAAAAATCTACTTCTGTTAAAAATTAAAGCTAAAACTTACAGTTTTCTTCAACAAATGACACGATTTCACATTTTTGAAAAAGGAAATGAATATTTATATTCATTCAAATTATAAATTATATTCATTCAGAATATTTCTAAATATTTTTGACAGCAAGTTCCAATATTATTTTATGTCAAGCAACACCTGATAAAAATGAATAATGCTCATGTGTGTAATGGTGAACCGTAGTTAGAAAATAGGTTGCAGTAATAGAATACCATCCTGTTACAGGACAGTATTGTTCCAAAATTTCTAAAGCAAACATTCTTTTATATCTTCTTCATCTTGCGACAACATTGTTGATATCCAAAAGACATGGGCCCTGATCCAGCTGTGAAGTGATTCAGAAAACATCTTTATGACTTGAGCAATAACCATGGGCTTGAACAGATACTTCCACAGAAGGATTCGATAGCTTACTCAGCTACACTATTTTTCCAGCTATTTCTGGACACATATTTGTTTACCAAGTATGATATTCAGTAAATAAAGTCAGTGCAGGACAAATCTATTTTGTTGGAAAGACTTTAAAAAACACATCCTACCCATATAGTTCTGGGTTACACTCGTATAGAGTTAGGTTAAATTACTTCAAACATTAGCACCACAATCAAAATCCTTTACTTTTAGAACAGATACAGAGCAAGAAGCAACACTATAAAAATCCACAAATATCTAATATAGTAGCTTAGAAATAGAACAAGGAAAATGTATTATCAGGTTGGAAACACTCAATCTGTATATCAATTTCTTTCTTTAGCTCTCTGCTGGGAAGGTGAGCAAGCATGGCCAACTGGAATGAATTTGGTCCACTACACGGCACTAATAATTCAATTAAGGTAGGTAAACAGCCAGCACAACATAATGATTTTTAACAGTCATTCAGACCTAGATCTGGACCACTGATCCAGAAGCTTTTTGTCACATTACAAATACTAGTCAGTCCTTAACCTACTGCCTTCCAATCAGTTCCAAGAAAATAACAGGTCTGCAGCTGGACCCCAGCATCATTCTCCTTATTCCCTTCTGCTTCCCTATTTTTAATACTATGCTTGAAAAACAACTCTTCTAACAATTGTCCAGCCAAGATACTACAGTTATAATGCAGATAATAATCTGATAAACAAAGATATAATTGTGTGCAGGGTGGGATGAGGGAGAATAAAAATGACTAAAGCTAAGATTGAACATTAAGCAAATTATGTTTTCTAACATTGCACCCATTCCCCTCGGTAACTGTCATGCAACTCCCTTGAGTACAAGGGGTCTGCATGTGTAGAAGTGAATGCAAAATTTGACTTTCTAATAACAAAGGAGTAGGTAAGAGAAAGTTAAAGAATCGTTGACTTTTTAAAAATCTTTTTTTAGTTTCAAAATTCTTTCACAGCAAAAACTTTGCTTATGTCCTCCTGCTCTATATTATTGACTAGTGATATCAAAACTTCTTAAAAAAAAAAAAAGTAAAGTAACAGAAGCCTTGGCAAAACTTAATTCCCAAATCCAAAAATGAGGAGGCTGAACAGTATCCTTTTCTTCCTTTTGCTAGGACAGTTATTGTACATTAGTTTCCAGATAGGCTGAAATGCATTTTTATAATAAATGATCACAATTTCAAAATATCAACAAAGAAAATAAGCATGAAAATTATACATAACTTGAAACAAACTACTCAATTTTTTTTCTAAACTCCTTCCCTCCTTCCACAGAACCACAGTCTGGATAGAAGTCAGTGTGCATATGCCTCAGAATTTTAGTGAATGCACATCAGTGGATGCTGCTTTGTGTATATGAGGTTCAAGGATCCCTCTAAGCTTAGTAGAGACTCAGTGTAAAACCTACACAAACAGTTTAACTTACAGTAAGAACAGAAACAAAATGCAAAATGACCTCTTTTGATTGCCTAACAATAGGTTAAACAGGTTTTGGGACTACAGTGCAAGTTACTGCACATAGCTCCTGCTCAGACCTTAAACAGCAGAAACAGTCTTCACACCTCTGAAGCCCAAATTAACTTTATCCTTATGCCATTGGCATTTTAACAACTAACCTGAGACAAGCAAACCTTGAGCTTTGGAGCACAAACTCGAGGAAAAAAAAAGAGAGTCTAATGCAACTAAGTGTGAGAAACAAGCATATCATGTGCTAAAATTTAGGTATTGACATTAAGAAATTTGCTATCAATTCATCCAGGGGAAAATTCAATCCAGGTGGTACATCAGGAGGATCCAGAAGTACATAATTTCTACAGGTTATCTGCTTTTTTTATTATATATATTTTTTAAAATCAGGACTAATTGGCTTCCTGTTAGTTAAGATACTCATGTGCACCTGGAATTCAATTTTAAATGACAAATTTTCAGTATCATTTAGCAGATTATTTACGTACAATATTACAAAGTATATTAGATTTTAGTGCAATAACAACAAAATTTGTGTTGTGGTTTTGTACTTAACTAGTTTTGCATTAAAGACCATGGAATCATAGAACTGTTTAGGTTGGAAGAGACCTTAAAGATCATGTAGTTCCAACCCCCCTGCCATGGCCAGGGACACCTTCCACTAGACCTGGTTGCTCAAAGCCCCATCCAATCTGGCCTTGAACACTTTCAGGGATGAAGCATCAACAGCTTCCCTGGGCAAACTGTTCCAGTGCCTCACCACTCTGACAGTAAAGATGCAATGAAACTGCTCAGATCATACGGAAAAATGTATTTTCGAAACAGAGCACGGTCTCTTCAAAATTTCTGCTACGTTTGAAAATGTTCTCATGCAAGTTGAGTTAAGATATGATACTTTTAAGACCCTTAGTGACTAAAGTTCATTTAACCAATGGATACTTTAAATCTATCCATGAACCAAAACTGAGGCTTGAAGACTAAAGCGTGACATACTGGCTACGTTTTGAAATAACAATCAAAATGTTGTCGCCCTGTCCTCCTCCCCTGAATGAAAAGCTTTTTGGGACCTTAAAAATAAGATCATAGTATAGAAAACTCAATCAGGAATTGCCCCTTTCCAAAATGGCACCATCTTTTATTCTTCCCGGAGAAGAAAAATACCAAACTGATGGAATCCTATTGTCCCTGAGGGTGACGGCAAGGGAGGAAAGCAATGTGTCCTCAAACATTCACATAATTTAATCTGGAACTGCAAATATTATTAAGCACCAATCATAACAGTACAGTTACTGCTTCATGGCACTCTAAAGAGGAGATAAAACTGCTTAGTTGTTAATTTCTAATGATGTAAACACATTTGGATTTTAATAGTATATCTGAATCTCCTCCATTATTAGCTCTGCGGTTACAAGATATTAACTTACTACCTTTAATAATTTTACACTGGAATTAAAAGGCGTGTTTAAATATTACTTTCTTTTAAAGTATTGTTGTTGGGAATATGTGTACATGTGATGGCAGAAGTGAATCACCAAGTAGAACAGCTATGCATAAACGCAGTAAAGCTAAGGAAAGTATGTGCACGTTTTTATGTATAATTTTCAAAAACTGGCTGAATTTACCTCCTCTGGTATTGTAATTTCATTCCGCAAAAGCCACATTAACCAATTACAGTTCTTGTAATTAACCAGTAGTCTAATGTACAGTTTTCTTATCCCAATCCATTAACAGCTGCTCCAAAAATGTAGTAATTAATGGTTTCATTTATTTTTGGCAAACCTGCAACTCGACAAATAGTTTTGTATCTGCTGCAAATTAGGACCTCTTCCCAAACAACAGATGACACGGTGGGAAAGAGGGAGCAGGCAGAATCCTTGCACATCTTTGTCTCTTTAGAAGATCAAATAAAGAGCAGCTGTAATGCTATTTGTCACATCTGTGTAAAAAAGTGCCATGATCCATATCGTCAGATGAAAATAAGTGCTGTACAAATGTACAAATAGGGGTTTCCCTTCCAAACTGGAAAAGACAGAAAGTCATATTTCTAACCAAAGCACTTTTGAAAAGCTCTCCTCAGGTTTGGTGTCATTTTCCTCTTGGGGCCTTTCTTTAAACACTAATTCATAGACAATACTGTCAGTCATAAAAAGTGAAAATACTCGAGAGTCATCCTCCTGTACCAACACAAGGCAAATATTTAAATCAGATTGAGAACAACTAGGGAAAGGAAGGAAGGAGATAGTTGCAGAAAACATGGGGAAGTTATGACTAATGTTCTGGGTTCTTATTGACACATCACCATTTAGTAGCACCTGACATACTTCCTTTATGTAACTCTTCTCATACTGCTTCCAGAGTCTGCTTTCCTGAATGTCTCCCCCACACGTGCAAAGACCCGTAATTCAGGCTGTGCTGTTCACCATGGCAGGAGAAGACTTCAAAGACTTCTTGTCAGATCAAAATATAGTAGCAACAGGTGATCATTGGATGACTGGCACATAGTTCTCCTTTTACACTATAATAATGGCTGATTAGGTTGCTCCTGCTGAATTTTAAAGCAATATCCAGGTACTACCTCTGCCTCAAGCTATGGTCTACTTTGCAGCTGCAAGAAGTGGAGAACTACTTCATACTAAGCTGCTGCTAGATTGACTAGATTCTTAACACAGCATCAGTTAGCTAGTTGAAATCTAACTTTTATAATTCTACACCACCTTGAAATCACTTTTATGAGTATGACTTAGCCTTCTTTCAAGCCAGAACTGAACTACATAAGAATTACAAATAGTTTTGTTTTTTTTTTTTTTTTTTTTTTTTTTTTTTTTTTTTTTTTTTTTTTTTTTTTTTTTTCAAAGATCTCTGAGGGAGCATTTAAGCGTGGAAAACCAACACGGAATTATCAAGACAGGACCAAAAAAAAATTGGTAGGTGGAAAAAGTTCTGGCATTGTTTTCTTCTCAGTTTCTCAATTCATGCATGTGTCAAATTCTACTTAGAGTACAATAAGAAAAAATAAGCATGAAGATAAAATAATTAACAATACTTAACAGATGCACACTGTAAAAGAAATATGACACAAGACCACTATCTATAATAAAGGAAATAATTATACAAGTTTAACTTATTCAGTAGTCTGCTGTTTTCCCAATCTGCAATTCTGCTGTTTCTAGATTACAGCATAAATTAACTAGTTATGGCATCGACTGTATAACCAAAGGCAAAATATTAAGTTGCTTAAGCGTTCTGGTTATTCTGTCAAATGAAGATAAAAGTACTTCCTAGCTTTGTAAGGTATTGTGAGGACAAATACATTAAATATTAAGAGGCAAGCAGACAGTTGTGTGATAGAGGTCCCCCATATATTGAACAGTACGATCACATGTTCAAAATCATGTTATAGCAGTTCAGCAAAATATCGTTCAACACTGTCTCCATACCTGACCAAACGAATCTCTCAGCCCTGGGGAACCTTCTTTAGGTAGAATTCATTTTTATAAAATTTTATAAAGGTGACTTAAGAAGATGTGTTTTACCTTATTGATGGGAGCAGGCAAACCATGAGCGCCTGATCAGCTATGGCAGTTCAGCTGCCAAGCAGCAACTTGTTAACTCGCCATAACTCAATCATGTTCAATTGTTTGCCCACAGCCTGGGGCTACAGACAGACATTTGGTCTGCTAACAACTGCGCCAGATGAAGACATTACTATCCCGAGCTATTTGTTATCGCACATCTGCTGGAGATTATCATCTCCACAGCATTGCCGGAGGAAGAAATCATGTGAGCACTCCCTAATATGGTTTGTACAAAACCAGCCAATTTAATTTAAATAGGTGAGTTGAGCTAACCAGGCTGGTTTTGCCTGAAGTGTATTAAAAAATGCAGCCCCAAACCCCCTTCTTTACTGGTAAAAGAGTAGAGGACGAAAACAAGCGAAGAATGAACACCTTTGAGCAGTGTAGCTGGACTGGGGAGGGGACTGTTCCTGTTCTAATGCAGAGAGATAATGTAAACAGAGAACTTTTTCAAGGCTATACAGGAGAAATAAATGCAGCTTCTAAACTAGTATTATTTATTCCTGTTTATATAATTTAAATAATTAATGGGAAAACCACATGTTTGTAGATTAAAGCTTGTCTGTAAAGGTAGCATGAATAGAGAAAGATATATATATATATTTAAATGTGTCGAATATGGATCACGTGTTGAACTGTATCAGCATAACATAATCTACCTGGGTTCTAAGTTTTGTGGTGCAGGACACCTCCCTCTCCTTAACATTTGGTTCATCAGTAGCCACATCAACAGTTCTCAATGTTCTAATTACCTTGCCACTAGTAAAAGGTCATGTTAGTTTATATGGGATTGGCTCATTATTATTAATTTTGACAGAAGAAATCTAATACAAGCAACCCAGCACAGTAAAGCTCACCCAGAAAGTATCAGTATTATTGCACCACGAAGAGAAAAGCTGCAGACCACTGCCGGTGTTTAGAGCTCCACACCTTTCTGATGTATTTACAGAGTAAATTATTCCACAAGTCACCGTTCTAATGTAATATGGGTATTTACATATTGTCTACATGCTGAGACAAGAACAGTGTTCAGTCATCCAAAAGGGGTAAGAAAAGTCAGGGCACGCATAGAAAAATGTATGTGTATACACATACCTCGTATACATACAAAACCCAGAAAAGAGGTATTCCAGAAAAGCAAACAAAAAAGATAGTCCATAGTCCCACAGCAAGAAATATAGTTGTGTGAAAACTATATGAAGAGCGACCCAGAGAAATTCAGTCTTGCAATAAAAGCAGATTAAACTGTATTCTGGATAAGTAAAATAATTTTATAGAATTTCCAATACTTACTACTGCTGCTCTATCACTGCATTTAGCAACAAACATTAAGACAACATAGGGTCACAGCCACTAATTTTTGTATGCCTCTTTTTAAGGGGGTTACTCATCTGAATTACCTTGATGTATCAACTGTAATAGTTTAACACATGCGAGAACTAATTCAGAGTCAATTTTAGAAAGCTCCAGACTTTCAGGTGCGAGTAAACACTTGCATTCAAGAGATGATTTAACTGCATAAGCATGTCGTACACTGAAATAATGGAAGACTTGCTACAATGTTACTTAATTCTGTAACTTAACCTTGTGACATTTGATTGGTATCTTTGTAGTTCAGTGGTTTTTAAAGCATTTGGGCGCATGCAAAAATCTAGATGACAGATTTCCATCTTAAGATTTCATACACATTAAGATGCACATTTACAACTAAGGTGATGTTCACCATTTTATTAACTCTGTGAACAATAGTTGCTACTAAACCAGTAATTTCTATAGGTACCTTGTTAAGCAGAAACATTTTCCTTCTCTGTATTGCCTGGTGAAACTAAGATTAACCCTTTTGGTAGTAGAGATAATTTAAAATTGTCTTAACAGAATCAGCCTTCAATATTAAGCACAGGTAAATCTGACATATGTCACTATGCACCATGAAATTTAATTTGTAAGGAACAGAATACCAGAGGAATTGTCTTGAATTGGATGAGGATAGGTACTTAGGAACATATGAGGAGATGAACTATGTATTTGTCGTGTGTTGTTCCTATAGATCTGGAATTCAATCTCTGTTGTAGTTGTAAAAGCTTTTGATAAAAAGCAAAATACTAGGTTATAGCTACAGGAAGACAGTAATCACCAGACATGCAATTGGCCTGAGAGAAAAAATGTTTGCACATTGTGTGAATTATATTCTTATTTTCAGCAACTAAACTGTAGCAAGAATGTTAAAATCTGTTCAATATACATCTTGTAAATAAGACTTATATGACTTGATATTCTAAGACAGCAGATGGCCTGTTAAAAATATCATTTTCATAGAAGTTTAAGAATTTCTTTTCAAGTCACTTTAAAGAACTAACACTAAAGTTCCCATGGCAGGCAGAGAAAGTGGTGGTTTTCTGAAAAAGCACAAATAACTATTTTGAAATAACCTGACTCCATCTGGGGGAAAAAGCCTTTGAAAATAGACATGGTGGCACCATGACATGTTAGCAGGTGACCTTGCTGTTTTTAAGGGTATTACAGGATGATAATATACTGTAGCTTTATGCACATCATAATAAAACAGTTTACGGAAGTCTTGTTTTAATATTACAGATATTTCATAGAAAATGCTAGTCTTCAGTCTCAGATTTGCCCCCTGTTGCTTCTACACAACCCTGCCAGATATTTACTGGGATAAGAGTCTACTAACATACTGATGATTGGACATGAAGAGAGGTTGAAGATCACTTCAGGTACTTCATGCCATTTAAAAAAATCGCTAACTCCTTGTGTAGGTAGCAATCACTTTAAAACAGTTTCATTGGTCAGAACAGCAAACACGTAAGCTACGATTCTGAATTCCTCAGACATCGTTTTACATCGCTACAGCATAGAGAAGATCCTAAAATGACTTTAAATATAATCTGTTTCTTACTGCTCACTTTATATCCACTTTACACTCTCAGTTTCATGTAAGCAGCCCAATAGTAAGAGTGCATTTATGGTGAATATTCATATCTAAAGTGAACTCATTCTAAAATTCTGAGCAAAAATATGACGACTTAACAGGCATGCTTGCCAGAAAACCTATGCAGAAATTTTCAAAATTTTTTTGGCTTAATATAAAAGGTTTAACAGACAAAGAGAACCACGATTTCTGAAGATGAATGAACACTTGGATAACCAATGTTTTAGAGCATGTAACTAGAACTTGTATACAATGAAATAGACTCATATTTAATATGCATATTTTTGAAAGAAGTACGCGTCTCCCTTTACAGGCAGTCATTAAAGCAAGTATTTAACAACATTAATAATTTATTTCAGGATGACCACATATACACTAAAAGACAAGTGCCTGAAAGACAACCATCTCACTCAAAACTATAGTATTACATGATGATATAAATCTATTCTAACTTTTTGAAAAAAGTAATTTGATAGCACATTGTCATCTTTACAGAACAACGTAAAAATTGTGTAAGGGAAACATTTCTGTAGTTTCTCACTTTAAAAGATACTAGAATTAAAATAATTATTTGGCAGAACAGATTCAGTAGGTAACATGTACATAAAAAACCCTCCAGGAACAGACTCCTAGACCAGTGCCCATCAGTTCAGTGTTGAATTTGTCTTTTGAGAGGGAGTAAAGAAGCCAGAGGATAGAACTAGATTTGTTTTTAATAAGTCTTTACAATGAATTTTTTATCGTCAAAACATGATATAAGAACAATTTAAGTGTTACAGTATTTGAGTTATCATCTTGATTTCAAAAGCATGTATGCATAATGGTAATTTTATACATTTTCAGCACTTAACTTACATGACAGAAGCACAAACCTTACTTTTGCTTCCATTTAATTCTGATGTTTACTAAAGAGATTAAGTTTAGATATAGTCACCAATAAAGTCTAATACCTATATTTTAGGCAAAGATTATGCCATATAAAAGAAATTGTTGAAAGTAAATCACAAAAAGAAAGATGACTTCTGAAAATATCCCAAAAGAATGGTGTCATTTCTTATATAAAAATTTGAGAGTTAAGAAATCAACACATTCATAAACAGTATTAATGACAGCTTACCTGCTAGCTGTTTTTACAGAGCTGTTCTTCTTGTGTCCTCTCTCTGATCGGTTGTCTCGCAAGAGTTGAAGCTATTAAGAAAAATGTTCAGAATAGTCCCACAAGCAATGCCTTTATTTGCTTTTTAGAAATGTTATCCTGACAATGTCATTCTTTCCTGTCTTGAGTAATCTTTCAATAGTTTTCATGCAAGACTCTAGAGGAGATGGACAACTAATAGAATTTTACAGTACCAGCTAATATTTCAAGATATATCTATCAATTTAAAATTCCTAAATAATTGAAAAAGTAAAAATTAAAGCATTCTCAAAGTACATTAGAAAGCCATGCAATTCACATTTTCACATTTATCTATAAAGTTATACAGTTTTCACAATTTCAATTTAAATTTTCAAAACTGTATAATGAAAAACTATTCAGGTTGGCACTTGTATCTAAGCAGTTATGAAAAAGTTTTTCTAAGCCCCAGGAGCTTTTGTAATTTGAAAGTTGCAGAATCAACAAAACCCCGATATTAAAGCTTCCCGTAATAGTGGGGAAGTAGGAATAATGAAGGATTCATTTAACTGAAACTGTGACTCAGCTTCTGGAACAAGCTCCAATTTCCTCTCTTTATTTTTAGACAAATAAAGGAAGAATTTTCATTCAGACTATCTCCAATATTCAGAAGTCTATTTCCAGCATTATGATATTTGTCAGGTTGAGTAAAGTGCCAGTAACAGTAAAAAACAACTGTCAAAAAGTTACACCAAAGACATTAAAACTAGACAGTATAAAAAATACAAATGTTTCTTGAAACTAATCATACATTGAAGAAAGTATAGAATGAAAGACTCATTTAGGAACAGATTTCAGGTAAATGGATCTAATATTCACAGCAAACACATTTAGAAGTCCACTGAAAATTAGGAAATTATGAACTTTATGACTTGGCCAACCACACCTTAATGTTGTACATGAGCATGGACTCCAAAAAATGACACCTATCTGAAACATTACACTTGATTAATTTTTCCCCAACTCTCTATAGCATGCTTCTTGTTTAAGGAATGCTCCTTGTAATTTTAACTATCTAGTTCTCAGATGCAGCAAAAATAGTGCAGTCCAGCTTTAAAATGCAATCTGAAGGATACATAAAGGCAAGGCACCTTATTCTGATAAAACAATTTTTTCATTTTCTTATCGTCAACAAATCACAGCACTTAGAATTCATATTTAAATATAGCCACAATTTTAACCAGCATGACATTCATACAATGTGTATCTATTTCATGATCAACCTAAAGAGAACAGTCTTACTGTTATCAATATTATCTGGCTGGTAAGGAAATTGTAGTTATAGCATGTACAAATACAGCTCACCTGCTAGACTTTACATTTGGCTCATTAATTACTTGTGTTCTAACATAACAACTTCAATTCCAGAAATTAAAGGAGAAAGTAGCAAACCCAGGCAACCAATAGTTGTACACTATGGATCTTCACAAATTTAGTCAGAATTTTATAGGCTGTCAAAATTGTCAAAACTACATTGCACCATCATTCTAATTTCTTTTACTTGTCTAAAAAAATAACCCATTATATGCCAGTAGCACCTATATTATTTGATGACACTAGCTTTACTTCACAATTCATTAGTAATCTGTAAGTTACGAATACAGTGAACTTCAGATAAGCTCTGAAAGCAGAGTTCTTAAGAAATATAAAATAAACACATAAAATTTAAAATTAATCCAAATCTACTATTAGCTGAGAAAAGATTAATTATTTGGTCAGGATATACCAGATAAACAGACATTTTTCACACTCTATGCTGAACGGATAGCGCCAGTGTGTATGATATAGGTTAACGTATTTCTCAGCATGGAAATTTCTGTACTGTTTTAAGCTTAGAATCTCTTAAAGAAGTGAACAGTACATCTTCAGTTAACTACTCTGTTATGTGAGACAATCAATATATTACAAAATCCAATTAAAAAAAAAAATCACTCAAACTCATTCTAATCTAGCAAATTTGACTACTTATACCATCAAAATTTCAGGAAGAGGATAAAGATTAACCCAAGAGAACTTTTTATTGTGATTAATTAAGAAGAAGCATATTTAAAATGGTCTTTTTAATGTCTTTCTTCTACTAGGAAATGTGCTACAAAATAATGAGCGCTAAATGTGAATCATATAAAGCCGTCTGTTTAGATGTTAAGTGTCAGCCAGCTTAATGTAACATGTTAGAAGTTCACAATTTACAGCTAAAACAGTACTAGGTTTTATCCACTCTGGCAGTTTTGGGCAAGTAACATAACTTTTAGAGATTCAGCTTGCTCTGGAGTTCAAAAGAAGGGGGAGGGGACAGGGAAGCGTATCCACTGATTTAAACTATGACTTACTGGAGCTACAAGTGTTCATGATGGATCATCCTAAGATGAACCCTCCGAAGATTCTATAGATCTTATTTCCTTTTGATGTTTCAAATCTATTTAAATTTGTAAATGTACTAGCGAACTGGCACAGATCTAATGAAATCGATGGTGTTATATCAATTTTTACCAACTTAGAAAATTTACGGGGGAACTTTAGTCTTAAATTTCAATGCATTGCTGATATACTTAGCTACTTTTACTGAATAGTTGAAGTTAACTATATATTTACAAAATGAAACCAGACTTATTTTCACATTATAAATTTTTTGGACAGTACGTTCTGTTTAGACCTTACTACCATCCATAAAGAAAGGTATTCCTCCATGTCTGAAGACAAGCTAAAGTAGGAAGTACTATGTTGCCAATCAAATACTAAACATGTCTTCACATTCCCTCAACCAAACCTCTAGGCTTGGACCTCCTAGGGACTACGTTGTAGAGGCTCAGCAGACAAACTAGTGAGATATTTTCATCAATACCTGCACCGCGATGGAGATTTAACAGTTCCTTTCCTATTGCTGTGGTCATTTTAACCAATGAAATGCAGAGAAATGGTATGGAAGAGTCTGCCCACTCATGTCACTGTTCTGTATTTCTTGATTTTGTGAGTCAACTGTGTTGCTTTCCAGCATTTTGAGAAATGCAGTATTTGGAAATACTATGATTAACGAAATAATTTAAAAAAAAAAAATCAGGCTTTTCATTTAACCTGTTAAAAATCAAAGATACTTAACTGAAATTAAGTGACTAATTAAAGATTTTTAACTAAGGGACTTCATGAAATGCACTGCTGTTAATATGTTTCCTGACAAGAAAATATGAAATCATACCTGCTTTGTTTATAATTTCTTAAAATATTAGCCACTACCTCTGGAGTAGAGGTAGTTAAATCCCTTTATATACCTCAAGTAAACTGTTCTTGATCAAAGCAGCTCTTACCTGGCTATGTTCCTTCCTAGCCCCAGGGCTAAACCAGTGGCTGTGGGAGAAAAAGAAAAGACAGGTTTAACAATGTAACTAACAAAGCACATGCTGTCATATGACCAGCCTGTGCGTGCTTTTAGGTATTTTATTGTCTGCCAGGAAAATACAGCCTTTGGCTATGCTTTATTTTAATGGGATATTTTTATTGAGCTATCTAAGTCTGTAACAGTTTTGAAAGAATGCACCACAAATTTCATTTCTGAGTAGCTATTGGTTTTATAGGTAATTATATTTTGTCAAACAAGCTAAATATATAAATGATAGTATCTTAATATACTATAATGCATGTGCTATAAATAAAAGTAATTCCATATTTAGTACTGAAGTGTTACTTATTAATGATTATAGCTAAAAAGATTCTTAAGTACTGTGGACTACCTGGTAGTTTTTAATGTATTATTTCACAAACTGAGGTCTGAGTTTGAATCTAAAGTGAAACTCAAAGCCCGTAAATTCAGTGGCTTCGTATCTCCACACAATTGCACAATTTTGACTATTGGCAGCTTTATTTCATAGAGGTGAAAATTTGGACTAAGACGCTGATGTGCAGGGACAAGAACCCAAAGCGTGACTTTTCCCTCAATGGCAGCAAAAGCACATTAGTACTGGTTCACTCACACACTGTGAGCACATAGAACTGAAATAACATCTGAATGTAGCTGTAAGTAAGCATACACAAACCTGGGGCAAATCTTGACATTTGCAAAATGAAAAGGAGAAGGAAAAAATTAAAACAAGGGGGATCTGAAGTTACATATAGTACCTACATATTACTTATGTACGCAAGCAATAGGTTTTGAGCAAAGGATAAAATAATTTCATCCGTTATAGTATTGCAGAAAAAGACCATCGTGTATCTGCTATTTTGCTTGTAAATTGCTCTAGAAGTATAACCAAAGATTATAAACTTAACCCAGTCACGCTTTTTCTGAAGTAGTTAGATTTAATACAGTTTACTCTTATTTTTTGCCCACTGCAGCCACATAATGACACTAAAATTTTTACTTGAATCAATATATTGAGAAGCAGCAGATTCCATAGAATTGTCTGGTCTAAATTACTCTTTTTTTTTTTTTTTTTAAGTCACAAATCTGAAAGTTTTGTGGTTTTGTCACACACTTTTTGTGAGCTTGCTGATGAGCAGTCAACCCTCTCATTCTTGTATACAAGGCTAGCTGTCACCAAAACCTGCATACTACTAACTCCTTTTTCTACTTTTAAGATGATTAAGGAAAAAAAGTAGGAGATGACAAAAGAATGACAGAAATAAATTTAAAAGTATACTTTGAGATAAAAATTAGTAAATATTTATATATTTTGGACATGAAACGTTCAACAACTGCACCAAATAGTTCAAAATCTGAGGAAAACAGGGAGATTTCATGCACACAACTTTGATGTTGGCAGTGAATGAAAAGAAAAACCATCACATTTGTGAGTGTCCCAACAAATAAGGTTACAAATATCCAGAAGCTGATGAAGATAAGAAATATAATGGGTTAGGTCTAAATTCCACATAGATGAGTGTCTTGCCTCTGACCAGTGTCAACAGCAAATGCTCAAGGAGGAGCAGCAAAATGAGGTATTCTCCTCCACATAAACTCTGCTGGTTTGTGGCAAAGCAGTGGATTACACATTAAACTATTAGTAAAATGTATTTCTAGTGAGAAAATATATCAAACTAATTTGAACGCGTCTCATAGCTAGACATTAAAAAACTCTTCCTAAAGAATAAGACCTCTTCTAATGAGAATTTGATATTCACATCACTCTGTTTTTATAATTTTGTCCATTCACTTAATTACAGTATTATTTGTTTGCTTGTTTGTTTTCATAAAATAAACAAAAGTAAAAACCATAAAGTATCAGTTGAATTACTTCAGGGTAGAAATAACTTATGAAATCACAGTCTCTTTAGTTAACACACACATTAGCAAGTCACGGAGTGCCACAGAAATCGATTAGTAGCATAAAACAGTTGGTACTGAGGATCTGATGTTTATAGTATATGTGCTTCGGCAAGTTTTGTTTTAAACTGTGGATGCTATATCTAGTAGCAGTTAGAACACATAAACGTATCCCCAAATACATTATTTCCCAATCACGTGTAGCTGTGCTTTAGATTTCTGATTTGGAAAAGTACAGGAAAATTGTATCTTATTGTAACTATTCAAAAGAGATAACCAAGCAATAATGCTGCTAATGTCAGCTGAACAGAGTGAGTTTACAGTAAGGGCGCACTGGAGTAACTAGACAAGCTGAATGACATTCCGTGTTTACATGTGTCCAAACAAATAATTCGTGTCTTTTTGCATAATTTATGATAACCTTCTTCCTCACATGATACATCATGTTTAAGATGTGATGCTTATTTATTTTCATATATTCAAGCTTGGCATTTCTGAATTTCCCTTTGGAGAAATATAAAGCTGCTTTTTTTAAACAAGCCATATTTGGCATCTAGCCTTAAAAAGTGTTGCATTTCAGGAAAACATATACTTAGCAAGTTAATAAAAACACACTTACAAAGCACTGAACTTCATGTTTCTTTAACAAACAAAATGAATTACAAAGTATTACAAATATTATTATTAAATAAAGATCACTATGTAACTGAGCTGAGGTTCTCTTATCGCATGTTTGTACAGTTGTAAAATGTGGCTTTGGGACAGAGGTACTACTGTAAAGCAAACAATAATAAAAAATTATAACTCTCATCACTTATACTCACTCATGGTGAAGAGAATCCTGGGACAAGTGAACCGTTTTCCTGCTACCGCCTGGTCCTGGAGTAATCTAATGGTAAAAAGTAGGAAAAAAAGTTTTTGAATAATGGGGCAGCATACACACACAGTGATTGTTTATTAAGAAAACATATCACAAATACTAAATACAAAACAGAGACAGTACACTAGATACAGTAAATGCAATTAGCAATATCTGCAATTTTAAAGTAAAGTCTGAATGCAGAAAGTGCTATACAAGATTTACCAAAATCCTTTATGTGTAATTCTAATTGGATGTCAGACATTTACAGATGTCAGGAGCCTAAGGTGCTTTTGAAAAGTCCATGAACCTCTATCTCCGAAAAATGAAAGTTAGATGTTTTGAAAATCATATTCAAAATATTTCTGTATTATCCATAGAGAAGGATAGTAAATTTATTAAAAAACACTCCCAAGCTTTGTATCCCAACACAAAGCTTTTGAAATTCAAGTTGATGCGAGATAGAAAGCAAAGACAGAATAATTTTTACCACACTGTACTGTAGTCCTTGTCTAGTGCTTTATATATGCTGAAACCAATAATACATAATATGTCCCATTTAAGAATGATCCTAAGAATGCACGATAGCACATGCAGACTTTTGTAGATGATGTGATATTCTGGTATTCCTCAAGAATGCATTC
>VYXH01001512.1:274905-304726 GCA_013397275.1 Burhinus bistriatus | reverse complement strand
TTTTTTTTTTTTTTTAGAATCTGGTTAATTTGTCTGCACTTGTAGATAGGTAAAAGCAGAAGAATAAGAGACCACCTGATTAAATTCATGCTTGAAAAACCAGAGCAGAAGGCAAACTATTCCTGTTGGAAAGAATGCAGGAACAAATTTTCAGTTCCTTGGAGATAGTTTTATAGTCCGTAGGTGACCAGAGGTGGGAATGAAGTCAGACATTCTGCCAGTTTTGAAAGGAGACCACAAAAACTCAATAATACATTTATATGGCTCAGGCTTGCCAAAAGTACATAAGCAGGAGATTCACAGATAAAAGCAGCCTACTCTTTAGTAAAAGAACAATGCGCTCAACTTTTAAAGAAAAATATCCCTATTCATCTGGTCTCAAGCTGGAGAAAAGCCAGGGCAGTCGGAGCTGGAAAACTTTCAAAGAACACTCACTGAATAATTTGAAAGCTCCATGCAGTTAAAAGTATTTGACCAAAATCTGTTTCTTTGACCTGAAGAATGATGTCACTCGGGGCCGATTTGAGAAACCCTGAGGTGTTGTCACTTTTCTGGCTGGTGGCAACTGAAGAGAATTGGTAACACCTTACCACAGAAATATCTATGCAAACATATAAATCCCTAGGTAGAGGAAATAATGGCAGCTACATGGGAGAACAGCATCTACTGCTTTACCTGCATTTAGAATTTAGTGTTTTACTAGACTTACCGAGTCCTTACATAGCCACATGATAATAATAAAGTAGTGATCAAACGTTACTTTTGCAATGTCATAGTTCACCTAATAATAAGAGCAAGAAATGTCAGTTCACAAAGACGGACCTAGAAACATGAGCAAGTATTTTAATATGTAATTTCCAAATTTTAAGATTAATAACTGAACTGTTGCTTTAACACTACAGGTAAACATGTCGCTCAGCTCTCGAGAGTTACATCCTGCATTAATCTCAAAATGAGGTTTTCATGCTATTCCAGTGGGTATCCCTGGTATATAGTAATCCATTTTCTACACTGTGGCTATAAGAAAAGCCGACTGTGCCTATGTCATGCTTTGTTAGAGCTTCATGATCACATTATCTCATGGTGGACCTGACACTTTTATTCAGTTTACAGTATGTTCTGTGTACAGGCAACTTATTTCCTTTGCCAGGGCTGCTGACAACCTTTTCCACACTATATTAATCTTGTTTACAGACTTTATCTTGGTACAAATATCAGAAAACTGAACTTTTTATCTCAGGGAGAAAATAAACAACATGTTGACAGAAGCAAAAGCTATTTTCTGGACTAAAATTGGTTGTTTACCTGCAGCCATACTTATGGAAACAAGTTTAAGTTTCCAGCTTACTCAAAATACATAATCTGAAACTAAATAAGCATGGAAACTTCAAGAAAAATACTTGATAAATTGCCAGTTTTAAAATAATACATAAACCACAGAAGTATGTTTTTCCACTAATTTATATGAGAATATGAACCTGCTTGGAATACAGTTACAACTGATCAGAAAGTAGGCTGCTGAGGTTTCTCTTGCATACCCTAGATTGCTTCAGTTACCAAGCAGCCACAGAGTATTTATAAAACTAAACTCATAATGCATACATATAGACATTCACATAAAACTGAATGCTGATTATTGTAACATTCACTGTATGTTAATGCAAATGAATTCATATTTGAAAAATCTGTTGTCTAGGGTGTAAAAAAAAAATCAAATCAAAACCTATTGCCCATCTTCAACTGCTAACTCACTATTAGAAAAATCTACTGCAAAGTTCTGCTGAATCTCCACAGACGAGAGCGCCAATTGCTCCAGAAAGTGCCAGCAGACTGTAGGACACTAAAATCAAAAGGAATATCCTCTCAACTGTTCAGATTCTTTATTAATTTAAAAAAAATAATGTAGTTATCTAGAATTGATTTAAGTGATGAAGTCCCAGTGCACAAGAAGAAATCAGGGGTTAAAGTAAGCACTAGTTTTCTCTTGGGATACTAAGAAAAAGCAACGCTGAAAGTTTGCACAACTAAGAATTTTTTTTTAATTGAATTTATGTAAGTGTGTGTGTCTGAGTGCATCCATGAGCATCAAGGAATCAGAATTACCTGATGGGAGTGTTTAGAAGACTGAAAGATCAGGCCTGTTTTAAACTTTAAGCTAAGTTTATTCATTAACAGCACACTTCTTGGTAATGGTCAATTCTTACACACTATTAAACATCTTCCTTACATACAGAAGAGTGCCAGCTTTTAATACTCATACGCTAAATCAGCTGTGAGTACACAATTTCATAGAGCTGCTGCTGTATAGTTAGCACTGATGGTCCTTGATGGTTCTTAGCCACAGGGGTGAAGGCAACCAGGACTAAGTCACCTGAGAAAAGACATTAGAACCGAAGCTTGTCTTCATTCTCATCAAATTCTCCTTGCTTATGTCTGATGTCTTTATGTTACTGTTCCCTTCAAAAAATGAGGGAGGAGGCGCCTTCTCTTTGTTTGTAACAAACGCCTGAGCCATGGGCAAGTTAAGCACAATCTGAAAAAGCACATTTTGATAATGTCCAACAAGTAGACTTGCTGTAGACTACTTTTGTCACATGCTTTACAGGAAAACTTGCAGATTTTTTTTTTTCCTAATAATGTAAATACAGTAATTTGTTTTTCAAATCTTTAGATGGATAAACTTTTGGGAAAAAAATGCCATGGCACACTTCAAAGTCCATACACAACAGAATTCTGGCTTCAAAAGTTCCTTCCTATGAGACATTAAAATGCCTAGAAAATGCCCAATAACGTCTTTCAAGCTTTCTAGCAGTATAATTAATAGTCTGTGTTTCTAGAAGTCACATTACCCCATAACCGTACATAATCACACTCATACTGGAACTTAGGTTAACTTTAAGTAATATAAAAAGTGGAAATATTTCTATTTCCTCTAATTAACAATAGTAGCTTTTTAAAAATTTACTAGATGTAGCAAGTGACTAGGATTTATGTCCTAGAGGACAAGGAACAATACTGATCTTCAAAAAGTACAAAAGAACTATCACAGGTCTTCACACACCCCAACTGTGTTGCAATCTGTACTGTGGCTTAGTTGCACAGAGCAGCAAAATAAGTAGGAGCATAAAGGGAAACTAGGGAAACGTTTGAGCCTCCTTGCTTTTCATCTTCCTCTTGTGCAAAGTCTCCCCAGCAACATGTTGCACAAGCAATACTGTAATCTACAGCTGATATAACTGCTTTAAGATGAGTAAAATTTAGGGTCATCTTTGGAACTCTTAATTTCTTCTGGCTACAAGTCCTTTAACATTGCTTGAATAAGACAAGCTGGTGGCTGCATACTGTTTACAGAGTCCCTAAAACACAGGTACTCCAACTCAGAGACAAAGTACTTCTGTTTTGCAAAGATTGCTTTGCCTGAGAAATTATGACCTACACTGATGGACACAGTAAAATGGAAAAGTATTCAAGACTAAAGGGTTCTGCCTAAAAATACACACCATTGTATACTGCTGCCCAAGATACTACATACAACAAACTTCAGAAGTGATATACGGAAAGATGATGGGATTAAACAGAAAAAGAAGGACAAGAAAGAACATGATGTTAAGGGCATTGTCCAAATGCCTCTGAAACACTGACAGGCTTGGGGCATCGACCACCTGCCTAGGAAGCCTGTTCCAGTGTTTGACCACCCTTTTGTTAAAGAAATGCTTCCTAATGTCCAGTCTAAACCTCCCTTGGTGCAGCTTTGAACTATTCCCACGCGTCTTATCACTGGGTACCAGGCAGAAGAGATCAGCACCTCCCTCTCCATTGCTCCTCCTCAGGTAGCTGTAGAGAGCAATGAGGTCGCCCCTCAGCCTCCTTTTCTCCAAACTAGACAAACCCAGAGTCCTCAGCTGCTCCTCAAAGGACATTCCTTCCAGCCCTTTCACCAGCTTTGTTTCCCTCTTCTGGATGCGCTCAAGGACCTTCACATCCTTCTTAAATTGTGGAGCCCAGAACTGCACACAGTACTCAAGGTGAGGCCGCACCAACGCTGAACAGAGAGGGATCGTCACCTCTTTTGACCGGCTGGTCATACCACTGAATGAGAGGGAGTAAAACGTCTACAGTACAGTCACAGGTTGCTCGAACGCTACCGTTTCCTTTATATGAATAGGGTAAGAGTTGTCCAGGACTGGAGTCTATATAGACCATTATTTAAAGAAAAAGAACCAATTTAGTGGATCAATTTATGCATCTTTTAATACAATAAATATGACAGCACTATTTTAATTTACATGTGCTGTAGTTTAAAGAAAAGGTACTACCACGTGCCAACTAAAAATACAGTAAGTTAACACAAAACAAAAATACGTTACATCATTACTTAGCACTTCTGTTTACTTCTCATTTGAAGTGTATTTTAATGTTCAGTTACTGAATAGCTCATGGGAAACAATTAATTATTTTTGAAGACACTTATAATACCGAGCTCCCAAGTACAGATGTGTTCCATATGCAGAATTTTCTTAATACTTAATATAAACTACCTTAAAACGCATACTCAGCCATACCTTTTCCTCCTTATTTTTCCCCATGTTATCACACAATCAAGTGAGTAAGTACACTTCCTCTTCATGATTCATGTTTAGCTTTGGAAATACATTTTAGAAAAAATACAGACTATGTCCTATTCATGATTCTACCTCAGATATGTTTTCCATCACTGAAAAAAATAAATTTCTTAACCTTTAAGTAATTTTTATATACTGAAAGTCATATTTTTGTATTTTAAGTAGGTCCCTTTTTCCACTGATCAACTACAGATTAACACATGTAAAAAATAATTATATTAACCAAATTTTTTAAATTCCAGAAGAAGAAAAGACTTTTTTTTCTGGGTTCATATATTTATAGTATCTTTTCCTAAAAACACTATATTGATGAATACAATTTTCTCAGGCAGGAGTTTCTGCAAAACAAGTTGTTGTCCAAAACAAAATGCAACTAAAATAAAATCCTGGGAAATAGGATTTTGCAGTGGAAATTACAGCATCACAATGGCACTTCCATAATTCACAGCTCTGTAATTGCCAATTTATAGGAAATTAAATCAAGCTATATCAAGGGAAGAAATAGAGAAAATCTATTCTCTACATTTCATTCTGCTGATTAAGAGCAATTCTTTATTATTTTCAGCATCAATTTATTATCACTTATTTTATACCACTTCTTCACTAGAAGCACAGCAAAGCACCTACAATAAACAAAGCTCTGGATTTAATATACATCTTTAAAAAAATATAGATACAAGTTCTTTGACTTGGAGCGATATAGAAAACAAAGAAAATAAAAACAGCTTTCACAGTATACATTACTGATTCATTGCCATAACCCTAGCTTGACATTATCATTACATTTTTATCTCCTCTACAAGCACACTCTTGTTGAAGGGCCCAAACCGGCCATTCCAGAGAAGCATCTCTTTAACATACAGATTACCTTTAAGTGATGCTCAAACTCTAAAAAGTCTTCATGAAGACATAGTTCACTGGCAGAATAATTCTATGCCAGTTTCTTGCTACTCTAGTTATAATTCTTTAAAATTGACCTCTTACTAACATAGTGTTGCAAAAATCAATGGATCGTTGCCATTCTGCTTGCAAAATATATGCAAGTGATAAGGAAGGAGAAAAACTTCAAGAAAAATAGGTCAAAAGACGTGGACTTTAATCCTAAAGCAAACACACATCTCCTCGTACATGTTTTATGGTTTTCTCTTAATAAAAAAAAACCAAACCAACAAACAAACGAAAGAGCTATGCACCCTTGATAAAATGAGAATCAGTAAGTTTCTTGGAGTTAAAGAACATCTCCCAGCTCCCCAATCTCTCTAGTGATTTCACACACTGTTAGAGTTTTCTCTACATTTCTTTTCACACAACTGATCAAAATACCTCTATCTCTTCATATACAGTTTTCAATTGAATGATTAACAGATGGAAAAGAAAAACTATGGTATCACAGATTAGAAGACGAGAAGTCCACTACTGAACGTAGCTCCTTCAGAGGACAATGGAAAATTTAAATCTCATGTATAAAATCAAAACAGGGAATTTCTTTGTAAATCTTTGCTATTACACAGTTTTTCTCCGCTGCTTTTAAGATAAAACCTGAATTTGAAATTAAATAATTACAAATTTAAAATAAAAAGAGACTTTTGAAAAGAGACTGGCCTGGGTTAGGTTTTTTTTGTTTGTTTGTTTGAAATGGTAACACTAGCAAAATCACAGACTGTGTTTTGTACTAAATCTTTGTCAAAGGGACTAGCTTTTATATATTATAGAATAGGCAACAGAGTAAGTTTAATGATACATTGTAACAACAAACATTAGTGCATACATGTTGTCTTTAGGTATATGATATGGTAACACTGGAGGAGCTATTAAAGCAGAGAACATAAGTACTAGCGTGTAATGTAAAAAAATAATTTGGTCTATGGAGAAAGCACCAGGTAAAGTGAAAAGTGCAAGTGTCCTATCTGCAAGGAAGTGAGTAGGAGAGTTTCTTTTTGAGATTCCTAATATTTACTATTAAATAGTACTATGTGGCAACACCGCTCCAACAGGAGTTCACAGCACTGCAAAATTGGACTGATTTATAAGTCTCAAGAAGAAACTATAAACCAGAATTTTTTTTTTTTTTTTTTTTTAAACTAAACCAACTCCTTGTTAAAAGGCAAATGTAAGATACTCAGGACTGCATAAACACACGACACAGCACTACAGTTTCAATTTTTTATATTAGGAAAGGGAAAATCTTCAGGGCAGCTGTCCGAATTGTATTAGATATGGCAACAAAACAGTGGCTAACATTTTGCTACTTCATTACTCTGTAAATAGCTAATATTTAACAAATTTTATTTAAATGAAACCAAATTTCCCTTAGTACAAAGAGTTACTAATTAAATGCTGCAGTAATATGCTGCATATAAAAATATCTTTATTATATTTTTAGCTGCCTGTTTAGATATAAAACTTATTCTAGGGGGAAATCTTGGCTTCACTAAGTCAATAGGATTTTGACTTCAGTATTGCTGGAACCATATCCTTATGAGTTAAGAATGATCTAAAATGCTGAAATAATGTTTTTACTTGTAAAATTATGATCAGTAAGTGAAGTTACCCACAGCACGATACAGACAGGAGGAAGGAGCAGAGCAGTGATAAGGATACTAGCCTTGACCTGGGAGATGCAGGTTCAATTCCTTGCTCTGCTATGGGCTTGCCGTTTTGACCTTTGGTAAGTTGTTTTCTGCAGCTCAGTTCCTCATTTGGGAAAAACAAGAAAAACACACAAACGAGACCCTTCTTCCCTGCCCCCCCAAAGTAATCTGTAGTAGTTTTGCCATACTTCGTTAAAGTATGACAGTAAAGGATGTCATCAAAGCATTTGCTTTAAGACTGCTTGAAGCATACTGCTGAACATGATTTTTGTTCCTACTGCACAGGACTTAATATAGGAAACAGAAAACCGTCAATATTAAACACATTCACATATATAACCAGAATTACTCATAACAGAACTCCTTGCAGGTACAAGTCTACTATGACAGTTCATGGCAGCATAAGCTTACTCAGAGTGGATTAAAAAAACCCATGCACACAACAAAAACCCCATTTTCAAATCACTGCCCAGCTTCAGTAGCAAGCTATGAGTGGCCTCTACTGGCTGACCAAAGGCTACGGAAGTCACTAAGCTTTTGCTATGAGTTACAACTGTCGCTATCAAGTGTGTGAAGAAATGCTAATAGAAAGAATACGCTCGTCAGTGCTAGATAACTCACTCACACTATGGCTAAAAATAAAAGGCAACCACAAGATGAGTGATACAATAGACAGTAGAAAAAAATTACCTTTAACACCGGTGCTCCTAAGATTTGTCAAAATATATACTGTAAATATATACATGTAAGAGTCCATTTTCCAAAAGCTGATAATGGAATTCAGCACAGCTATGCTGTGCTAGCTCTAAAGGTGGAAACAAACCCAAAACTCAAGTAGTTTGTAATTTGTTTATATCAGTTATATATTTTGTATGAAGACTGAATTACTTCAATTATTATATCAACGGCTTGATTTAGAGGCACAATTAGAAAGACTGTTGTGTTACCTGAGAAGGTATGAAACCAGAGACTACATAAGTATTCTCTTCATAAACGTTCAACAAATTTGGCCTTTTCCTTATTTACAAAATTAAAAACAGTAAAATACAGAATAATAAAAAAAATGAAAAAATCTTTAGTATGAAAGTGCATCTATTGCCACAAAGATGATCTAGTTTCCTCAAAGTACATAAAAATTATATTTTTTATTAGGAAAAAAACAGAAACATTTTAAAAAAATAATTATGCTTTAAACACAATAATTGTGGACAGCACAAACTGAAGAGAATAAAAGCCATCCAAAACATGGCAAAAAATACTTATTAGATTATTGTGCAATATCCATATTAAAAAAAAATAGATAAAAAAGCATCACAAACAAGGAAGAATTTTTTTTATTTCACCTTTCTTTTCTATAGGAATATGTACCTGATTTGCTACTCTCCCACATTTTAATTGCACCCTATCAAGAAGGATTATTGTCAAACATAAGTGACTACTGATGCCAAAAGGTGATTGCCTTCATAAGCAGCCGTACAGTGCTCACACATGACACTATACTCTGTGATATTTCCAGCTCCCCTTCTGAATTCTGCCCATTTCAGAGTTCTACCTCATTTCAGAATTCAGTCCCATTATCTCCACTGCTCAAAATTGTTCACAGGGTTATCTAGCTGACATATAAGATAACCCTCCATCTCACTAGACACCACTGGGATATGACATGCTGACCCACAGTAAGCCCTGATTATTAGCTTGAAACATACACCATATAAATGGAGCTTCGGGCCAAATAATTTGTTTTAAAGTATTTTCATTTTACTTATACATTAAAACTCATTTTAAACATGCTGACATCCGTTCCATTAATCTATATAGCCATGAACATAGACACGTTAATGTTAGGGTTTGACTATTATCAGAAAACAGATGAAAAATACTATGCCTAGAATGCAGACTGCAAGTAATGCCTTTTTATTTTCAGGGATTTTAGTTTAATAAATTATAACTAAATGAAAAACAAATGGCCAGCCACTGCAATTAAACAGAATACCCCGTTGCCTGCATTGCACTGAAGCCCACAGTTTCATCTCACTGAAAAAGGGCTTGTAGCAGACAGAAGTACAGAGAGGTCTCATTCTTTCTGTCCCATCTTTTCCATACTATTACACTTCCAGGGACTGGGAAAATGGTAAGGATTAGCAACCCCAAACAGAGGTGGGCAGAACTGATCTGCTAGCGTAACCCTCCTCTCCCTCTCAGCCACAGAAGGGTTTCCTATTGTAGCACCTGCAGTTCTCCACGGTCTTAAAGTCTTGAATCTGTCAAGTTTCATTTTGCATGAAAACCTCGTCACCTTTTGTTTCTAAAAGCCGCACCCAATGAGCTATATTTTACAGCCTAGACAACAAAAACAGACAACACCTAAGCTATTTTCAGGAGAATGAGACGATAGGGAGACTGAGCACAAGAGAATGCCAATAGCAGCATACCTAAGAATTTCCCACATGAAGAAAACAATTCAAGTATCGGAAAATTTTGGTTTAAAAGGTTATACTTTGTGAAGATTTGGAATAAAATACCTTCCAAGATTTATACAGTTTGATCAATAACAGACCTTATGAAATCTACACATTGGAACTGCTAAAATAAAAGCATGACCCTTTAGGTTAGATAACAAATAATTAGTGGCCACAAAATAATTTTTTTTCTTTTCAAGTGAAATTCCCACCAGAAGGGCTCACGTAAGTGGTGAAACAGCAGGAAAAAGACGTTAGGGGAGTTTCTGTACAAACTTGGCCAGTTTCACTGTTCACAGTATTATATGTGGATAACACTTTTCATTATTTTCAGCTTGCCTGTACATAAGTGTTTTACACTGCAAGCTTAGATGACTGGTAGATTTTAGAAATCCTTCTGTATGTGCCACTTTCTCTGCCATGTGAACTTCTAATGTATAACTATAACCGTTGTTTCAAATTTTAAATGCCAATAGAGATGAACAGGAGAAGAAAGCAGGAAGCTTAGAAATCAACTTTTCATTTGGCACTTTTAAGGTCGAGCTAAATTCAAGCTTAATCTTTTTTATTTTTCTCCCCAAGCAAAATGACATAGAAATAAAATATGTTTTAAAATACATTGCAATAAATATAATTTTTCTTAGCAAGACATTCTTAAGCTTTTCCATCGTCTTGTCTTCAAATATCAAATGTAAATAATTCATGACTTCTATTATAGATGAAATGGAAACAAGTAGGTTCTAATAGGGGAGGGAAAAAAATAAAAATCAAAAGTGGGAATTCCACACATACATTTTAAAAGAGACTGTCAAGCTTGTTAGGCTTAATAGCAGCCCCACATTGGGATATCAATGTGGATATGGATAAGGGAGCATTGCATTTCAAAATTTCTAACATAATGCGGATACCGAAGATGTATCCTACCAAAAGCTCGTGAATGGACTGTGTAAAGTCACCATTAACTTTGATTTGAAGACTAAACTCTATTATCTTACTCTCAAATCCCTCCTTATCAGTAAGAGTGCTCCAAGGTTCTCTTTGTATGATATCAAGCCCCACATAATGCAAAACATCACAGTAGTCTCTTGAGAGAACCAATACAGTTCCTTACAGTAATTTAAACTTGTAAAGCATTAAAGAGATAGCTATCCCAAAAAGCTAATTCATAAAGGAAGGTGAAGCCTGTGTTGTAGGAGCAGAATGCTGCTTGTATCTGCTAGCCACTCCTCCAGCAGGATGAAATACCATTGCTATGTTTTGTCCTATGTTTTTAGTGGCACACAACATATATTTCCTTGGTAGTTTTATGCTGTTTTGTTAAAACAGCAGATGTTTCTGGAATGGCTGTGATGTTAAACTTACTTTTACAAAGAGTGTTTCTGTCAGAAACTTGCGTTTAGCATGTGAAAAGCTTTTGTTCTTTTAAAATTTAAAACTATGTACAGGAAACAGAGTTTAACCATTGGCCAGACAAGCGTGTGTGTGACTGAAGGCAGGGAAAGGCATCTGACTCTGTTGCAAGACAGAAATCAGGGTACTGTCCTCATTTACAGGCTGTTCTGTTCCTGGGATTAACATGGGGGAAAGACAATTTACTTTTCCCTAATGTCTCTGGTGGCACCAAGTTTACTTTTCTGGCCAGATCCATAAGAATAGGTTTGAGTCCCTATGCAACACATTAGCTGCCTTGGGCTTTTGAAATTCTTGATAAAACCATGTACAGGCAACTGTCGGCTACCAAAAGCACATCCTCTACTTTCAAAGAAACACGGCAGAAATAAGGACATGAGGAGTAACTGGTTTGTTGGGTCCTGACTACGCAGCGGGTCAAGTAAAGAACATTTTTTTCTCTGTTGCAAGTGTTTAATGTGTTGCAGGGCATAGAGAACAACATTATTTTTCAGACATGAAGCTGTAAAGCACATTTTGCCAGGTCCTGGAGAAGACCCACTTTCTACCCACCTTAGGGAGAGACCATACATCATAGAATTATGGCCAGGGGCTATCAACAACTCCTTGCAAAATGCCAATGGAATTCTAAGCTACCCTTGGGGAGTGAGAAAATTATTTTCCCTGTTATTAAAGGAGGAAAAAAATTCAAGAGAAGTCAAAGAGAGGGTCTTTGTCATAGAGAATATCTTGAATCAAACACTGACATTTTGCATTTACATGGGTATGTTATTCTGGAAACACCTAGAGCTCACTTAGTTCCTAATAAAGAAAAATTGCCCTAAAAGCTTACAACTTGTATAAGAGCATGACATGACTCACCAAGACAATGTCCAAGACAAGAAGATGGAAGGAGCAGAGTACTGACATGGAAATACATTATGCCCAGCTATTTATGAGTGATAGCCTTGGTGTTAAAAATTTCCACATGTCCAGAGGTTTTCAGAGACTATTTGTGGTACAATCTGACGGCAAACTTCACTGTCAGTCAATAGGAAGTATTTTCACTACTAGTACAAAAAAGTAAGCATTCTCCTATGGGATGCTGGAATTTCAGTTTGGGAAGGAAGGAAAAGGAAAACGAGCCAGAATGAAAGCAGAAGGTACTGTATGTAAAGACTACCATTAAAAAAAAAGGGAGTATTTGGAAAAGTACACCTTCACAGAAATCTACAGCAAGATAAAAACTAAGAGGCTGTTGAAAGACAATAGTGACTATCCCTTTAAAAAAATGGTGCTTGGGGAATTGTTCGAAACTCTTTGCTTTGTTCAAGGTTTGAAGACATCAGGTCAATACAACATGATTCATATTCTCTCATATCCAAAGATGGCTGAGTAAATACCACCAACACAAAGCCTTGCTGAACCCACTACTCGCCATTCAAGTTGGTTGCGGTACAATTCTGGACACAGTTTATGAAGTGAGTTACTAAGTTTGCATTTCATTTGCTGCCAACGCGTATCTGTCACGTTTGCTTACTAAATGCAAGTTTCAGGCTCAGTACCTTTATTTAGCTGCTGAAGCAATACTATGCTGGATGGGCTATTCCATTTCCTACTGAACATCTAAAGACACAGTACCGCAATGGAGGCTGAATTGAGGGCACTCAGCGCATCATTGGGCCTGGTTTGGTTTGCAGGCAGGTTTAACATTAGAAAGCATGGTAGGCTCCCAACTGTTTATAAGATGCTCAGATTTCTCCTAGAAAAATGAAAAATGCTGGTCAAGAGCAAGCTCATGTATCTAGTTATTAACTGGACACCAACAGGGTAAATATTGTATTCTACAAAGTTAACTGAAAACTGTGAGTTTAAGAAGAATTACAGCAAATAAACAGATCAACTCATGAGAAAAAATATGAACAGGCACACCTGTAACTTTGGCTGAATCTCTTAAGAAATTGCATTTGATGGCAGCTTTCAAGAAAAGGTATATATTGGCAAAAAAGCACCGCTATACATATCACACCCCCAATAGTGTTAAATTGTGCAGGTGGCCAAGAAGAAAAATATATGGAAACAGACATTTGAATTGGGCATTACAACCCACAGATATTTAAGTAGCACAAAACAAAATACATTTTGAGGTTTTTTTTATTATTATTTGTAAAATCATAAATATATAGTGATATATTAATTAGGAGGAATATTGTTGGCAAGAGATAGATGTTCACTGAAAAGGTACCATAAATGCCATGAAATATTTGGGAACATTTTCAACTTCTTTCTGCATATAATAATGTGCTGAGGAAAATAATCAACAGAACAAAGAAAACTTACAGAAAGTTCTCAAAAGTAATTGAAGCAGTTCACATTCAAAAGGAACAATCCAGCTTGCTATTAAATCACAGGTCATCTGTCCAGTACTGGATCAAAAGATGGTCCCTACTGAGGGAACGTCTGCCCCTCGAGGTGGGGGAAAATAGTGGTACAAGTGACATGGTTTAAGACACCTACTTGGAAAAGCAACCGGTACAACAATATTTAGAAAAAAAAGTTTTTGCACCTCTGAAATTGTGTTATGCAGGCATACTTGCCCTACTCCAGTTTTGCCTAGCTTATCCTTAACCTCAATTAATCAGGTTCATACAGTATGAAGTGTGCTGAACCTTGAAAATTTCATATTCACCTAACTTGATAAAAAAAAAAAAAGAGGCATTTCTTTGTGTAATACTGTTAAAAATATTTACCTGAACTCCTTCCACAGATAATAGTTTAGCTGAATCTCTGGCACCAGGGTAAAAGCAGTGGGTAAATTCCTATTCCCATGAAACCTTTTCAGAAATATCTTCGACTTCAGTCCACTACAGAAATTCATTTTTATTTCCTGTTTTTACTTGCATACCTGTGAGATCAGCTTTGGAAGTTTTTGCTCTAACTGCAGTCCTAATGCTATCATAAGATTTGGAGAAAGAACTACAGTTTACATTCATTCAAAGCAAAAGCCTATCAACTCCAGAAGTTTTCATATTAAACTACTTAAGACAGATTTTGTGCCTAAAATTAACAAGAGCATATTTTCCATTTGTACCCTAGCTTAAAGTTTGTGAAGTTATTTCCTATAATTTCGTATGATCCAACATTATAGCACCATTCCACCCTGATGAACGATTCCTCTTTCCTGTTGTGGGACTTTTCCATGCCCCCTCGGATTCTTTGAATGGACTTCATTCATCTTTAGATAAGATCTTAGTTTCCCATGCGCAAAAACATTTCTAGTGAAAGGCAACATACACAAACAACACAATACAGGGCTCTGGATTGATTCAAGAATAAAGTAACATTGTATTTTGTTAAACCTAAATATTTGTGCAATTTCTGCCACTTAAAAATATTTAAGGAGAATACCATCCCCAAGGTATAATTTTAAAAGTCAAATTGTAAACAAATGAACAGAGAATAGCAGGGCAAAAATCCTCGATACCTCAAAACAGAGATATGACATGCTTCCAGATCATCCTTAGGCAACTGGAGCATGTTTTATTCATCCCACCACCAGGCTTAAAGTTTTAAAATTTACAAGACCTACATAGGGGGAAAAAGGGGTGGGAGGACCAAGGAATTCTGTTTGGGCTCTGTAGGTATATCTGTATTAACAGTTTTTCAAATTATATTATGCTTGGAAATTACTGCAGTTTGAATAAAGGAGCTACTTTTTAAATCCAAACATTGCAGTGTCTGTTCTCCTTCCACGTGACATCAGAGTCAACCGTCATGTCAAAACAATAGACACTACATCTTCTCTGTATGAATAACATTTTTTTTCCAATGTGCTTTAGGATTCTGATCTACACAGAAGTAATTGTCCTTTTTTTTGCATCCTCACAAAAGGGTATTTCTGCTTTTGGTATTCATTTTGTCAACCAGGTACAATACTGTGAGAGATCTATGGCAGGGTTTCAAAATTATTACTGATGAAACTAAGCACAATATTACAAATATTGGGCGTCAGTAAAGAAACCGGAGATTTGGGGTCAGTGTTAGTTCCCCATTGCCCCCTAGTTTAATACAATTCTGGAATAGCAGTTCCTAAAAGTTTAAGTTTTCACGGTTTCTCAGGAGTCCTCATTAAGTAAATGACTATAAATTTTGAGCTGAAAATCCTACCCCTAATACAATGGAGCTCTTTCCTTCCAAGTTTGGAATACATTTCTTCACAGAGCAAAACCATAAACCTACAGACAATGCTGCAGATAAAAAAAAAGTATGGTAGGTTTAAAAGACCTAGCAAAAACAAACGAAAACTCCCACTATTGTCTCCTCCAAAGCTACAGTCATTCACTTTAATGGAACACTTAAGTTCTCACTAGATGTCTAAAAAGGGAATAAATGCCAGAGACGAGACAGTATTCTTCACAAATGTTTTGAAAGTTTGCTGACTTCAGAACCCATAAAACTTTAGGCTGATTAGGACAGGGTGTACTTACCCCCCTTTGCATGCATTAAAACAGTCCTCATCTATTATTGAATCATCACTTGCATTCAGCTCATTGAAGTGAAGAGCTAGATGCCGCACAGTAGCAGAACAATAGGATGGGTAATCTTTGAGATGTCTGAAAATGGAGAGCCCTAGGAACCCTAAACAGCAACGTCATTTTTACTTAATGTATGATATACACATCTGAAAAGGTGAATTTTTCTTAATATCCAAAAATGCATTCCCACTAAGAGTATTTGATTTCTTAGTCATATAACTCAGAAACATAAATAAAAGTGTCTCCATTGAACGGTAAGCTCCCAAATCAAACTTTGTTAGGTGTCTTAAACAGATCTGTATGTACTTCTTTAGGGGTGAAGCAAACATTAACTTTACTTTCTGAAACCTGCCCTTCCTGCTGGTTGTCTGGAGTGACTTTAGTCCAAAATGTTGCATCCCATGTGTCAAGACAAGCAGCTTTTTGTACCAAAAATGGTATTTCATCTCCACTTTTCTCTTCTTTTAATTGAATCATTTGGGGATATAGTTGTGACATCAACACATGCCCAATATACCAAAGTTTCAACCAAAGCATTTGCTGATGAAATAATTCAGTGTAACAGCTACTTTCCTTGAAAGGACACTAAAAATCAAATAAAGCATTAACAAAGTACCAGGTGCATCATACTTGTAGACCTGCTATCGCTACATGATGAACAGATAAGGACTTGCATTCTATCTGAATTTAACTACCTTAAGTTTACACTAAATACAACATGTTAATTCCAAATTAGAACAGGAATATCTTTAAATAGTAAATTATGTGTCTGAAACATTGACGCCTCAGCCTAAGCCCACAAAACTGCCAATTTTGACATTTTAAAGTGTTAAGTTGCACTTATTTGACAAACCCCCCACCTTTAGCATTTCACAAGAAAGTGAGCGCTGCTACAAAGACTCTGTACGGATACATTACTTCCAGCTCTATTAGTTCCAATTTCTTTTACCCTTATTTACTTTTCTGAAGGGACTAGCCTTTCTGCTGGTATAAATATGCACATTAAATGAGCTACAATTAATTAATTGATAAAGCTACCATCCTTGTACTAGCTGAGGAGCCAGTTCTAAAATGTACACTCAAATATTTATGTTTCCAGGACAGTAAACTTCAAATAGACTTGAAAAAGGAAATGTTAAGATCATCCAGAGTACTGCATGTCGTCTTCCATATTGCTGGACTGTAACATTTGTATTTAACAGTTAATTATCTCACGGTGAGAAAAGGCTCATTGGCTTCTGCTTTCATAGTAGTTATATATATTTAAACAATAAATATCTTTTGGCTCTTCAGCAAGAACCGACTGCTAGATATTTGAAAAGGGCAGCTGCCACATTGTTCCCTGGGTGCAACACAACGGCAGGTCAAACTTTTGTTCCTCTTGTCCTACAAACAATTTTCAAGCCCACGCTCAATAAATAAATTTGGTCTCAGCACTCCCAATCAGGGCTGCACAATCCCCTCAGTAGCAGACCTATGATAAATGGACTTATTTTCCCAAATCAAACACTTGAATTTAAATTCAGATGAGTTAATGCAAAGGTCAACATTGTAATCAGTTCTTTTGATCTTTATAGAATTTCTAGAGTAATACATAATAAATCTGAAACAAGGCAATTTGCAGCTCTGTATGTGTGGCTGGTAATAAAAATCTTAACGATTAGAGCCTTTATGTACTTAGGGAACGTTTTATAGTAATAGCTATAGTGAGAGCCTCAATGCATGGGGAATGATGGCAATAGATAACACTGAAAGACATGATTGCTTGATTTTTTATATAGTTTATACAGTATGTATAGATTATACATTATAAATTAAAGCACAATGTTTCTGAAGAGTCTCCCAATATTTTTCTAATATTCTATTTTGGATTTGTATCCTCCACAAAATATGGCCTTGATAAAAACTTGTTAATTTAACAAAGATCTCATATATTGAGAATTTTAATGTTTCAAATAGTAGTATGTTACTTCAGCTAACTGTAAAGAAAAGAAGAAATGAAAATGTTTGTGCACAAAGTGTGTACATATGTCTTGGCGTCTTTTTAAAAAGGAAGATTCCTGTTTGGAGAACATGTATTTAGAAGTACAGTATGTCACATCTTTTATGAACAAAAATATGATTGTTAGACAAAAGGTATTTTAATTAAAAACTGGAACACACAATCCTAGAAGTAGACAAAATGTCAGCAGTCATATGAGGAAATCCTTAAGATCAAAGGGGTAAAAGTTGATTTTTAAAATTTTTTTCATAATCGCTTAATTTTAAAGTTTTCTTGATAATAATCAGATAACTACCCAACCACTGAAAGCTGTAAAAACACCTTTCTTTTCCAATATTCACAAATGAGACATTTAAGAACTGTTGTCAGAGAATATCTTCCATAAACATACAGTTATGTAGTAGAGCACACATAGGCTATAGATTAGGAACCGCAGAAAGGATATTTTGAGGAAAACTAAGACTAAGCAACTGTCAACGATGACTGCACAGGACCAAGAGTTCATCCATGGAAACAGTGACTGAGGATCCTGCTGTCAGGGCAGATCAGTTGTCTGCATCTACTCAGTGAAGTTGAGAGATAAATAAAATTGATTATTTGCTTACTTTCCCTACTCAAAAAGTCTCCTATTCTCACAGAACACAAACATCTCTTTGGCAAAAATAAAATTCTTCTTTGTCTCACTCCAAATTCACTTAGGTGCTAATTACACAAACTAAGTAAACACACCATCACACTGAAGCATTACTGATATTGAATGGTTTTCACAAAAAATAAGTAAGGCTTATTGCTTGGTTTTGGTGCAAGACACCATCTCTTCCATAATAAACGGAGTACTTGACAGTGATCCTCTTCGCATGCTTGAAAGAACGTCTTAAGTCTCATCAACTGAGGTAACACAACTGTTTTACAGTGAATACACTTGCTGCATCATATAGGAGTTATGAAGTCCATCTAAGCCTAAAGAATTCTCGAAAGAATGTGACTTGATACTGCATGACAGGTCTATTAAAAGTTATCATTAGTCAAAAATCAATACACCACCTACTATATATATAATGGATTAAAATCACAGCTGATCATCTTCAGAAATAATTATATATGAGGAATCTTCTTCCAATAGACATTCTTTGTGGTACTCCACAGGAGTCTGACGAAGATACTAAACAGCAAAAAGCTAAGAATGCAAAACTGGAAAAAAACCCCAACAAACAGCAAGTCACAGCAGCTAGCATCCAGGCAACATAAAAGTTGCTATTGTGGCAAGTATGAACAAATCAGTTTTCAAAGCTCTCAAGTTGTCTTTTTGAAAGAGGCTGCTGGGTTTTGGTGATTCTGAATTATTTTATTAAACTCTCATCTCTCCTCTTCAGAAAATACTGGTTTATCAAAACTCTGTTCAAGGGGATGGACTGACATTTGTAAATCTGTTACAGTGAGGGCTTTGTCCAGTCTTTCACTGCCATTTCTTATACAAAGCAGAGGACGCTGTTTGCTATGAAACAACCAATAATCTCATGAAGAGGACACCTTCTGGGAAGACACTGATTGAACAGTAGTGATAGCACTTTGGTTTCTCACACCTTAACTCACTTATACTCCATACTGCTGGCTTAGTGTGAAGAAGATAGAGGGGAAAGCAGGACATACAGGGCTTTCAAGACAGTAAGTTACTATAAAGAAAAGCACATAAATTGTCATCTATGGTTATCAAACTCAAGACTGCAAGAAGGTAGATCTAGATTAAAGAAGAGAAAAACAACTTTCCTAGGATAAGATCACAGACTGCTGGAGCAAAATGCATAGGGAGTCCCCAAGAATAGAGATTCTTCAGCTTTATAGAAAAAACACCTGAGAACTGACTTTGGGGTTTTGAAACAGAAGGTAAGTGACAATACAAGCTAGTAAGTATGACTAAAGACCTCATCATCACATTGGAGGAACTGCTTTTGCTTTTGGTGTTAAGGTGACAGTTTGACTGCATTCATATTGGGGGTACTTGAAGAAACAGAAGGCAGCAAGATGAAACTGTAATCTTAGTACCTTGTACACAGAGCTACGTGGCACAAGAAAAGAAAAACGCCACCTCTAAATTCCCCCAAAGCAAGGTGTGACTCTTAAACCACATTAACTCAGATACCTTGCTGTACTGGATTGCTGGCTACAAAAACAAGTCTGGAAGGATCTTAAGAGAAACAAAAGCACCCTAAGTTTGAAAAAATTTGAGAAAGGGAAGGCAGTGGAAGGATGATACTGCAAAGACATTCAGCTGAGAAAGCAAGCTTCATAACCACATTCTAAATGGATATAAACAGGCAAGAATGATTTTGTCAAGGCTAGACAAGAAACTGTAACTGAAAATACAGAAAGATGGGAACCTGAGCAAAAGATTTAAACTGTGTAGAAAGACAGAAAAAGGAAGGCTGTTTCTTAGCAAGACAGACAAATAACAGGATTTAGAAAGAAAGCTAAGTCAAAGCTGACACACACTATTGACTGATATGACAAAGGCTGCAAGCATTGTCCACAGTGATTAAATAAGGGAGTGCCATATATATTAACAAAAAAATAAAAGTAACAAAATAATGACAGCCTAGATGGGATGCTGGAATATTAGAGGTGAGAGGTGAAGGACTGTGTGAGGTGGGGATAAAGCCTAGTTATGGATAATTTCTTGTTACAGAAACTGGTTTTATTTGTGCTTTGCTATAATAATTAAAAAACAATACAGTATACTAAATTCTTTCTACTGTTCCATCTGCTGGTATGCCCCTATCCTGTCTTCTGCTATATCATCATGAATCTTTCTCTCAAAGAACCATTTTGTTATTTCTGTGCAAACCGAGACCACCACAATAGTATACCATCATTTTTATGTTAAAACTATGTACTATCGGTTTTTTACGTATAAACCATGGTTGTAGAATGCTAGCTACAAACTTGCTTTCAGCTGGCAAATTAAAGCCATCCCCGCCCCCCCCAGCCCAATATGCAATGATAATTTAGTAATTAAACATTTTGGTAGTATAATTAGTGCAAATACATATAACTTGCTAAGTAAGAAATACAATAATTAAGATGTGCAATTATACAATTATCATGTGTAATTACACAGGCTTTCTAAAAACTTTGCTTGACATTATGAAAGACCATTTTAAGAGATTCCAGAGTCTTTCACAATTTATCTTGTGGATTACATCCAAATAACCAGTTCATATCACAGATTTAAGTGATAGAATGTTTTTCCTCCAGAATAAACTGTGTGCAAATGCAAACAGTAGAAATAACAGCGCAGCCATGTAATTAAAAGTATCTGTAATGATATCTGAGTTAAGAGTCTGAGCTTTATAATGAAACTAGTCTAGATTTTGAAGACAGTTCCTGGTGTAGAGATGCTTGTATTATAAAAGAAAAAATAAGTTAAGCTGCAATACATCTGTACAAAATGGGCCAAACAAGGTACTACCATAACTGTTTCCATCTATTCTTTGGTTAGAATTATTTGCCTTTTAAATAGAAGCACTACTGGAACAAAACAAACAAAGAAAGTAGGAGTACATCTGTTCAAAGATTCCTGGATTGGCATGATGGTTATGTTTCAAACCCTTAGCCATTTTTTTCATGGTATGAAGACCAACCAGGGAACAGCTGAAGAGAAATGGAAGCAATTGTTGCAAGTGAAAGTTTGAGAGCGTTTAAGGTACTGAATTGAAACGTATCTTGTACTGCTGAGAACAGACTAAAAAGACTCCTGCCAGAAACCGCTTCCATCGTAATTTCTGTTAAACAATAGGTTTCTATGAACAGAATTAGGTATTGATGTGGTCTTCTTGTACTAGTTCTTTACAAACTAAAAGATCCGCTGTGTAAAAAAAATGAGGGAAATGTAGCTGCAGAAGAGAGAAAAACAGCGTTAGAGTACAACAGGTGATAAAACGCATTAGTGTAACAACCAGTATTGGGCTGATTGTGAGAATACTGACACTACAACACAGGTGTCCAGAATCCACCACTGCAGTATCTTGATCCATATTAACAAGAAAACTCCATCACTAACTAAGTGCATTCACTAATTCAATTAATAAACTCTAGATCAGATTTCTGATGCCAAATTAATTAGAGAGTATTACTGGAGTTTTTTCCGTTTGTGTTGGGTATGTCTGGGCATTTGTGTTTAGGGTTTTTTTGTTGTTTTGTTTTTTTCTTTTCCTGTGTGGTCTTTTGTGTTTGTTTTGGTTGGGGTTTTTTTAATTTTTTTTTTTTATTTTTGTTGTTTTTGTTTTTGTTTTTTTTTTTTAAGAGAAAACCTATCCACATAACCAAACTGAATAAGGTGCAGGGTTATCAGAGCACTAGCCATAGAAAAGCTTGAAAGTCATTTAAAGGTATTAATCCAGACTACTTTCCTTTGTCAAATTAGATACAAAGTGTGCTCAAAGTGTAGTTGGAAGAGAACTTGAGAATTTCCTCCCATCACAAGGTGTCATACCTCCATGACCCTAAGCCAGCAATTTTGCAGTTACACAGTCACTTTCTAACCCTTGAATTAGTGTGCAAAACTGCACTATTTATGAAAAAAGTTTGGCGTTTTTTTTTTTACTGAAGGATAAATTAAAGTATGTATAAACAGTCCTATGTGTAGATTCACACATTATAACAGTCAGTCATTGAAGAAACCCCAGAAGTAATTCCAGAAAGGAAATCCAGGAGTTCAAACAACAGTCTACGTTCTTGCTTGCTTCACTTTTTACCCACAAGTCCTATTTTCCCTTCTGCTCACTGACACAACATCAACAGCAAGACAGAACAGTGCCCCCAGAGAGCTCTATAAGCGTCGTTACAAAGACCATTGGCTGAGATGCAAGATGTGAGTTAAAGAACTTTGCTAGCAGAGATGGGCAACGAACCTAGAGCTTGCACTTACCCTGTTCAGTATGACAAGCGGTAAGGAGTTATGCAAAGACCAGATGATGCTTCTGCCACTATCAGCATTGTTTCCCAGGATGCCTAGGCAGCTTTAGGCACCCTTCTTATGAGTAGGCTCTGAAATCTAAATTTTGTGTCAGGAAAGGAACTTGCCTATAACCCTGCCCCAAATGTCTAAGCTCTGCAAGGAAAACTGGGTTTCAGTCATATCTCTAATTCTGTGCATTTCTCTGTGTGACTTTTTTGGCCTGATGATGAAATGCTCGTGCACTATGACACTAGGGAACTGAACTTAAAATTATTTTAAATAATTAAATAGTATTTTCAAATATTTTCTATTTTTCTCTAACAACCAGAAACCAACAAAATATTTATTGAAGTGTCGTTCGTAGATGTTCACATCTGCTACCTTTTTAGTAGTAAACGAGTTAGTCATTAGTCAACAGAAAAATAAAGCCACCTTTTGGAGACATACTGCTGATAACCCCCCTCTACTTCATCTTCTAAGTAGTGCAATTAAGTTTTAGTAGGTATAGAAAACAAAGAAACCAAGAAGAAAAAAAAAAATAGGGAAGAGAGCTATCCTTCTTCAAAAGCCATTTTAAACTCTCAGTGCTTTAGTTTAGTCAGACACAGACTTCAAGCAGCACAGGTATACGGAGAAAGCATTTTTATAATTTTTTTTTTAATTAGACAACATTAATCAACATTATTTAACTATTAGTATTTATATCACTTCACAGTTCCCAGTTACTATCACAAAATTCTTAATACCACCCACATACCATTTGCTACGTCAGTTCTGACAGGGAAGAAAAACAAAAGGATTTAAAAAAAAATTCTCTTATTTCTTTCAATTTAGTTATATTCAGTGACTTGTCTCCAAATTCTTCCCATTATATTTTACTACCCTTCCTTTGTTTTTTCCACACTAGTCCCTTGCTCTCTTCCCTCCTCCTTCAATTCATGCCCTCACATCCAAAAAACAACCCAGTCCCACCAAAAAGCAGTAGAAAAACCCATACCCCCTACAAACACAATATTGTTTCAGTCACAAGGTATCACTACTTGTGAGATAAATTTTTTGCTTCCTGCTTCTACTGCTTTAGGTATTTAAAACTATAACGCTCCCTGGGACTAGGATTGCTTTTACTTTCTATTTCTGTATTGCCCAGCCCAATGAGAACCTGAAGGTCTGTCGTTTGTTAGGTAGTCTTATGATGCATTCCAACATGAAAATCAGTATTTAGCTTATTTGCTAAAACCCCCCAAATTTAACGGATGATTCACTGGTAGAACATGCATAGAAAAAATCTTACTACTGTTAAAAAGAAAAAGCACAGAACAACCCTGACACCACGCTAGACACACAGATGAATTCAGCTTACATAAAACTAAATAGTACTCTAAAATACCTGCCTTGGGAGCTTGCATATGGGGGTAGCATCCATGTCCAACAGAGGATTTCAGCTGGACAATGATGAAAAGTCCATATGTTACCGTGCCACCATAAATTATGTTAGAACGTATGGTCAGGCCACAGAGGGGCTCCAAAAATAGGTTAGAAACAGCTCTCTGACTGAAAACAAATTGCCTAAATTCCAATATGAGAAAACAGTGTTCTTGACATATTTTCATGTGGCTACCGCTGTTTTGAGCTAAGTCTATAGAGATGGAATACAATATGCCGCTACTTTAAATTTCAAAGTTGCTATTCCGTCAAGACACTAAAATGCAGAGAAATCTGCGTGGGTCTGATGCCTTCAGGCTTCAAGATTTATTATGAAATAAAGAAAAAAATGAATGATGGTATGCCAGTTGGCCTGGACATCAGCTATTGAACCTGCATTATGGAGGAAAGGAAATCTCAAAAGACTTTCAAACATCATGGACATTAAAATGTTTGTAAAACAACTATTATCACACATCTGAGGCACGTATAAAATGTAACACTTTTGAAATATAAACAAAAGAACGTACAAGCTAGAATAATATTCTCCCATTGCACTTAATACTCTTAAAATTAAAAGAACACCTGGCTCTACATATCTATAATGCATCACTTCACAACTTTGAATCTTTTAAAGCTAGGATTAAGCTTTGTAAGAACCTACCCTGAATACAAAATAAGACAGCTTTACAGAAGAAACTGCTGTTAAGCAGCTTGCAACCTAGATACTATAAAATGCTAACCTCTAATAAAATCACCTTCATTTCAAAATGATGACATCTGATGGGATTTTTTTTCTTGCAACTAAGTATCTTAAAACACAAGTACAAAACAAATTTACAAAGAGCAATTATATTGACTTCATAAATTACTATTCAATAAACTCAATTGTCTTCTGGTGAAGAAGTGCTACACCTCTGGGGGGGGTGGGAATCAATCTAAGATTCGCTGATTAACATGCAGTGTTGATTAATCCTATGATCTCATCAAAAAGTCTAAAGATCAAACGAATATTAGATAAGCTGCCATGTTAAACTAAGCAGTATTCAGTTTTCACGTTTGTATTTCTGGTGTACAACATTTTTTGCAATAATTCTTCATGCTTGTCTGATAAATACATTTGAAAGCTACACAACTGATGTAAACCCAGCAGAGTCATACTTAGCAGAGAAAAGTATCAAGTTAAGATGCATTAAGGCAATTAGGATTTATAGTAATTACAAGAAATTTGCTAGGGGCTATGCAACCCTACTACTTCTGTAGTAGCATTTATGATGTTCTTGCATTTTTGCCAATTTCATGTTCTATTTTGATATTCTCAGGTAGTCTAAAGCAGGCAACTGGGAAAACACAAAAAACTCCATTGTGCATGTATTTTTAAATCTTTTTGCGTTACCACCTTAAAGTTTTCAGCAACTTGGCACTGTCTGGTCTAACTTGACTTCCTGACTCAAAGAAATAAAAAGCTTTCATAACGTAAAAATTACTTCTTAGGATCACCTTTGGCTAAGGTAAAACAGAAGCCTCAAATAAATGAAAAATTTAGTTATTTTAATTGCCACTGCTGTACCAAACAGCACAAAGCCATATTGTCCCACAGCATGAAGCGATCAGATATCTGCCCAAAATGATGGACAGCTCTGGCCCAGTGAACAGGCAAAAAAATCCCATTTACTCTCTGCCAGATGGGACCTACTGGACGCTTCAGCGCAAACAACTCATCCTTCTTCAGACCTTCTTGTCCGACTCTTGAGCTAGCTCCAGCTGATAATGATGGATATCACGGCTACAGTAAAGTGGGTGACAACAGCAGCCTTGTTATAACTGCCAGTCTTTCAGTCTTGTCATTATTACACATTGAAGATTTATTTGAGTTTATTGTTGTGCACCGGGTCTAGCCATTTACAATTCATCACCTACTACAGAAGGTTCAAGATAGTGGCCATAGCTATAATTGCCACCTCCACCTGCTTCTGGAAATTATGAGGTCACCAGCTAGGGCAGCTCAACATCCACAGAGCTCTGCAAGTCCCCACGAGCATCTGCAGCGAATACTACTGATGATACTCCTGGTATGTTTAGAACCATTATCTTGGACATTTTGGAGGGGCAGATTTTGCTCGTAGTTACGGTATACACACTCTTCAGAGCATCCCTGAAGTTCTAATTCTTTAACAACATAATAAAATTTTGCACCTGCTTCAGAATCCAGTGAGCAGATGTCGTAACTCTTCTGTATTTGTAAACTAATACTTATTTTATGTATCTATAAAGAATTAATGTTACCTTAAGTACAATTGGAGTGTATTTTTCAGACAGGCTTTCCTAAGACTACAAAGCAATATGATGTGCAAAGTGCTAAAGTTAAACAAATCAAAAATAAGTAGCTTAAGAAAATAATTCCATGCAAAGAATCATGTACTTTTACTACGGGTTTCTTACTGATTCTATATTTTAAAAGGGGAAATTGGTTACTCACTGCTGAAGTCTTCCTTAGTACTGGTAAATATTCAAGTAGATAAATGCTATCTTGAAAGAACAACATCGGTTCCTCATTGTCTCCTCCATTCCCACTACTCACTGAAATATGTTCTGGTTGTACTATAATAGTCTCAATACTCACTTCTTTTTTCATTATTAGAACAACTACCATTATCTAAAGTGAAAATCTTGTGAAACGTGGATTTATCTTCTATTAGCAATCAAGGACATATTATTAAGAAAACCTGCTAATTTCTCTAATGTCCATAATATTCTAAAACCCCTAAAACCGAATATATGGAAACCAAGAGTAATGCTTCTGCTGTTCATTACAGGAGTCATTTCAGGCAGGAGAGAACAAGTCGGGGTTTTAGTCAAGTGGCTTGATGAAGGAAAAAAATTAAAATTCTGTTCAGGCTTAAGCTAGGCTGAAGGTCATCAGTAAAGAGGGTTAACTAGGACCTCACAGTAAGTACCAACATAACAGAAATGCTTCTACCTATAAGTCATTCAAAAGGTACAGCTTTCAAAAAATAAAAATAAAAAGAAAATGTAAGTCGGATCTGGTTAATGGTTACGTATGCTGCTTAAACCCAAGAAAAAACATTTTCTGGTATTGTTAGATCGGCAGTATCTTTTCAGTTCCTATGTTAGCTATATTGCATAAGGAAGAACTGTGTTATATTTATGAAGAATTTAATAAGTATAAACTTACTATACACTCAGATTTATAGAACTATCACATGAACTTCGATGTTATTAAAAAAATAGTTCAGGATTCAAGTCAGTCATTAAAAAGGTATTTTCCAACAAAGTCTCATACAGAAGTGCAAACATACACCAAATGATTAAATTATTCAGAACTCAACATGACCCAGCATTATTAAAATATCACTGATGGATTTGCACATTTCACTTTCAAGTAACTCCTTTCATCCAGGAGAAGCTCTCTGACTTTTTTTTTTTTTTTTCCCTTCCCCTATGTCAGACAAACAAGAGACAGAATTGTCTTGGAGTAATTTATTTTTTTAAGCAGCATCATTTAATTTCCAAATGCAGAACTATCTAATAAAGTAAAATGATTTAAGGTCTCAGACATGAGGTTTCCAATAAAGAGGAGTATCTTTGCTACACTACAAGATACAAGTAGTATGGAAAAGTGTGTCAATATAAGAAAATACTGAAGCATCTTTCAGGTTTTTCATCTCAAAGCAAAGTTTTATTCTGCTATTGCCTAATAAAAAGCAAAATAGGAGACTGTTTACTCAAACAGTCTTGCATCTTTATTTCACTTATTTAAAAGTCCAAGTCAGGGCTGATCTCCATCACATCTGATGAAGAAGTAAATCTACTTAAAAATATAAAAATAGATACTTAGGTTTAATAAAAGATCTGAGAATGAAAGTGTATATTTGCTTTGAATCCTGAATAAGTATAGGGGTTTAGCAAACAAGAGGGTGTGATGTTACTAAACTTCAATCAGCTACAAGTTACGATGTTTTATTTTTGAAATGTATTTAATGCAACACAAACTGGGCTGAGGCTATTTTTTTCATTTGAAAATTAAAAGTCTTTTCCTATTTTAAATTTGTTATAAAATACCATGTAGACTACAATTAAACCCCTGGTAAGAGCTCAAGTACTCTGAAACACGATACGAGGGTATCAAACTTTCCAGGTTCCATTTAAGTACAAGTTGTATCTGCAAGGGAAAGTGTAGTCAATCTACAAAGATGATTTCAGAATAGATTCTGTGTCAAATATATTGCATATAGTTTATGAATAGTATTGCCAAATAACGTAAGAAACTTATGAAGAGTTGTGAAAATGATTTTTTTCAGGATTAGTGCCAGATTTTGAAACTTCTTTTTCCAAGCATGTTCTTAAGGCTCACTTCAACCGTTGCTTCTATAGCTCAGCAATTTTTGGCAGGAACATGGAAATCCAGGTTTCTCCTTTACATTAGTGGAATGTAGTGGAATGCCAAATGAGGTGATTTTATTTCAGTTTTTGTGAATGTAGTTAGATTCAAAAAACTTTGAGATCTTGGAAAGAGACTGCACTGCATTGATGGCAAAGCAGAGACCAAGCAGACCAAGAAAAAGCATCAGGCCAAATGGCATTAGCCTTTACTTCCGCATTGACAAAGTGGTCCCTTAGTATTCATGAAGCCAACAGGTAGAGAGGGAACGCTTTTATTTGACAGCATCCTTGGGCTTCTTTGTGCATAAGGAATAGCTTTAAATCTAGGTATTTTTAAATGAAATACTTATTAACAAAAATGATCCAGAGGCATTTCCAATAAAAAAGAAACTCAACAGAAAAGTTAAAGAAAACTTAATATATTTGGTATTATAAAGTGCCCTTTCATTTATAATGATCAAAAGGCATGAAGCAAACTGATTAGTACATGTGTCTGTGCTTTAAATAAAGGGATGGCAAGTAAATGGATGTCAACAATCTTAGAGGAAGAATTAATTAATGCTGAAAAATATAAATAAAATGGCGACAGAAATGCAATGCTACAAATTACTAAAATAGCTTTAAAAAGTTTTTTTAATGCCTTAATTTGACATGTGATAAAAATCATCACTTAAAAAAGATAACATTATTTGCAAATTGAGCAAGAGGACCTGATGATAGCCATATATAATCAGTTGTCACCTTGCAGCTCAATTAGCCCTCATGTAAAAATGAGGCATGTAAGGAGAAATGAGGTTTTGACATTATCTCTGCCAGCAAGATAATTACACAGCCTTCATTTAACAGTAGGGCAACACTACTGTAGCAACAAATTAACTCAGCTCCATTTGCAATTCATGGTGTGTTTTCTCATTTAATACCATTTGTCTTACCCCAAGTGAATGTTTCCATTAGTTTTCTCCAGCATAGCAAAATAGTCTTTGACTTCATACATTACATCACCAACTACTTTAGTTCCAGTAACTTTCAGAAAGCTGTATAAATTTGATTAAATGATTTCCCCCCTCCCTCCAGTTTTAACTAAAGCATTTTTTTTTGATTTACAGCCAAATAATAATACAGAAGGTGCTTTCAGATTTCATGAGTAAGGAACTGATTCTATTTGACATTTATTTTATTTCTGTAGTTGACACCAAAAGCCCCAATTTCCTTTGTTTTATGAAAAAAAAAAAAAATGAGTACACACATATCTACTATAAATCCAAATGAAACTTCACCAGCATTGGTAACTAAAAAAAGTGATACATAGTACTTAATGGAAGCATCACTAAATAGAACAAGTTTGTGCCTAAAACTGAGACCCAAAGACTTAATCTCAGATTGTCCTGTCTGCCTTTTGTTAATGTTCAGAAAACGTGCGCACACAGGATTTTTTTTTTTTTT
>VYXH01001512.1:162890-274882 GCA_013397275.1 Burhinus bistriatus | reverse complement strand
TTTTTTTTTTTTTTTAAGGCATGCAACTTCTCAAACAATACTAAGCAAGGGACTGTGGGTCAGAATTAACTTCCCACAAACTTGGATGTATGCTAACTTAAAACTTCTTGTCTTACCTTAACGCTTGCCAGCTCATAGGAACGGTTAATATCTGAATAGGGCTCTGAAGAGCTCCTTAGTGCACGTAATAAACATTCACATAAAAAACCTAGGAATACCCTTCCTGGCAGCAATCAGCTAGCTCTACATGTAGTTTTTGTAAGTCTGAAGAATAATCAACAGTAACCTGCTGGTGCTTTCCCTGCCAAATAAGCAGAAGGTAGCATAAATGTCTGAAAATTCCCATACTTTGTGGCCTAGGAAAGTGTTTACATACTATTACATACTATTACATACTGTGCTGTAAATATTTTAATTGCTACTCATCTTTATAATGTACACAATTGCTAAACTCTTTTCTGAAAGCAACATCAATAGTTTAATATCTTTTTAAAAATCTTTAAAAATTCCCATCTTCTAATGTGCAATCCACATTGGAATGTCAGTTACACTGGAACTTGAAAATGCATGAGGACTGTCTGTCCTATGTCATTCAGCAGGAAATGAAGAAATTACTGATTTCCAAAGTCGATTTCTCAGCATCTTCATTTTCTTCCTCATGATCACTCCTTGACCATAATAAAAGAAGCTTTTTCATTAGTTATGCAAAACTCCAAGATGATTTATAACTTCTTCATCTTCCCAAGAGTTCTTACTATAAAAGTCTGAAAACTACTACAACTATTACTGTAATGACAAATACATAGAAGAGGTAGTAGGGGATCGTCCATCACAGTGACAATCCATCAAAAAAACTAACCCACCCAGAACAAGTAGGCCTAAAAACCTGAAGCGGTCACTGCAGCTAGTACAAGTTGTGGCAGCTTGCAACAGCCAGGTTTCTCAAAAGTAAGTTCGCTCTTTTGTCTACTTAGGAAATATGCCCCTCTGCATCAATAAACAAATTTTGAAAAGAAGATATGCATTGGTTTTAATCACATACTGTAAAAGGTTAGCTGGCTTTTGCACCAGTCGTAGGTCTGTTATCATTCCCATCATATTGAAAGCTTATCCGACAGATGCCCTCCTCTTACCCTCCAGTGGTTCTTTGTGCACTCAAGATTAACACGCTAACACAATATTTTTCTGTATTAACCAGTGCGGGATATTAGGAGGAGTCTTTGTTGCCACAAAATAAGGAAAAGTTACATTAAAGGCATTCAAATTGTGTTCACTTGCAAGGAACAAGAGCAAAATACGATGCCAGCACTTTGTGTAGGGTATGCCATGCAAAAACTAATTAAAGGGTTTGAAAAACAGTATTATAGCTACTCTTTTGAAACTTTACTTCATTTAAAATTGGCTACCAATGATGTGCTGAATGTCACCTTTTTCTAGTAAGAATGGACAACATCTCTGATCATAATCTAAACCCCTTCAAAAAGTATAACCATTTTTTTAAAAGTATTTAGCAAACATGAACTCTGTGCTTGTCAAAAGAAAACAACAACTATTTTCCAAATTAATTAAACAGAATAACAGATAGAACTGACGTACAGATGATTTATCTAGCTAAAGTTCACAAGATATATTTAGCCTATAGTAAAAGAAAGGGTGTCACTTTTTGTTACATGATTCCAAGGTGACTGCTTATATTTTGAACTGCTAGGCTAATTCTAGCCTGAGTACAAATCTGTCTTTTATTTCATAATTAATTCTCAGTGTCAAAACCAGTAGATGTCTTTTTTTGTATCAACGCACTCTGTCTGTTAATTATACCACCATAAAAATCAGGCTTGAAAACAGAAGAGTGTTGTGACAGTATGAAAGCACAGTAAGAAGTTTCTGAAGGAAATACAGAATTCAGGCTCCAGCAAACAAGTAAGTAGAGCGAACTCCTAAACTCACTCGATAAGAAACTCAACATCACAGAAACTTAGGTTGCTTTTAATACAATAACTGAAAGAAGTACATTGAAAATGAAACTGGTCTAGTCATGCTGGTATATTAATATGCAAAACAAATGGTATTGTTTTACATACACGGGGGTTGTATTTTGTATCATTACTTGTTTTTTCTAGGACAAGAGGAAATGGGTTCAAGTTGCACCAGGGGAGGTTTAGGCTGGACATTAGGAAGAAGTTTTTCACTGAAAGAGTCAACCATTGGAACAGGCTGCCCAGGGACGTGGTTGAGTCACCATCCCTAGATGTGTTTAAAAGTCATGTAGATGTGGTGCGTAGAGACATGGTTTAGTGGCAGACCTGGTAGAGTAGGGTCAATGGCTGGACTAGATGATCTTAAAGGTCTTTTCCAACCTAAATGATTCTATGATTCAAAATACTTGTATACAGAATGTGGAACCTCTACCAACAGAGATAAGTCTGTTATAGGTAGAATGGCGACAGAAGGGAAAGGAAATTGCTGAAACATCCAGCTAACAGTAGTGCTCTGGATCAGTCTTTAAAAGTCCCACTGTCTATGCAAGTGCTTAAATTAAGAGTTGAGGCTCCAAAATTAAATTCTTAAAAGTTAGACCCTACGAAAAAATTTCCCTAGAACCAGCTCCTTCCCTGCTGTTAGTCACCATCTCCAGTGCAATTAATAAAGTATGGCTGTGCACATCATACAAGAATCTGGACTTCACTATGATAGAGAGCTTTAAACACCCCTTCTCCTTGATCTTTCTCCTACATAGAAATCCTTGGAGAAATTCTAAGTCTTCCTGTGCATCCAGCAGATCGGTCCTGGGCTCTGGCTGATTGAAAAGGGGAAGCAATTTCAACAACACACTCAGAATTCTCTGGTATTTCAGTCGATTTCTGTTGCAGCAGAATCAAACGGAGGGGCCCTCCTTCAACAACTACTCAAAGCGTCTGCTGGATTTACACCAAGCTAGGTCTGCACTATAGAGGATGTTTAGCTCTGCAGCCTGAAAAACTGAGAGACAGTTGAGGTTTTGCAGTGCAGAACATCTGTGTTGATGGTTCTCAAATATCTTCCATTTGTTAGCTTTCCTCTAACCCAGATCCTAGCTCCTTTCCTGAAACCTCACCCAGGCACCTCAGGGTCAGTTTAACACTAATATAGTTCTAAAAGAACAACACAAAACCCAAACGACCTGTTCCTTAATCCTATTTCTAAAATCTTTTAATAACCCTACAAAACTGTGACCAGCAGAGATACTGATGTCCCAGTCTTCCTCTCTGCCTGCTCTTCTCATCTTAGGCAGAAGTTCAGGTTTCAGACTCAAAGATGATAGGCTTATTTGAATTCCACCACTAATATCACAAAATCTAATTCAAGCCTTCGATCATTTTTTACGCCCCCATTTTCTTTCATGCCATCTTCTCCACCCTTGTCACAGAGACTAGATTTTGCAATATTTAACTTTTTTTTTTTTGAATACTCCTAGCATTAGCAGTTCTTTGACTTCTTCCTGTCTCTCGTGCACAGAACATTTTTCATGAACTCATCTGTACAACTTTCACCCTTCCTCCAGTTAATTCCCTTTGGAAGACCCTCATCTGCCACGCTGCCCATGGGAAATCCAGCTGATTTATACTGACAAGTTAATTAAAAAAAAAAATCAGCTTATTCTTATTTACCAGCCAACAGTCAAATACCCTGCTATATTATTTCCCTCAATCTCCTTTGCATGTATGTTTTTATCTCCTTGTGGCAGAGACAGTGTTTTTTACATTTGGAAAGTACCTATTACTTTGTGAGAACAACAAAAAACAAGTACAAGAATGTGACACAAGTCCACAAGAACAAAAATCCCAAGTTGTAAATATGTTAGAAGTGACTGATGAACTCCTCCAATTAAAATAATAAAAGTTAAATCTGCCAATGTTTTTGCTTTCTTTCTTTCAATAGTTATTTTTTCTAGACTAGGCTAGGTCTAGCTTTGCTCTGGATTTTTTTTTTTTTTTTTTAATATTTTAGCAGAACTGCTTAAGTTAACAGGACACTGCAACTGGAGAGGGGAACTGGTGTCATTAATCCATCCTTTCCTATGTTCCTCTTATATTGCTTGGCACCTTCCACCAGCTATGACATTTATTGGATTTAGTGAGCTGATTCCACCCACTGAAATGCTGAGGGGTGGGAGGGTGCAAGCAAGTGGAGAAATTCCAGTTGAGTAATTTCAGTGAAATACTGAACTATTGCACTAGGTGGAAAGCAGCAGGATCAGCCGAGAACATGCATCCTCTTACCCTCTCCTCCTTTAGGGACTGCAAGCTGTTAAGCCAGTTCAGCTGTTCCATTTAACTTCTCCTTAAGATACTGAATAAATTGTTAACCTTCAGGGTGCCAGTCGGGGAAGATTACAATAGAAGATTGTTTCAAGTTCTTTACATAAACAAAGGCCATACTGCTGACTTAACCTATTCTACCTTGAACAAGAAAGATGGAAATAGAATCCAAAAGCCAACAATCTAAACCACAAGAAAATTTAATATATATGCAGAAAAAAGACTAAGAAACATTTCCCTAAAGAATGACATTAGCAATGACTCCCTCTAAACCAGTAGAACATATACTCACTGTACACGTAAAATAATGCATATAATAATGCTCTATTATTACACAGTGTTTGTGCATGTCTACACTAGAAAGGGAGCATGTTTCCTTGAGGCAGCAATGGTCTGTTAAAGCTAAACTTACACTGACTACAAGAACTACCTTGCCGGGACAATGAATATAATTGTATCTTTCACTGCGTGGACAAAAAAATTTTGAAGTTCCACTTGTTTATACACTAAGTACTAATTGTTATTATACATACAACATTATCAAATGAAAATATTTCAATAAAAGAATTTAGCATAACACGATATTACTGTTCTTGTGAGTTTAGATATTTAGGCAGTCCATGTTTCTAAACTACAGATTAACATCCTAAACTACTGTTTCTTGCTTCAGTTAGAGAACGGGGGAAAATTTAAAACATGTGTAGATAAGTGTAGATTACTATTTTTATGCTTTCTTATGCTTCCTGGGCTTCTTTTTCCAGAAGCTACAAATCAACATAAATAAGATTTCAATAAACAGTGTGCATTTTTACTTACAGTAAAGCAGTTTCTGTTGTTTTTAGACTAAAAAAAAAGTTTCCGCAAGCACATTTCAGATTTTGGGGCAGATTCTCAGAAAGCATAGTAGTTTTGGGTTCTACCTGTACTTTAAAGTGGAAGTCAAAGACCTGTGTGGCTTGGCACCAAGAAACCTAATATTGAAGATAACTTTCCTGCTAAACAGCAAATGCTCTGTTTTGGGGGTTTTCTTCTCATCCCTGCCCCTTTCTGCTTTCCACCTCTCACTCATGCAGAAACATTAAGAGGACAGGCTAATACATTAGACAGAGAAGTGTTAATGGGCAACTTCACTATAATTGGTCAACAACTTCACGAAGTGAAGGTTTTGGACCGAGGATAAAAAGAGGGAGCTTTGATAAGGCAGTCAGCCAGGTTGTAGACTCTCGCTGGTTAACATTCCTTGCTGATTTAACAAGTGGTAATTCCCAAGATAGGCATTGCTTCTGATGTAGGACTACCAAAGCACTTGAATTTAAATGTTTCCCTGTAAAATTTAAGTACTTGGTCAAGTGCATAAATCTCTATCAAGAGACTGCAGGCACCCTTTCAATATTGAGTACTATTCAGTTAGCCAAAAGACTAAGTGAGATTAAGTCTCTGCCAAAACTGGTTCTTAACCACTCAATTAAATCTGACATGCTTTAAGAGACAAAAGGTGTTTAATCAGTTGTTACAGGCTTTTCTGACAGCTTGAGCATATGCAGTCTACTCTGTTCTTACTCAAGTCAATACCAAAAACTTCTGCAATGGTGCTTTAAGCCCATGAAAGGCAACAATGCATACTTCCCATTTCCAGACTGGACACACGCTGGTACCAAAAATAAATATGAAGCTTCAGGTAATAGAAAAGACAAAGTAAGTTATATGGGGATGAGAAAGACCATAAGTAGCCCATCAAACCTAGACAGGTTTCCAAACAACTTCACAGACCCTTATTTCTCAATTTTAACTTATGTAATCAAAAACTAAAGGTAAAATCCCACCAGGAAAGTCTGTCCTAAATGACCCACTAGTGCTAAAAGCGGCTGTCCTGCACCGTCCTTTCCATTCTGCAGTCAGCTTCACATTCCTGTCAGAGTTGTTTCCAACCTTCTCCAGATCACTTCCACTCCACTAAAGAGATCAGAAAGCTAACCTCAGAAGAAAAGTCTGGGTTTTTTTTCCCCCTTTTTGGTGAATTGAGGCAGCTCAGAAATGGGTCTTACAATTCGGAGCTGTGGCAAGATGTAGGGGAGGAACCACATGGGCTGGAGCAGGTGGGAAACAGGCTTAGGAGCTAGGATAAACTTAAAGAAAGAAAGAAACAAGGAGGCAAGCCTTTTGCTTCTGGAGGCAGGAAAACACTCGATCAACTCAGCCACCCCAGAGACCTTACATTTCAAGTTTTCAGACATGTCTTCCTTAAATATTAGAAACTCAAAATATCCATTTCAATTCTCATTAACTGAAATAACTTCGAAGATCTCAGCAAACAAGCAATATTTTCTTTCCTTCAAGCTCCTGCCATAATTCAGATAAAGCATCACATCTGGAAAGAGGCTAACTGAATTTGTGTGACCAACTCCAATTCAGTAAACAATTCACATGCAGAACTGCCTCCCTTTGCATCAAATGAATTGTGTTATAATGGAATGAGTGTGATACTTGAAAGAATTGCTTACAATTGCACATACAAGAGAAAAAGATAGCTAAGTCTAAATTAAGATGTTGGCTATGAAGTTTCCAATAGGACCTTGACATGACTGTTGACCTACTCATGACATGATCACACCAGTAAGGATTTGGAATTCTATTAGTATTACCAGAGGAAAAAAGTCAAGGAGTCATCAGGAAAACAAATCTATATCTGCTACTCCATCAGCCAATTACTGTTGTTAAAGTGGAATTAGATGAGTATTGACAATGCGAAGGGGATAAGGATTAAGCAGATGACAGAGTATACAGCTAGCATTGCTGTTCTGTTTTTTTTTTTCCTGCAGAAACCCCGAAAAAGACTCGAATGGGAAAGGAATATGCTATACAGAATACAGTATTATAACTCTGACCGTGTCCTGAAGTAGCAGTTATATACATCAGCCTTCCAGCCAATCACAAAACCAGGTCAAAAACCAAATACAGTATTGAAGTGGAGTCTACTAAGGCAAGAGTATGATGTGACATTAACTTAACAACTCACTTCAACCTCAATTATCTGAATGCCATGAAGTAATGCCATTTAATTATGTTAGAGGTATTTTTCTTAGTTCTTGAGAACCATTTTAATGTAAGAAATGAAACCATAAGAATTTCTCAGTTAAATGTAGCAGTCTTCACAAAGTCAGTGGACTTTTGACATTTAAGAAGTTAACTTCATAACCTATTTGTAAATCTTTTTAAATACTCTAAGTAATGTGAAAAAGGGCAGACCTGTAATTTTAACTGATTATTTATTTTGACTGATACAGCTGAGAGGCTGCAATCTCGCTTTATCATCAGCTACAATCATCATTAACTTCTTTTTAAACACAGACTCAACATGTAAAGAGTGTATTTCCACATGGAAAAACAATATACAAAAACTTAGAAAACAATTTCCTCCTATGGTCTAGATTTATAAGCATACAACTCAGTATAAGATAAGGGACACAAGTCAATCTCTGCAAAGGAAGCTAATAATGAAGTAATATAAGTTTTATATTACTGAGGATGCTAATACTACTGAAAAATATAGCAAATCTCCTGGACAGGTTGTGTTGAATTCTCTTTTGAATCAAACACTTATCTCTTGAATGCTCTTATTTTTAAGTGAAAAACATTTGTTTCCATCAAAGTATTTAATTCCTGCAGAATTATGCAGCTATAACATAGGTTCTTCCTTCAAGATCAGCAGTACCAAACCACGAGCTCTGTCTCTATACAAATCAAAGGAAGAAACTTACCTTATTCAAGCAACTTAGTAGCATTGTATTATTCAGTTTGCTTATTTGGTCCAAATAAACATTAAGAATGGCAGGTGACATAATACAATGTAAGAGGAAATTAGAAGGAATGAAATTGCCGAATTTCTAAAAATCAAAATTCCAAGTGAGGGATAAAAAAAGATAGTATGAAGATGCATGCGCAGTAGTTATTTCATTTTATTTAATACTTATTAATGCTGATAGATGTGAATGTGCTTCATATACAGTCCAAATTAAAAGAATTAGCATATTATCTTTTCTGTTCCTTACTTTACTTGACTAAACCTAGCAAAGACCCAATTCTTATTCTGTGCTACCAGAAAGCACATGTCTGCTTCCTCCTTGACCCATCATTCCTGGAACTCAAGGGACCTGCCCTTCTTGAAAATTTGCCAAGAATTGTCTTGGCATTATCTTTTATCAGTACCTTAGGGAAATTTAACCTTAGACACTATTAAAACAGAAAAACACAACATTTTTAGAATATTCAGACAAAAGTTAAGACTTAGAGGTCACTACAGCCATAGATTTAGCCACATCCCAAAAAACCCCCCAAACAACCCAGTATGGCTTTTATTGGTAAAAAAGCTTCAAGTATAATGAACTGAAATACAAATAGCATTGTCTAAAATAATTAAGGATAACAGAGGATACTGGTTACTAAACATAACTGAACTGGCCCGCAAATCAATAAAATCAGTGCTCCTGAAGTTTCTATTCTACCTACTTCTACCTGTTCATCATGCATTCTGGATAGAGATAAAAAACTGGAAACAAAACATGGAACTCCACCTGGCTTCTTATGGCTTTACACCTGACATTTAGCTGACTTTGAGGCCTAACAAAGGCACAAACAGTGATCAAATGTTGAAGCATTTATAAGGTTACTCCCACATGGGTTTCTCTCATGCTGAGTTCATGCTGCAAGCCTTTCCTCAAGGGAGTTAATAAATTTAGGTTTGTCACCTCAGCCTGGCTACTTCTTTTCAAGAAAGTTAAGGTATTTAATAATCACTTACATCCGAATGACTGTCAAATTTAAGTGGATTGTCAAATTAACTAGGAATTTCTGAAGATACTGGAATGAGGCAGGAAGGAAGAAAGAAAACTGATGCTAGCTCACCTCACTTCCACAGAAAACCCAGTTAAAAAAGGCAAGAAAAAAATTGGCTTTCCACTGGAGAATGACAATGGATAACACACTCCTCTCCCTGAGAAAACAGATTTATTATACTGGAAAAAACAGAGGTACCAACAACATAGAGTATACCTCCACAGAAGAGGTTATACAATGCTAGCTATACATTTCAATTCACTATCATAAAAGAGTCTAAGATAAGATATCTAGTAGTTCAAATTAATGTGATTTGGAAAGACAAAGAAAGGTGTTGAATTTTTTTCCTAAATTATATTGTCTCTACAGATACGAAGCAGCTCAGGTATAAATAATTTTTCTTGCCTGTGTACAGAGTAAATACCACTGGCCTCACAGCATGCTTAGATGTTCCACTGCTACGAGGCTCTGGCAACCACTATCAACTTACCTCTGAATACAGAAACTACATATCCAATTTCCAGAAGTTTCCTCTACAACTTTGCTGACAAACATCACTTAAATCAAGATTTTCAGCAGCCCATGAAAATGTTTCTACAATTTTCCTTTTCTTCCTTTTTTAATATACTATTTCCATTAAAACAAAGTAGCTGCTACAATAATCTGTTCTTTCAATTTGCTGCAAGTATTCAGATTAAAAATTTGTACAGTATTAAAATAGATATTTGCTTTTAAAATTTAAGTAACATGCATGTTTAATACCAACATATACACACTAGTCAGACCCCATTAAGGGAGAATTTTGACCTTTTAAAAGTAAGAAGAAAATGATTCCCAGTTTCTTTTTCAGCAGAAAAAACCCCCTTGCTTGTATCCATCACTACCAAAGAGAATCTCCTAGTGACTTTCTAGAGTTTAAGTAACTGGAATGACAGTATTTAAAAAACAAAAAAATAAAAAAAAACAATATCACAGTTTTTAGGGAACTAGCCAGTCCCCAAGTGGATCTAACTGGCATTTGGAAAGATTTATATGAACTTACTAAGCATGATCTAAGTCTACATTTCCAGATAAAAAAAAAAAAAAGGCTCAAATCCATGATATTTTCTTGATCTACAGCAGACTGATGTTCCACTAGCAAATGTTATGCCCAGCTTTACATCCCAGCTGCTCTTCAGATCAGCAATCAGCAGAATAGGCTGAGCAGATATAAATAGATATAAATATATAAATAGACAAAGAAGTTTTAACAGAGTAAGTTAGAGGATGCCTCTGTAGTCCATCAACTACTACACACTTGTTCATTTGCTTACTTAGGACAAATGAAGTAGTTTAACATCCAGGTGAAAGAACAGAAGAGAAGCAGTCAGATTATTTGCATTGGTAACTCTTGTACACAGATTCTAAAAACAAATGACTATTGCACAAGCAGCTGGCTGATGACAAGCAGTGGACAAAAGAGATAATTATTTTGTTATCTCAAAAGAAAAAGGGATATAACTAACATTTTACTCAAGAGCACTTACAGTAAAAGCAGTCATTTTAAGATTCCATTACTATTACACTACCATTAAACTTAAGAGCTCTGAAGCCCATTTTAATTTTTAGGTATTTAAAAAAAACCCTACCCTTGGCAGATTTTTCATATTTAAGCACTTATTAGGAGTTGAAAACTCAGAAAGAAAACTTAAGGAGGGTCACATTTGAATGACTGCAACTTTGTATGACTTCACAGTGCAACCGGCTGCATCTTTTCCCAGTTAGGGGACATTACAAATACGTGTAACAGTGACTGAGAACAAAGGGCAAAAGAGTAAGAACACACAAACAAGTAACAAGCAGAAATATAAATTTAAACCAACCCACTAAATGTAACCTGCCTTGCCAGATCTTTTTTAACTTATTGGAAAAGCTGTTCTACTTAATATTGACAAAGAGATGTGTAAATCAATACATTTGGAACAAGCGATGTATTTTAATTTAAAAATGTTCAAACTGCAGCAGTAAATCTATGCACTTAGCACATACAAATCAGAGGGGTTTGCTTGTTGGGTACTTTTGACAAGGTAAGAGAAGATAGCATGCAAAGCTCAGATGCAAGTAGCACGTAACAAAAAATAAAGTTTTTGAAAAATATACTAGCTACAAATAGGAATAAGTTGAAATGAACTCTACTACCATTGGCTTGAATTTAGCTAACGAAGTCAAGGAGAGGACAGTATGGAAAAGCTATCAAAACCCTCAGAGATTGTCTGTTTTGCAATCTACTCCACCTACGTGCTACTGTCATAAAGTTCAGACCCAGGCAGTTTTCAGTAAAATGAATGGCAGAAAGAAAACAGAAAAAGAGGAAAAAAGCAGCTCTAAGTCTCAAGTGTAAGTAAAGACTCCTCATTTCCTTCTTATGGTATAATACTGCCCCCACACATTCTCCCCATGCTACTTCAAAACTACATTGCCACTTTCCTAATTTCATAGTCTCTTAGATGTACTAAGTTTAATAAACTTTCAGTAAAAATATACAAATCTAAAATCCATTATCTCAATTTTACATTTTAACATAAAGTATGCTATACAGAGGAAAAAAACAATAGCTTTTTAAATTTTATTAAAAAAATCATACTATGGTAAAATTAGAGTCTTTTTAAGTCAGCGAAATATAGTCTTAGCAAATTTGAAAATAAAAACTTGGTATGAAATCATTAATGAAAGGGGATGAGGGAGGAATCTATTAACTATTTATCAAAAGAGTAATTATTTGAGGAGAAGGAACAGACAAGCTAGGACAGTCTTAAAAGGATCTCAAGTTAAAGAAGTGTTATTTAATATATTCCATAATAGTTATTTGTGATTCTCATTTTGTGTTCTTTATCACTGAAGGGTAATTAGGATAAAGGGAGATAAACCATTCTTAAAAAAAATAATCTGTAGATGTTATTTCAGCAGTGAAATTATTAGTCTTAATTTTATAAAGTTATAATTTCTTTTTTTAGAAACAATGATGTCACCTTCATTACGTACCACTTATATAGACTAAAATTTTTCTTGGCAGAGCTACTGCTCTTTGTCCTATTTGCTACAGCCTAGCATATAATCAGTTTCTGCTGTTTCTGCAAACAAATTCATCAAGTTCATAGTAACTTGAAATTGGACTACAACTTTGATCATAACAAGTTAATACTAATAAGGCCAACTGTTCATTCACCATGACGCTATGCTAAATTTGTGATGAATGGTAAAAGGCTGATTATTATTTTACTTGTAAGTACAGCAAGAGAACATTAGAACCAAGAGCCAGTACTAAATCGTTCAAACTGGATTTCAGCAATTGGGAACTTAGAGTGAGAAAACACTCCTCTCCGTTTCCTGTAAACACTGACCAGTAATATGTTCACTTCTAATAGTTAACGCCTACCTGAAGCTAAAATCTAAGTAAACTCATAAGCAGCTCCTGGGAAATGGTTGTATACAATAAAAGAAAAAGGTGTTTTATGAACTGCCTCTAAACTCCACTGGAATGTGCAAATGCCAAAATATACTATTATAGTTATCAAGTTACTGTATTTCAGATTACTGTAACTGCCCAGCAACCTGACCTGGTATCCTTTAACATGACCGTGAGATGTGTAGTTAATATATCATGATTGTTCTTTAAAAACGTTTCTCATGTGACATTTTAGCTTGAATAGAGGATTACATAATTAAGAAAGAACATTTATCGTATTCTTGCCACTAAGAGTGAAAAATGCAAAATATCACAAGTATGCTGAAAGCAACTGCACTGTCTTCCTGATTCTTTGGGTTCTATCTTCAAAACCAGCTTTCTCTCTCAGCCTACAGACCCATCCCATGACAAAGTTTTTGTTGTACTTTGTGTAATGGAAAAAAACCATATCTGACCTTTCCTGGTAAGCTGCCAAGGATTTTTATCAGTCTTAAGAATTTTCCACTTTGAATGGAAGAGGGTTGCTGGTTACAACGCTCCACTCCTTGCAATCCATGTAAATTCCTTCTGCTGGGATGACTGCCTTGAATTGGTCTCTGGAAGTCCAGAGTTCATCATGCTTCTAAGCTACGGCACTGTGTTTGGCATTGATGCGCTGCCGAGTAAGGTCTGTTGTTGCTTTTCAGTCTCTGCTGTTACCACTCTAATGGCAATGCGTAAGCAAGCATTAGGCTTACTGTGATAAATAGATTTATTGCAATTACTACCAAAACCAGTGCAAATGATGCTGGTAAAGAAGGAAATGATGATTGTAAAGAATACTGAGAAAAAGACTGAAAGAAAATGCTGAAGAAGAGACACGAAGAGAAAATGCCATGAAATGTTTGTGGGAAATGAGTTCAGGAAACATTATATATGACAATACAGCACGTGGCCTTCTCTGTTTCCTCTTATAGACCTGCCTCTGCAGTGATACTAAGCGGTAGTCCAATGCAGGACTCATGCCAGAGAGAAGGGGGGTTCTGGTTTATTTTTGTCTTAAAGAAGACAATTAAGCAAGACATTTTGAGCTCGTATTTGGACAACACAGAACTCAACAGTCTTACCAAATACATGAAGCTTAATGGTCTGGGGTCATGCAATATGTGCCTCCATGCAATGACTTACATGATAGGAAATAGAGCATGAGGGAGGCTGCTGCTAGCAAGTGGGTACTTTATGCAGTGGTTCTCCGAACACTCACCTCTGCTAACAAGTCTATGTTCACTGAGTCCTAAGGAACCACAGATTTTTCTGTGGTTTCTGGAATTCATACATCTAAACCAGGTACCTCACTGGCCAAGCCTGATGACTCAGAACGCCAGGCATGGGAAGAAAACTCAGCACCACGCTAGAAACACAGGCAACACTGACACCACAGCACAAAGAAGCAGACTCCTAGAAATGAAAGCCTCAAGCACTAAGATTTCATAAGGCTCTTCTTCATTAGTTTACAAGATAAATATTTCATGATTTTATTTGTTTTTAGTAAATCTAAATAATACTTATTTAATAAAATACTTAAGCAGAGAGAAACACTTAGAATTTGTTTTTGGCAACACAGACTATCATCTGAATAACACATCAGCAAGAACAACCTTTTCTTTTACCATACCCCCATTTTAAAATTCCTTTATTTAATAAATATGTATCTTTCTGCTATATGCTATACATCAAAGATCTTTCCTTGTTCTTCTTAAAGCCCATGCACTATAAACCCTATTCTGCGTCACCGATTTTAAATTTCATCTATAAAAGTCATTTTACATATACTACAAATAACAATACATGCCTCAGTTTGAATATTAAAGCTGTAACTCAATTTCAAGGTTCTTCTGACACTATTCCAGGATCACTCTTTTTCAAGACGTTACTTGAATCCTTTTCAGTAAATTCACAAACTACCACAAATCAATAGCTTAAAAGCAAATATATTGCATCAAGAACTTCACTAGGGCTTATTGCTGCCCATTCAAACACCGAGAAGTTGGTCTTATAGTATAGTAATAGAAATTAACAAAAAAAAAAAATAGTTACACAATTCCATGTTCATAAACCACATCCTACACACATTATTTACAACTTGCTATGTATTTTCTTCTTGCATTCCTATCAAACGGAAGGGAGGGTATTATTAGCTATTAGAGAGAGAGAGAGATGAAAGCCACAGACACATAAATCCAGATTTACAGAGAGTAAACTCCACCCAAGTCTCTGTTCCTTAGATTTTTATTAGCTTTAATTGCTCAGAGATACCTAACTAATAGACAATACTAGGCTTGAACTGGATGAAACGGATGAAATTTAGCCTCTATGCATCTGGATTACAGTCTCAAAAGAGGCTTACTCTTTCCTCTGTAAAATATGAGATTCTATCAATATAGTCACTGCTGGAAAGTTATATAACGTACAATCACATGAGGTACAGTGAACATATTTACTGAAACTATAGTTTTCTACACTGAAGGGAAATCATAGCTTTTTGAAAAGCTAACCACTGTACTTGGAAATTTATTTACTTCCTCCTTGTTAGGAAGCGAACTGATACCATGGAAGTGATATGCATTGATTTCTTCAAGTGTGATTATATTAGTAAACTATGTACATTACATATAGGTGTTACCCAGGCACTCAAGAGGTTTTTTTGTACCAGTTATGTATTCAGTTTTCAGTTCTAATTTTATCTTCTCCAAGGCATTTTATTGAAGCAAATAGTTTGTGTAAGTAACCTCAGCAATAGACAAATGAAAAAAAAAAAACAACCCCCCACACTTTTGAACATAGCTCTTCCCCCCCGCCTCCATTTTCTCTTTGAACTGCTGTAAACATCTACATATACAAAACCAAACTAAGGCTATCTACCCTGTACTGGGCACAGCTAGCAGGGTTTTGGCAGCTGAAGGGGGAGCTGCAGGGGTGACCTGTGTAGGAGGTGGTCAGGGACTGCTCTGTGCCACTCATTGCCACTGGTGATGGACAAAACGGACACGCTGTGCACCAAAATGGAAACAGAGGAGTCCCTGGTGCCTCTGCAAAAGAATATTTAGTAATGGGAGGTAAAATCCAGAAGGAGACACACACAGGAGGATACAGAAGGGAGATGCCAGAGGAGGAGGAATGCTAAACAGAGGAGACACAAGAGCAGATACTGGGATAGGAGAGACACACAAACAGGCACAATGACGGACAGGCAGGACTGACAGTACAGCAGGGAAACTGCTGAGGCAAGCGAGCAAAGGCTGGAGACATGACTGAGGAGGAGGTACGACTCCAAAGGGACTGCAGCTGGTGGGGCAACCCATGCCAGCAGCAAAAGAAGAGGAACCACAATGTACTAAGCCCCATCTTCTGCACCTCCCATCATCCCACCCAAGAGACTGAGTGTAATGTGCAGCGAGGGGACTGGAGACCAAAAAGCAGGGAGGAGAGGTATCTGGAGGGAAGGCAAGGTGGGCTTGTCTAAGTGTTTGATTGTTTTTATTTGTCAACACCAGGATCAGTAATTGAAAGGTGGTTAAATGGCAATAAATTAAAATGACTGACATTCCCTGACTTGAAGCGGTGATTTGGCCCACAACACACCCCTAAGCAAGAGAGCTGCCAGCCTTTAAAGCAGATAGGTAAGTTTATTCTGGGACTGTAGTACTTAGTAAATACACACATATACTTAATACTATATCATTTATGATAACTGTCATGGTTTCAGTTGGGATAGAGTTAACTTTCTTGCTAGTAGCTGGTATGGTGCTGTGTTTTGGATTTGGGATGGGAAATAGTGTTGATAGCACACTGGTGGTTTTGATTGCTGTCAAGGCCTTTTCTGGTTCTCAACCCAACCCACCAGTGAACAGGCTGGGAGTGCACAAAAAGTTGGGAGGAGACACAGTCAGGACAGCTGACCCCAACTGACCAAAGGGATATTCCATACCATGTGACATCATCCCCAGCATATAGAGCAGAGGAAGGAGGAGGAAGGGGAGGATGTTCAGAGTGATGGCATTTGTCTTCCCAAGTAACCGTTAGGTGTGATGGAGCCCTGCTTTCCTGGAGACGGCTGAACACCTGCCTGCTGATGGGAAACAAGGAATGAATTTCTTGGTTTACTTTGCTTGTGTGCATAGCTTTTGCATTACCTATTAAACTGTCTTTATCTCAGCCCATGAGTTTTTCCTCACTTTCGCTCTTCTGATTCTCTCCCCCATCCCAGCTGGGGGAAGTGAGCGAGTGGCTGTGTGGTCCTAGCAGCTGGATGGGGTTAAACCATGACACTAACCCAGAGCTTTAATCCTGTAAAGACAGTTTACTATTATGTTGTTTGTTCCATAAAAGTCATTGTTCTACTCGTGCTTTCACAAAATAATTTTTTTAGCTTGGTTTTCTGAGAAAAAAGAGACCTGCATAATTATCTGCAACTTTTGACCTCCTAGCACACCCTCACTAGCTTTTAAGCCCATTACTAAATTTCAGCTGGCTCTAAAAGGAGAGCTGTCTTAAAAATAAGTTTGCATTTGTGACACCTACTGGGCAGAGTCACCCAAACCAGTGCCTTCACAGACATCAGCACAAATTCAGCCAGCTCACACGTGGAGCCTGGAACAATTCACATCATACGCTGCCCCATTTCAAATTGGCAGTTTGGAGTTATAGGGATTGTATGTATGTATGAAAAGGCAACTGTGGGTATCACTGGGAAGAGAGAAAAGACTGAAGTTGAAGAAAAAAAAAAAAAAAAGGAAGGGAGAGCTAAGGTTACTCCCTCCAAAGGATTTTTTAAAGTGGCGGCAGAAAGAAATCCTTAAGAAACTAGAGTTCTTTCTGACGGTCAAAAAGAATTTTATTTGCTAACTGCATTTTATATTATTAACATGCAAATAGGCATTTGTTAAACTTTCAGCCTCTTGAAAATGGATGTTCAGAGTCTGCTATGTGAAATCTAACATAGTAAACATATGCACTTCAGTTTCTGAAAGTTCTAGAAGCAGCACTCATTTTTCCAGCCCACAAAACCAAGTCAGTGCTTCTCAATGTAATCAAAAATACATATGGAATTCAGAGATATCTACAGCCAGGAGAGCACACCAATTCCATACCTGGCCAGAACATCACTTGGCAAGACACACAAAGATCACAAGTAAAGGACAGGTATAATTCATAGTTCTTAGGTCAACTTGCTTCACTTGGAAGAGGCTAAGCAGATTAAAACAAAGCACATGGCAAAACACTTGGACAATCTCAAAGGGGTTCTCCCCAGTCTCAACATTCCACAACCCACCATCCTGCTGCATATGAAAAAAATTCATGGTAATACCTGCTAAAAGAAAACTGCCTATCTAACCCCTTTTGTTTGACAGATTTCAAATCAGCCATTGCCACACGGTAGGTTAGACCCTACCAAACTCTCAGGAGATCTTCGACCAGGTGTAGTTGGCACTATGAGAATGAGGATTCCAGTTCTGATTATCACTTTTATGAGAGAAGGTTTAAAGTGCCTGGGATTTGTCAGCCTTCCCCAAATTGTTCTTCAGAGACAAGTTCTTAATTGTATAGGTGCTGCTGCTGAAACAACAGGCAATACTTTTTTGTCAGGGCACACAACGTTCAGATGATACTAAACAACATTGGGCATGCAGATCCTAAGGACTGACCTATACAAAGCACGCAGCCATGTAAACTTTAAGAAGAACGATGTACAAACGTAGACAAGAACCACCAGCTTCCTCAGAACACTCAGTCAGAAGACGTGCATTAAGGAAAGCACAAAAAGCTTCAAAAAGCCCAGAGAATTTGTGCCAGGCGTTTTGCCAAAGGATAGATCATTAATGGTCTCAATGATCTCCCCTTGGAGAGGGGGCTGCCAAGACAAATCCTCTTAGTTATACTAGAAAGGTTAAGTGAGGTCAAAAAGTCCCACCTCTCCCCAGCTGTGGGCACTTCACCAGTTTGATAATACTGATAAAGAAATAAATGAATGCTTTAGGTGTTTACATTTAATTAGTCTGATGCCAGCAGTTTCTAATAAGTGGTATTATACTTGGGGTTTTGTCTGCTTTGATTAGCTCTCTTAACAGCCGACCAGCTCTGTCACCCTACTGGAATAATCTATTTTGCGCAAGTCAAGGCCATTTGAGACTTCTGGGCTACGTTTACCCTGACAGCATGGCTGGCCACTTTCAGCCCCTCCAGCAAGACAGTAAAATAAAGGGAACACCAGATGTACCTGAATCTCCAGGCAGTTTTCTGTCTCCCTTTAGGTTAAGGTAGACAAGAGAGCCTGTTCATTTTCTTCTAAAGGCATAAGAAATAGTGGCAGTCGTGTAACACACTTTGAAAGCCACAGACAGCATAGTGGGCAATACCTTAAGGATATTATTTACCTTCCAAAGCAAAAGTGTCTAAACATTCACCTGTTTCCTAAACATTTCTATACACAGAAGGCAAGAATTAATCGCTGTTCAAGAGTAATACTCCCACAGTTGATCTTCATGGCAACAAAGGCATAACTGAAAAGTGAACGGTATCATCATAACATTTAGTATCCTATCAAAATAGTTAGCCACAATGAGTACTGACAGCTAATGATTCAAACATGTTCTTCACAGTGCAATGTTCCTATTTCAATTATTTTAAGATTAAGTTTCTTTGCCTTACTAATTTAACAGAATTGTAGAAGAAACCCATCCAAAAGAAATCCAGAATTTTTGACATAAAACCCCACAACATTAACTGAAAGATCACCATTTTCTCTCAAAGAACCAGTAACAAACAGTACATCAATAGTTTGCAATAATCCTGGATAATTTTGCTAGCATTTTAGTGAAAGCTGTCTTTGAAATTACAATATTTGGTATTCATTATCACTACACGGTAAACTGGCAGACTACAGCTATAATGGATACAATCTAACACAATATAGTAGTTTCATATCTATTGACGTAGCATTAAAAGAACACCAAATTATTAAGGACCTACTTCTTCAAGGTCCCACAACCTCTCAATACATCACCACAACTAAAAGCTGGTAGTCATATTGAAGCTTTCCATGTTCATGAGGGATTTTGGGTCTGCTATACTCTAAGACTGCCCAACAGTTCTGACCGTACCACTCGCAGTAGTAATTCCCCTGAAATAAGCAAAGCGTGTACAAATCTCCCTCTGCAGAAAAAAAGCAAAATAATGCCCCTGACCAAAACCTTGGAAAAAACCACACAAGCAAATTGCTTTTTAGAAAGCACCTTTCCCCATCTAAAAGAGAAGACTATAAAGGAAATTCTGGACAACTACTGGAGTTTGCTACTAATGGGTTATATTGACTCTGCTTATGTGTTGTCATTTTGTGTCGCTTTACTGTGCACACGTGTCAACTTTTTTTTGTAGAAGTTGTGCTCACTAGAGGACAGTCTTCTGATTTTGAGGAAAACACATTTGCACTGAAAAGATATGAGAATTCCCTTCCAAGCAACATATACATTTTCTGAAATAAATAAAGAATCATGGCAAACAGTGAAGTCCGAGAAAGGACAGTATAATGAAGTACTGAGAAAATTATGTTTGGAAGTTAGAAAGATTTTATACAAAGTTAAAACGATCAAATTTTTCTGATATGACAATTGTTACTTCTCTGGCTTCATTTACAGCCTTGCACCAGTTTATTCCATTAAATATTCGTTATACCGACTAGGCTTACTGATGCTTTGCTAGTTTCTCTCCTCTCACGTACTTCTTCCAAGCACAGAAGAATGTGGCAAAACTAGAGTTACTCTTTCTACAGAACATGCATCCTCAGGCTGTTGGTTGCAAATGCTCCTTTCAAAGGTAATTTCTTTCTGGATCTTGCCAATTATTAGCACTAGTTAGGTGATCTCCACTGCCCCACGGCAGTGACAAATACATATTTAAAGCAATTAAAACAGACAACATATTTATAACAATTTGCTAAAGGACAAAATGAACATACGCAATACTTCTGTTAGGGTCTTCCTCTAATTCTATGGTAGCTTACTCTGCCTTTCTCATGTAGGCTGCAGTCCTACACAGTACGTACCCCAGAATAAGAGTCCTAAGGAGACTCTAGACAGATTTGTATCATTTCTGGAAACTCAGCTTTGTTGCAAGTGTTTTTGACTGTTTGTCTAACACACACTATTATAATTGGAAATAGAGTAGTACTGGGTAGTGCTGATTTTGACATTTCAAAGAGGAAATCTTTATCCAACTTGCTCTTGAAGAATTTTCTAAATATCTGCATTATGACATATGTACCCCTTAATAAGTACTCTGAGTATTAGATCTGTATTTGTACACAATTAGAGTAAGGCTTAACAAATGCGTAACAGAATTGTACTTCCATATAAAAATAAGAAATTAACTTCAGAGAGAGACATGAACATATTGACACTATTTTTAGATGAGCAGGTAAGACCTGTAATTAAAGCCTGATCTTTGCCTAAGAAAACATCTGTTTTCTTCACTGTGTAATTAGTAAAATTAATGAATTCCAATCCATCCACGCAAATGATTTTTTTAACTCTGAAATCAATCACTTTAAAACCCAAGATGCTTTCAGATACACAAATTTACCAATAAGTGATACTGTAGATCAGGTTCAAATTATGAATGTAATTTTCTTCATCATTATGTTTGAAACCTTTTCTAACCCTCTCCCTCCATTCTGCCTACATTGACGTTTATAATAGAAGCAAAACAGATTTGTGCGTTAAGAAATTTGATATGGCTATGTACTAGATTAAGCTTCTCATACATAACTCTGTCAGAAAATTGAGTAAAAGATCACTTTGTTTAACTGGATCAGAACAGGAAATATGCTTATTTATGGATTTTTTCAAAAATTAAGACTATCCCTCTCTGACACATTTTATTATATACAGAGCAGGAAACCGCTGAACAGTGAATACAATTTCACAACAGAGTAGCAGATCAATCATTAGAGAAAGCGATGAAAAATTTATTTTAAAATATTTTCTTCTTAAAAAAGTCTTACTTTTAAGAATGTGAAGTGGTAGATGACCACACTTGAAGTTCACATTGAATAATTACAGACACAACAAATAACGGGAAACATACAGTATGCTTTAGTGATCTCCAGTACTATCATTGTCTTGCTGCTACAAAGGGACAACAAAAGGAGGCTTCGATCATACCCTATGTAGTCACAGCTGGATTCCAATTCAAAAGTGCAATTCTGACTGTCCGTACTAAAAATCTTTGGCCAAAAGCTATGTATCTGTTCATTTGCCATAATTGTTTCAATCTTCCTCTTTGAATCCAGGAGATGTGCAGGAGAAAACCAGCTAACAATCTCATACGTACTTGTTTTATGAATCTGGCCCTCAGTCAAGAAGTTGCAGTGAAAAGTCTTTTAATCACCTTCTGATCAGAATTTACTGGATTGTATCTAAGTTCAAGGGTATTAAAATGTGCAAAGGAGACTATGAAAAAATGGCTAGGTTATAGATTTTAACTTCCTAACTAGAAAATTGACTCAAAATAGATTTTCTAATTTACAATGAATCAAAAGAAAAAACATTAGACCATAGCAAAAGTGGCACAAATGTATCAAAAAGCAAATGAATAAACATTTGAAAAGATTTATTATTAGAAATTGTAATAAATTTTGGAAAGATGAATCGATTTTAGTTAAAAGGTATAACTGACAATTTATTGGGCAGGAAGATGCATTATTTTCCAATTGTTATCCACCTACAGTAAAACTGATTTGTGTCCTATTGTATTTTATGGAAAAGGAGAGAGCAACTTTCAGTGATTTAGATTAAATGTATTAATCATAACCAGGCACTGTGAACTATATATCTACTATTAAAGAAGATTTTTGACATTTAATTCTGTAGCAATATTTTGGCTCTGTACTACTCTTTCTAAATCCAATTCCTGCTACAGTTGGCAGATTTCTCCCTTTTAATTTTATGAGGCTTAAAGTAGCATTTAACCACCCATGCGGTAAATAATGCAGGATTAGAAATATTTAGTGTTTTGTTTCCCTTCGAAGAGTACCAATCCATCAACCCTCAAATATTTTTAAAACATTTTCCACATTCTAGTAATATTTAATGTAAGATTCAGTAAAACATCCTATGTAAATGAAGTTGTTTTCTTGAAACAAAAAACCACATTAAACCCTAAAGAAAATATGCATATACATCACTGATATAGGGGAATTCATTTTATAAAGACATCAGTTTGTGTACAAAGAAAACTTCAGAGTTCTTAAATACTACATATGACATGACTATTACATAGTTTATTCTCAATAATCTGACAAAATATACTTAAGTGTTCTGTTCTCCTGAACAGGGGATAACAATATATTTTAAAATATTTCTGCCCAACTTAACACTGAGTTGCTAGCTTTTATTCATGCAAAGATCCCCCACGTTTTTATGCAGTCATTTCCTATCTTTCACTTAAGTGCTATATTTTACTGCAGTGGAAAGCTGCCTTGTAGTAACTTCTAACAGGCAATGTTCTTAAAGTTATTCTAGGTACTGCAAGTTGCCTTAAATTGCCTTAGACCTACACCAATGATTAAATTCCAGATTTTTAGAAAACACAAACAAAAGAGTGAAAACAGTATGGCAACAAAATCTCAATCGCCATATGCATATTTTCTTCTTTGAAGCATAACAACATGACATAAAACAGTAAAGAGGGTTCTTTTTCTCCCGTTTGACTATATTCTATAGAGAATAAAAATGCAATCTACTGTAAACCTACTGTATCTATGCGTTTAGTTCTTTGCAAAATAAATCTTTTGGAACTAAGCAATCCAATGGGAAGGGGTCAGGGAGAAGGGGAAATGGGACACATTTCACCTAATGCTTTTTAAAGTGAATTTCACAAGTGTTTAGAAAAATACATCTATAGCGGGACAGTTGTAACAGAGTTTGGCAATCAGCTAGCAGTAAGAAATGACTGCCTAAATAAACAGTTTTCAGTTCTCTGAACTGAGGATAAGTTTCTTCCTTGACCTTTAAAACCATAATCTGCAGGAGTGATAAGTCAAGGCTGAGAAACAACAGAATAAGAAAATTAATTCTCACACTTGTGAATGCAGGTCTTAAAATTACCTGTCAAACGAGGGACTACTAAAGTTAATAGTGAGAAAAGGAGAAACAAACCACAACAAAAATCAGATCATCAGAAGCACATAAGAGTTTGCTGTATCAAATTCCAAGGATGTCCTGGTTAATTTCCTTTCTAGTGATTGTTGTGAAAGGAATGTCAACACCACATTGTTTTAGCTGTTGCTAAGCATTGTTCATACTTTTCAAGGACTATTTTCAGCTTCCCACAGAAGCTGAGAAGGAGTAGAGACAGAACAACCAAATGGCCATCATGCTCGGTATATAAATGGGGGTTGGCTGGGGAGAGTGGGGGGGGGTGGGTGGGCAGGATAGTGCCAATTCACTGAGTGGTGAGAGTGACTTGTGTCATTATTATTACATTTTTTTTTTTCCCTTTTCTGTTATTGTTCTATTATACTGTCTTTATCTCAAAACCACAAGTTGGGTTGGTTTTTTCCCCCCCTTTCCCCTCCTTTACTGCATCTTCTCCCTGCCCTTCTGGGGGAAGGGGGAGAACTGTGCCAGCAGCTGCATCGTCCTAGCTGCTGGCTGGGGTTAAACCACGACAAAGAGACTGAGTGGAACAGATTTTGAAGTTATCAAAATTGTTGGACTGAAAGGGTTCATTTGATCAGTCACAATGGTTTACGCTTCACTTGGAAAAAACCTAAAAAAGCATCTGCTGTGTCCTAATTGAAGGGACAGTAATTAAAAAGCAAGGACCAACAGTCTCTTCAACCATTCCAGTTGGAAGTGCTGATGTTAACAAACCTTTTCTTGTTGTCCTCTTTATTCCGATATACAATATGTAATTTGGTAATTGGACAAATGGTTTAAGTACACACAAAACAGAAAGATCCCTGTGCTTTTGAAAAGAGTATACCAACATTATATGTAGAGTTTTCCACAACATCAAGAGACCACTAAACAGAGGAACTTCAAATTTTCCTGTGACTCACCTCACAACTCACAGCATTATTAATTTACTGATTACTTTCAGGAAATGACCTTTCCATTCTATGATGGCTTATTACCATCTAAAGTTACCATTGCAGGCTCTGATATTGGACAAACATGTTTAAGAAAGTATTCACTTCTGCAACTCATTCAATTCGAAGATCTCTTAGAAACATGTTCCACAAAGCCTACAGTTCTGTAAAGAAAAGGGTCTCTTCTGCATTCAGTTTCATGTTTACTTGCTGTAAATAACATGTGATAACTATAAGAGGCTGTCCCTGAGAAGTTGTGAGTACTTTCTTCCCTCCTGAAAACTACGCTCTCAATATGCACATTTGATTTTCTTATTTCAAGAAACAAAATGCTAACAAATATGTAATTTTCCAGCTAAGTCGCAGGTAAGTTAGGCTACAACCACTGTGGTTCGCTCCACTTTATGGTTATTTTTAACAGGTTATGGAACATTGTCTTTACATCTGACTAAAGTCACAGTAATCAAACAGAATGGCAGAGGAGTAACTCTTCATTCCCATATTGTGTCTCACATTACAAAAGAAGCAGAATAATTTTCTTGGGCAATTCAGTTTCAACACAATGCATCATGCATGTTTGCTACTTTACTTTCTGTGCTGTATTTTGAAGTTATTTGATATATGCATCTCCATGACAAATTGCTGGATAGGACACTAAAGAACCAGTTTAATGCACTATCTTTATAGTTGCCTTGTACTCTGGGTACACGCCATATGAACTCAGACTATATATAGAAAGAAAACCCAACATTTTAAGTTAAAGTTTGTATTTTTGCTTTTGTTATACATCAAATAAGATTCAAACATCTTAATTCCTCATCTTTGCCTTACAGTGATATTTGAAAGATAAACTGCTAATGATATTGATCACTTTTCAGATGATTTTTTTTAAAATATGTATCACGCAAAGTAAAGCTAGAACAGAGGTAGCAAACAAAACAAGTGACTGCATCTGAGTTTAAATTGTGTGTCTTGGAACAAATCTAGAAGGTCACTATTAATAGCCTTAATGTAGATGTCTAGAGATAGGCAGAGTACTTCTATTAGAGAGCTAAAGTACCATTGTTTTCCCAATAGATGGCCACCATATTAAATGCAACTGAAAAAGACAGATGGACTACTTTCAAGTTGTTCTGTCTAGGTAGCCGTCGTTCTCCCACATCACCTATTCTAGGTAAAAAGATAAAGTTTCCTTTGGAGTGGAAAACCTACTCATGTGAATGAATTGTTATGGTTTGAATTAGCAAGAAACTTTCAACAGTTTAGGAGCTTGTACTTGCTTTCAGTTAAAAAAAATGCTAAACAATGTTAGCTGAAATCACTGTCCTGATTTACTTGACATTTATGATGTTGTTATAGCATAAATGAGATGTTGCTCATCAGGTAAGTCATGGTATCTGTGTGTATGTTCCTTGCCTATTACACATATGATTTTCTGTCTGTTCTCAGTATTAAGTGATCAACTCCCCCAAGAAGCTCAAGACAAGGAAACACAACTCATAACTTGACTCTGCTGGTGTTTTGCCATTAATTCTTGAAACGCTGCTATCAAGGCATTAAGAAGCTTCTGGAAGAGACACAATTGAGTGAAATTTCTGCAGAAAAGATACAAAACCCAGTTACATTTAAAGACAAATTCTTTCCATTAGAATTGCACTAAAACATAAAACATTGAAGAACGAATATGGACTTAGGAAGTCAAAAGAAGCAAATTCCAAATGCCTGCAGAAGAAACATTTAATGCAGCTAGACAACAGAAAGGGTTATTTCTTTGTGAGAAGCAGCAGAAAACAAGAGGAATAATTATGCTGCCTCGTATTTTGAAGTCAGACGTTTTTAAAATCATTGTTGTCTGTAAGGAGTGCTGTAGAACTGTATTAAATGTGTTTTCAAAACAGATACTAACTGAAGAATAAAAGGGATATCATTATGCTATTTGTACTGGTTTAAAAGTAAACGTAAGTGAAATTGTAGATGATTATCATTTGAGCAGTTGGTTTAAGGTGAATTACAAGGAATACTGCTCAGACTAACAGTTCATAGTACTTGTCACCCTGAATAAACCACAAGATGCATTTAAAAAATAAGCAGTACATGTGGCATTTCTGAGACTAATGCTGGAGGCAACTATTTCACTGAAGTGGGATGCTGTTTTTGACACTATACTTGAAGTAAGAGTCCAAGAAAAGAAGTCACCACATTCACTTTAGCTAGACAGAAGTTAATCTTTGATATTGTAAAGGTATGCTTTGATTATCACAGCAGGAGAAATACACCAAGAAAAACCATTGCGAGCTCTGTTGCACAGAGTATCTGTTTCAGTAGTTATACCTAGGAGGTATCTTCACTTTGTTGATACAGTACAACTGCTGCCTCTACAAGCTATTAATTGCCTGATGCATTTAAACCACTTTTTTTTTCTTGACAGGCATACATTTTGTAAGAATGAAACTAAGACACGATTCAAGACTATACACTCTAATTTACAAGATAAGTGATACAGAAGAGTAGAGTAAAACAAACACATGCTCACCTTCACCAGTTAGTGCCTTCAGAACTATTACAAACCAGCTGAGTATTTCTCTAGCTATTTTAATTATGGCAGAGGGGTTTTACACTGAGGTAACAAAACTAGTAATAAAAATGACCAAACTTATATTCGTTGAAATCTAAAAATTTGCTATTTGAGTTACCTGTAACTCCTTTTTGGCTAGTGAACTGCAGCTTCAAACGAGACAGAAATGCTGTGGTACTATTTGTGCCTGTTTACTGGTTTGATGACACCAAGAGGATCATGGATTTTCATTAGACAATTACAAGTGACACAATAAAAATCGCTCTTGGTTAAAATAAACATAGGTTGTAAGGTAGACTTTATTTAACCTTTTAGATCTCAAAAAGGATAGGTAGAATTCAAAATACTTTGCAACAATGACAACTCTACTGACAAAACTGATCTACTAATTCTAATGCTCTGCCTTGAATGATCACAATATTTAACTGTGCCTTAAGTATGGATACCACCATTGGTACTACCAGTGATGGGAACCACTTTGAGAAATACTGACCTACTGTGAAACGTGGTACAGGTATAATATGATTCTTTTGATGAGGAAGTATGCTAAGCTATTACTAAAGTCACTAAGCAGCTTTTACTGTTCCATCAGGTGCTTACCATCTCAGGTGGAACAAATTATATTAAGCTTGCATCAGTATAAGTGAAAGCTTTAGCAAAAGTGCACTTGAAAATCAGTTTGTGGAAAAAACCCTTCTTACTATGTAAAATACATAGTAGGTGTAAGAACAGTAAGCAGTTCCCCCCAAAATATTGGACACATGAAGTTAAGAACATCATAGATAACTCAGTATCATCCCCAATATTTACATCCCATTTTTTAAACCCACATTATTTATAACGGGGTTTTGAAATCTGACAGAACCTTTTTCTTCCCCTTTTGTTTTCTCATAAAATAAAGCTATTTCAACATGACTAAGTTCTGAAGTGTAGAAGAGTGCCATTTGACTCATTCCTTGGGAAAATTGTAGCATACTTGCCAACAGTGACTGAACACAGGAAGAAACAAAGGTGGGGCCTAAACTGCCACCACAGCAGCACCTCCTCTGCTGACAACATGAATTTTTTTTGTCTGAAAAACTGTATCTGCAGGAAGCATGTCAGTGCAGGAAACCACCCACTCTTCTCAAGGAAGTTTTTCCCTCTACTCTAAGGTACCAAGTTAACTAAAGCGAGGATTAAAAGAGCATGACTTATTCACTACATTTTGCGTAAGCAGATATAAATTTAAGACAATTGCAAACAAGGAAAAATTTTAAAAAATAAAAGGAAAAGCACAGTGAGAAATGCTTTAAATAGCTGAAAATATATTTGATGACAGGAAATCTTAATAAAAATCCCATTACAAAACCCAAAAGCCCCTACCCGCCTACCCACTTAAAGGAAAATCCATTCGTGGCTTTAGCAACGTAAGGTTTCAAAATGTCATCCTCAGACACGAAGGCCTAACATTCCTGATCTTGAATAAGTGAAAGTCTGGAATCCAACAAGAGTTTAGTTTTGTTATCAGACATCATCTAATACCACTCACATTTCCACAGAGTTTGACCTGGAGATTATGACTCCAAATGACAAAAGTTATTAACTAAAGAAAATAATTTAAACCCCACAGATAAGTTATTTCATGCACCTCACTGAAACTGAATTGTGTTTTATCTGACTGTATGTCACATATCCAGTGTAAAATAATTCTCCAGAACACCAAATCAACTTTAACTTGAGAAGCAGTAGTTTTCCAAAAGCTGAAGAGCATCCATAAAGACGCTTCTGACCAACATTGTAAAAACAATGCCCAACTTACTCTTTAAGGAAACATTCCTTAGATCTGTAGCAAGGTTTCTTATCTAATACCATTTCAGTCAATTTCCAAAATATTTTGACATGAAAAAAATTCCTGAAAACACTGGGCTGTTTCTTCAGTTAGCAAGAACTTAAAAGCAGAAATGTTTGATTTGATTTTACGTTCTGAAAGCAGTTAACAAAAAGCATAAGTGCTCAATACATCTTTTCTCCTCACAGAGTAGTAGTTATCTGACAATTTTTTTTGAGAAAAGCTCTTTTATCTTGGAACTTTTGAAAAAGTCACAGGATTTGACAGAACTACTCCAATACCTTCAGATAACAGGTCTCTTGTAGCTTTCATCCTTTACATACTTTTTGAATAATTACAACTATGTATAGTCAAGCTCGCTAGTACAGCTGTGCAAAAAAAAAATATCAACCCCAGGAGTGCAGGACTTAAAACAGGCTATCTTTAATATCATGAAATCAAAACCCATGATACAAAGATGATGGACGGAAAACTTGGCAGAGTTGAAAGACAGCATCCATTCTGCTGGTCATGTGTTTTGCACTGTAGCCCAGTGAAATCCCTTCCCAACTTCCAGCCCAGACAAAGAGTCCACGCAGGCAGAGATAACACGTAAGAGTCCTCAAACAAAACCCTACAATGTCTCTCCCTGTCTCAGGGAAGGAACTGTATCTAGAACAACACAAGGAACAGCTAAGACAGCAGCGCTGGTTTTTAAATCCTTCACTTATTTGTATGCAGGAGTTGTGAACAAAAGTGAAATTTTTCAGTCATTGAGAACTAAGTTTGACAAAACATTTTGAAAGAACAAAAAAGTAGTCATGTTCTCCGTTCACTAACTATAATTACTACCACTTATTTCCTTTAATTAGGGCTTTTGTGGTCTCCCCAGTAATCCATCTGAGAAAATCATGGTGGCCTTAACCACTGAAGGTAAAGAGTTCATCTAGTATTCTACATCACAGAAATGAACATTCACATTTCCAATGCATCTAAAATGTTAGATTTCTGATTTTATTATGCTAAATACCAGAGTTTCACATGTAATTTGTTGGAAAGGACAGAGATACAGTACCAGATAAATGACATGCAACTCTATAGACACATAGAAAAGAGGACAAAAAAGCATTCCTTTTAAGAAAACAGCGTTTCATTCATATAACACTACTTCTAAGTTGTAGAACTTTTGCCTAACATAAAAGAATGTAGGCCTTAGGAATAGTTGATCAGGTCATATATAGCTGCAGGATTCAAGCAAGCACAGTAAGATTTCATGCAATATACCTTATTAAAAGACTACATTAAACACTGGTATGGTATGAATGTGCATGTATCATGTTTCTAATTATAATTACAAAGTTGCTACTAGCAACTTGACACAGGAGGGATCAAAAGCACGGTATATTAGAAAAGCCACAGGTTTTTCTATTTCTTTTCAAATAAGGTTCGTTTACAAATTATGCTGCCACAAAAAGCAATGAAGACATGAAAAGCCAGCATTATAATTGTATGCCAAAATATATGTCTGACAAATCATTTAATTATGGATTCCATAAAAAACATGCCTATCTTAAGTAAATTGGACAATCCAAAGGATATAAGCCAGTTCTGATTAATATCCCCCCCCCAGCCCATTTTCTTGCTCGGTTTTTTCAGTTGTCATATGCTGTATGACAAGTCATTCAACCTGCACATTGGATTGGGCAAGGACTTTCACAGTATTTGCATGCTAGGTTTTCACTTCTGTCTTTCTTGTCCAGTATTGTATGATCATTAGAAAATTGTTTTGACTCAAAGGCAGTACAGTTAATGACAGAAAGACCTGTGATTTTGTTCAAATTAAGCAACTCATCAATGAAATGCAGGAAAAGCGTCTGGACAGAATCTGAGTGCCAGCTGTGGCTACTTCAAATTAAAGTTCACTAACTGGTCCATAAAGAGCAAGCAGCATTCTTTCTCCGATTCTCAGCTCCCACTGCTTCTAGAAATGATGTAAGCTGGCAGTTTACTCATTATATAGCAAGTAATAATCACACTTTTAGCCTGATGTTGCTCTTACAAGAAAACACACAAACAGTTGGACATTAAACACAGACAGAGGAATGATGATATATCAAGGTATTATCATAGCTATTTATTCTGCCTTCCCTAAACCTGTAATCTCTTCAAGGCTTTGCTAGCTGCTATAATTGTGGATCCTCAGCTACACTTTCCGCAAAAGTTTAAACGCACATTGACTGTATACAAAGGGCTAACTATATACTTAACATTCCCTAGATACAAACTACACACCCTTAGACTGCATGTAGGATATAACGTATGTCTCTTAGGTAGCGTAACTCAGTAGGAAAGTCCATTTTTTACTTTGTCTCCCTTTAAAGTCTGTGTAAAGGCAGGGATACAGACATCAGACTCCTCACTGTTAAAAAAGAATTAAGGCACACCACAACTCTGTTCAATGAGTTGAGTCTGCAGTGTTCTTTCCTCAGGATATTAATCTTTCTAAAAGCATTCTTGCTCTTCTTCACTGTTACCATCTAATAGCAGTAATTACTTCTTGTTCTGTGTTATCAGATGTCACAGGTATTAAATGACTTTTTTTGTCATTGGATTGAAGTATCTAAAAAAGATTTTCTTCAAGAAGCAATCACTGACAAAAGGAAGCACAGGAGCTCTGGCTTATATAGCTACGTTTGCAAAGACGGATGCAGCAGATATGCCCACAAACATAAATAGTCATTAAGAAGGTCAGAAAACTGCATTTGAGGAGCCAACTGCACATCCATTCTATCTATACACTCCTGCCTAAACATAGTGGTTTACAATGTACATTCGCATGTCAAACTTGTTTCACAACACTATGTAAATGATACATTTAATAACTGGAGGTAACTGAATTATCAGTCTTTAGTAGATTGGCTTGCATTTTTGTTACAAAGGGAACTACGATACCATCTTTATATATGAGGTATCATGACTGGAGACAAAATGGGCTTCTAAGGACAATCCAGAAAGCGTAGCAGAAAATAAACATTAGGATTTTTTATTATATATACGCATTCACAGTATATCTTCATCAATTGAAATTTAATCACCTTTTTACAATTTAGAGGAAAAGGCAGTTTTTAGGGTAGTTAAGCCATGTATCATCAATACCATGAAGCTAACCTATCAGTTATAATAGCTCCTATAAAATACCAGAGTGAAATTGCAATAAGCCTAGAAAATGGGCTACAAATCCCAGATATGCTCAAGCAAGCACTGAACCAAAAATAAAAATAGGTAGATAGGAAACCAAGAACTAGATAGCATTCATCTAATTCACGACCACTAACAGCAGAGATCACAGGCCAAGGTTTTAAAGCATCTTATTCAGCTCCAAATGGCAATTATTGGACAGGGACTTCAATTATAAAAACCTTCCCTCTTCAAAACAAGTTAAATTTTTAACAGTTCCTTTCTATTCTCTCCACATATAATAGCTCTTACATTTCTCAGGAGCACCTTATTTTGTTTATGCAAATTAAAGTTTGAAAACATTTAGTGTTCTCAAATAATAAAGAATATTGATGTTGCAGTATTTATCGTGCTGGGATATGTTTATCACACACTGATAAAGAGTCTCCCACATTCTCTTTCTCTTCCAAATGCTATTGTGATAAGAAAGGAATAGACTGCACTACAATGAATACATTTTAACATTTTAATTCAAGTCTCTCTTCTCCTCATGACCTCCTCCAAGGAACAAATTCTTAAAAATTCATTAGAATCTTATTTTAGAAAAAAGCTATAGGAAAATCCAATTATTGGGTTGTACAAAAATGCAAGGACAGTTGGATTTTTTTTCCTTTACTTATAAACATTGTTCCTAGAGCTGAAGGCACTAAGAAAACCCAAACATCTCTCATTTGTAGTCACAGCCTTAGAACAGACTCAGTCCAAAGGAATGTATGATGTCTAAGACAGGTGCCTTACTAACTTACTTTAAATTTTTTGTATATATCCTTTCCCCTGACCACACAGAAGTCACTCAAACAAAGAGAATAAGGACAGATTTTGCAAACCAGACTTTTTGGAGGAAAGAAAAAAACCCAAACAATCAATTGTACCACAATCCATCCTAGAACGCTTTCAATATCAGAAAAACTTAAAATAACTTTGTTTTGATTTTCATTTCATATAGACATAAGATATATACTGAAAAATATTAAATAACACCCTCCCCTCAAACCTTTTTCTTCACTCAGTTCAAAATAAGTACTGAGAAACAGTAGGAAGAGTCTATCTATTGCAGTAGGAAGTCTACCTATTAAAAAAGGCAAACACAGTATCAGGCAGCAATGGCACTGTAGTCTTACCATTCTGTTACCTATCTGCAACATTAGGAAAAAAGCATGAGAAGAACATTCTTTTTTAAAAAAAACAAAACTGTAAAACCAGTGCACATTAGCTTACAATAATAAAAGCACTTACCAATGCATTCTGGTTCCCTGAAGCCTTTTTTGTGTTTCTTGTTGGCATTCCATGAAGATGACTAAATCTACTCTGGAAACCTACAAGAAAGAAATACAAACTGATTTAAGAATATTTCCTACACCATACAACCAATAAAATTCACTATTACATACCAATCTATCCATCTGACTTCAGTTAAACAAAAACATCTTAATATTGTCAAACATTGTACTGGTGGAAACAAAGAGCACAGAATGGGAAGAGTTAGAGAAAAGCTAAGTTGTCATGAAAATGAGCATTTCTGTAGATATTCTTACTGCCATCCTGGTTCTATGCACAGTTGGCTGCGTAAGCAGAGCATACTGAACTACAGTAGGAAAGTGATTTTTGCATCACTTACAACTTCATTAGTACTAGAAAATGTTAAATCTAGTGAATATGCAGAGACTAAGTCCTCAGAAACAATTCCAAGCATCTGGAAAATAAGCCTCACAAAAGAATTCAATACATTCAGCGTGCACTGTAGTTTAAAAGTGATTTAACCACTGCCCACATAAAAGTTCTGTATTTTTATGTGAAAGGAGATCCTTATGGCAGAGGGAAGGTACAACGTAATTCCTTGGCAGCAAGCTGAGGTCTGACATTTCAATCTTTATACAAGGGTGAGTTCCTAGCTGTAAATACAATCTAACACTGGTACAACTTACCATTGGATACACTGGATCCACAGTTGTCTAAAGTATTTCAAAGGAAAAAAAGTTTTATATTTTCTCAATTACAATCTCAATCCTCGCTCTAAATGAACCCTTCCCTCTTCTCTACAAACAACATGGCCCCAACAAAGCAAAGCAAAACAGATGGTCACATTAGTCTTTCCACCCTTTGAATTAATGAACTTCTACAGAATTCTAAACATTATCACAGAAGCCAGGAACAAAATGGAATATAAGATTCACTTTAAATAACACTTAATAATTCTCAATGCAAACACTGAGATAACAAATAAAAGAGTAGGCTATAAAAATGAGCCAAGTTTTATACTTCCTGACTTTTCTAATTATTGACTTTTTAAAAATTATTTCTCTCTAATGACATGTTAAAAATGAAATAGTTCAAGGAAACAAACATAACTCCAAGATCTTGTCAACATTTTACATATTTTTTATAATCCACATATATCCCTCTACTGTACCCAAGTGATTCTACAGTTTGCATTCGCTTGATTGCTACTTACCTCTCCTCCCTGAACGGGACATAAGGGGGAAAGTTCCAGTTAAGATACTTTCAAAGACTGGATCAGGCAATTCTCTGTCCAGTTCTGTAGAGTCTTCTTGTTCCCACCACGGAATGACACCTGTAATTCCACACGCTCCACCAGATTCATTTTCATGAAACCAATCACTCTGCTCATCATCACCTGTGTGAGGGCAGTATCCCCCCCAAAAAAGAGGGAGGAGCAGAGAAGATAAAAATTAGATCTTACCATCAATAAACTCTGACAGGACAATTATTTCTTTTGCTTTATAGCTGTATAACAATTACTCGTATATAGCAGTTCTATATGGAAGATGTTTCTCAACAGCATGACAAGCATTGCCATCAACGAAACCACACAAAATGTAATGTTTTAAAACCAATTTACAATAGTGAAAAACAATAATAAACTAGTTAATCCTTTGGCAATAACTGTCGGGAAATCCATTTAAGTTACTGCACTTTACATATTAACAAAAAACAAGCCTTAATCTCCTGCAGGGAATTAAAAGGTATAAAACTGTGAAACTAGTTATTTGCAGCTGATAATGGTATATAATTAGCTTAATTTCATGATTTGTATGGCTAGTAAAAGGGGAAAACAATCATGAACAGATGTGACTAAATGAAGTTAATCTGATTAAGTTCATTTAGAAATAAGTTTTGAAAAAGTTGATTTTAAATGAAATCTGACAGTATCATGTGATTCAGAATTATACTGCATTATACCACAAAGCTGGTCATTTTTACTGACAATATTTATAGATGTAGTACTTAAATACCTGGATTTAAAGTCAAAAGTAAGACAAGACTGAAAAACTGATTTTAAACTTAGCCCATAAACACAATGGCAATCAAAAATAAATTATGCTTGTTTTAAAACATATTCTCTTACACAAACCAAGTAGTTTACAGAAGGTCAGAAAAGATCTTCATAAGACGTGGCAAATTTCCTTTCTTACAACCAAAAACTAGATTTCAAAGTATGTGCTTGTCATGCTTTAACCCTGGCTGGCAACTAGGACCATGCAGCTGTTCACTCAGTGCCCCCCTCTCCCCACCCCCCCAGCAGGGTAGGGAGAAGAGGGAGAAAAAAAACCTAACTCATGGGTTCAGATAAAGACGGTTTAATAGAAAAGTAACCGAAGAGAAAAATAAGAATAATGGTAAAAGAATATACAAAATTAAGTAATGCAATACACTAGCTCTCAAACCCAATGATCGATTGCCCAGCCCATCTTGAGCAGTGATAGTGGATTTCTGCCAACCCCCATTTATATACTGAGCATGACGCCTATGGTATGGAACAGTCCTTTGGCCAGTTTGTCCTGTCTATGCTCCCGCTCAGCCTCTATGTGAAGCCGATAAAGTCCTTGACTTAATATAAACATTATTTAGCAACAACTAAAACAATATGTGTTATGAACATTTTCTCATACTAAATCCAAAAGACAGCAGCTACTGGGAATAAAATTAACTCTATCCCATCTGAAACCAGGATAGTGCTATATATTTTAATTCTGCTTCAAAGCATTGAAACCATGCCTCACTGTTTCTGCATATAAATTATTTGTTTGGCATTTCAATTTTTAATTAGGCAGAACTAAGCAAGACAAGTGCAAGATTTATCAGACAATTTTCAAGAACAAAAAGCATTCATGTAAAATTTCATTGCCACTCAACCCCACAATGGGAAAATACAAATAATGAAAACCAAGCCAAAATTTGAGGAAAAATAAAATTTAACACACGCTCTCCAAATAAATTTTTGCAATTAAAAGAATGCTGTAAGATCGAGCACAAGTGAAAATGGCTGTAAACATTCATCAGGACAAGTACTTCAAGAAAATATAGAATAATTAAGAGCCCTCACTGGTCACTTGCAGGAGAAATGTCATCCTTACATCTTTAGTGATCACTACTAAAAGCAAAATTAGCAGAGGCTAGAGAACAGGAACTTTTAGATGGAGGGAGGGGAACACAGAGGTGGAAAGAGATACATAGGTCCAAATAAGATTTAAGCTTCTTTGCGTTCCTCAAGCATTTCAGATTACTCTCCATATTTATTCTAATCCTCATTTATTGCTATGACTTTTCACAAAGGCATTCACCATTAATTCTATCCTTGTTTTGTTACAGCCAGGTATGGTTTCTTTGGAGGATGTCTGAGAGTACTAAACAGAGACAGTGGTCGTGGTAAAGGGAAAAAAAAAAATCACAGCTTTTCATTAGATTGATCTGTGGTTCAGAATTAAGTTTGAACTCCTTTGTTTTGATTTTCCAAACTTTTACATAGGTAAACTTTGTCTGAATATTTTGTCATGAGAGCTCTAGACACCTTGACTAATAAGAAATGCTATTAGGAACTCAAAAGAAGTCTTGTTACACAATTCAGCTATGAAAGTAAGTACAGAATTCTGAAATTGAGTTTCATAACCAGCTCAAGGACAGAAGCCTGTAAGAGGCATGCAATGCAGTCATGGAAGAAAGAGGCAGAGTTTAAGACTGAGTTGGTGGACTGCAGGATAAGGCAAATAGTGGCTATGGAAAGCAACTAGTATCCTCACTATATGTCCAATAACGGCTCTTTGAGAAAAAATACAAAATTACTTTTCCTTTTTTGTGCAATAGGAATATTGGTATGTTAAGCAACCATCCATTAAGACATCTTACCTGTTATGCTATTATACACTTCCCTAAACACTTACGTTGCTTACTGCCAAAGACAGACCTGAGATGTGAATTTCATAGGCTTTTCCCACCTGACAGCAGAATCCAGGTATAACTGGTTTTTACCTTCCCCGTCTGTGTACTTTAAATAACTCTGAATCCTTTGACTATTTTCAATCATACTATCACCTTGAGATGAGCATAAACTTATTAATACGGCAATGTGTGCTCGCAGCCCGCAAGACCAACCGTATCCTCGGCTGCATCAAAAGAAGCGTGGCCAGCAGGTCAAGAGAAGTGATTCTGCCCCTCTACTCTGCTCTCTTGAGACCCCACCTGGAATACTGTGTCCAGCTCTGGAGCCCCCAACATAAAAAGGACATGGATCTGTTGAAGCGGGTCCATAAGAAGGCCACGAAGATGATCAGAGGATAAGAGCACCTCTGCTATGAGGACAGGCTGAGAGAGTTGGCATTGTTCAGCCTGGAGAAGAGAAGGCTCCCCAGAGACCTTATAGCAGCCTTCCAGTATCTGAAAGGGGCCTACAAGAAAGCTGGAGAGGGACTTTTTACAAGGGCATGTAGTGATAGGACGAGGGGTAATGGCTTCAAGCTGGAAGAGAGGAGATTTAGATTAGATCTCAGGAAGAAATTTTTCACTCTGAGGGTGGCGAAGCACTGGGACAGGATGCCCAGGAAAGCTGTGGAGGCCCCGTCCCTGGAAGTGTTCAAGGCCAGGTTGGATGGGGCTTTGAGCAATCTGGTCGAGTAGGAGGTGTCTTTGTCCATGGCAAGGGGGTTACAACTAGATGATCTTTAAGGTCCCTTCCAACCTAAACCAGTCTATGATTCTATGAATACTATTCTTATCCAGGAGAAAGCACCCACAGGCATTTTGTTTACCAGTTGCTCCACCTTGAAGGGATGCCATTTTCAAAAGGAGTCAGGGAAGACCACTGCATTTAATCAATTCCTGACTTCATACGTATAGGTAATATATGTATACAGAGGCGTCCCTGCTCAAGAGTTTGGTAACCAATTACTTGGATTTTATCCTACTTGCAGCTCTCAAAAGGTAAAACACAGTATCCACAGCAAACATGAACTTATAAGAATTAAAAATTCAAAGCAACATTTTTTACTTCAAAATACTTCAAAAGATTCACTACACTGTCCCTTCCTCTTAGGGATGCTGATTCAGCACAAGACTACAGCAAATTACTGTATTCCTCCAAGCTACAGGAAAGGTAAGATGACCTCCAGATCTCCAGAAACTGATTTCTGAGCCCACACATTCTCCTAGCCATATTTAAAATACAGCAAACTTTTTTGTGGGTAATGCTAATACTTCAAGGAATTGAAGGATATCATGTGATCTCAGCTTTATGTTGATCTCTACCACTGTCATCCACATGTAATATTTAGGATTTCAACTACTCGGGTCATATACAACTAGACGATATTTCTTATTCACCTCCTAAGACTATAAACTAATCAGGCACAACAGTTCAAAAATGATTGTGATTACACCTGGCATTGCACATTCTATATTGAGAATGACACACTGACACCTACAGCTACTGAGATGCTATACAAGGCCCAAATTAGTTTCCTGCTAGAGAAGACAAAAAGATAGAATTCTCACATACTAAATCAGTAGTGGGTCATCTTCATAAAGGACACAGTAATGAATATATGTTTAATCATAAAATAATGAACAGCTATCTTTAAAAGCTCAGCCACATGACATTCCCTGACCTTCTCCAATTTTAACTGTTTAACACTTTATTAATATAATTTTCCTTCCTACTTGCTTAGATCTTAAAGGACATTTCAAGTGCTGCATGTCATGATTTAAGAGGTCTTAAGTCAAACTTTGAATTTCCCCAAGTGTACTGGTAGGTGTAGATGGACTAGGAATGCAGTATATAGTGTTTTATTTGTCATAAAATTCACTATCAAATTCATTAAAGAATATACTTGCAATTCACTATAAAATTCATTAAAGAATATACTTGCAATTCACTATAAAATTCATTAAAGAATATACATGCAATTTGACTTTTTCCCCCAAACATCTATAACATCAACCAGTCTTTGAATAATGTTACAGTTTTGTTAACATTGTGTTGAAAGCTTAACTTACAAAGTGCCTTTTAACTTATAAATTGCCTTTGTAAAGCACACCTGTGAAGTGTCATGAAACTGCAGGTGATCCTACTAGCTAGGCCTATAATAGACCTGTATTATATGTTGCAATGTAAGATTAGACCTTTTGTTTCAAAACTCTTCTTGCAAAAGTTTTCTACACCGGGCATAACACTACTTATCATTAAAGTTTTTAATAACTGCAAAACAGCCATTTATGAAAATGCTATTAGGAACAAAGGAAAGAGTAGGAAGAAAAAGGAAAGTCACAAGGATTTCTGATACATATGCTTCAGTCACTGTTAAATCACTTTGCTGGCAGGCTCTCCCACCTCTGTATTCGAGGGCTCAAGAGCTTGATATATGCATAGGATTTTGGGTTTTTGTTAACTATATTAAATCTTACCCCAAAATTGGCCAATTTACAAACCTCTGAAAAAAATACAATCCATAAGAATTCACTTGAGGTTTGTTAGTAGTTCAGCAGCTGTCTTCTCCACTGACTGTTACCTGCACAGAGCATTTTCTGTGATCTTTAAGCTTTTTCTGGCTAACTGTACAGGGCATGCAATGTTTCACAGAAGAAAAACATTTGCCACATTGGGATTGCAAAACATTGAGTACCAATTACTTCTACCAGAAGTAGTGGAATAGAGCACAGCAAGACAGCTGCTTTTGCCCTCTCACAAGACCTAATGTAAGAACCGGGATAACTTAGAAAAGGAGGACAAGCATGGCTAGGCTCAGATGAGGACTTCATAGGAACTAAACAAATCAAATGAACAAAAAAACCTATGAGACTGGAACAGAGGGACGCTGGAAAGGAAAACGCTATAAATTTTTTTTAAAAAAAGGTTAGATGACACACCACATATTAGAAGTTGAACACAGGATTTTCAAGTCTCAGCAGTTTTCTTTTATCACAGCAATGGATGGCAATTAAAATATATTTAGCAATTAATCCACTACTACCCCCAATTAGAGCTACAGCTCGTTTTCTCGAGTCAAATTATAGAAGTTGAAACTCTTCTGAGAGTCTCTGATAGTACTTTCACAGAAGAGTACAGTTACTGTCGTGGAATTTATTTCCATTTGTTTTCTGAAACAATTTTGAAAAATAGTAAGAGTTGCAAGGTCAGGCACTCCAAAATTCAGAACTAGATATTCAACTATTTAACTGACTGGCTAACTGCTCAAAGAAATTGCTGCTTTAGATCACTTTCTTTTCTAGAATGTCTGCCCCATAGGATGAATATGCTTCGGGAATTAATTAGGGTTTTATAAAGAGTATTTGTCTGTAATAAATGAGATTTGGTTCTTAATCTCAGAGACACAAAATGAACAATGTTGCCCTGGAGAACAGGATCGTCTTGTCCTCTGCTACCCAAACTTCTGAATAACGGCAGGCACATCATTTAAACCAAGTATTTCACCAGGTGGCATTAATCAATCTCTGGTTCTGCACTTGAGTTAGCAGAAACCTGAAGTCAGAAGTGCAGAAAATTTGAACTACAAATGAGGTAAAGATACTGATGTTCTGAACATACATCCTGGAGGAGGGACACTGGGAAGACAGGCATCAGAGTCTAGCTTTTAAAAACAGACAACAAAATAAGCCAGTTCTTCCCTTAAAACATTTTCATCCTGTCCTCTTCCAGCTTCGTTTCTCTCATCTTTTTCCTCTGCTTTTATCAGATTTATTTTCTCCTTCATCCTTTTCAATTTTGTGTGTGTCTCAGATCAGCTATAAATTAATTTACAGAGATAAAATAACCTTATCTTACTTCATAAGGGGAGGACAAAGATAAACATTACTAGCATTTTCTTTGGGGCAGAATTGGTATTATTAGAAAATATACAATTTTGCTTTTACAGTAGGATCTCTGATAGTACTTTCATGGAAAGTCTTCACAAAACCAAAGCTATAATGTAGATCTAAATGCCTGAGATTCAGTGCAAAGCTAATGGTCTTCTGATCTAACAAAATAACTAGTTCAATGTAGAGATTAAAAAAAATAATAATGTTCTGTCCTGACAATATCCTTCTAAAGTTTAATTATTGTTCTTTTTATTTATATTTCATAATATTATTTCAGGTCTAATGCTTTCTGCTTGAAAATTACAATCAAACTGAATCAAGGTTCAAAAATCAAGCAGGCAAATATAAGAATTACAGCTCTATAGTAAAGAACCAACGCTAAAAAAGATAACACCACACCAGTGAAAGAACACTTGTTCACCGATTCCTCCTCTTCTCCTCCCACAAAATATAAGAAAAACAGATAGTAACTGAGATGTTTTCAGCCATATTACTCAAAGATTTAAATTTGGTTCAGAATTTAAGGACAAAAATATTGATACAAATGTATCGGAAGGGTACTTGAAAAATGTATGTAATTATGAAACGTGGTAGGTCACATTACACATAAATATAGCAAACAGAAGTTTGAAAAACTGCAAGTCAGACGAGAAATTCACATGGGAAAGTAAAAGCAAATCTTTTTGACATGTCTCATTAAAATACTTTTCATCTGAAGTTAAAAGATGAATCTAAATTTATAAAGAGAGCCCCAATTCTTCAAAAAAAGCTATGTGTTAGCACAACTAAAAACAGATATTCAGACTGGGAGGTACAGTTTATGTAGCACTGTTGAGCAAGGAAGGCAACACCTCTGTTCTAAGTCTGAAAAATCATCTCCCTATTGTAATGTTAAAACAGAAGATAAAAAACCCAGAAGAGACTGAATTACACATTAGAGAAACCAAAAATAAAAATGGGCCAGAATGTCTTTTCTTTCACGCACTCAAGTAGTCTGTGGCAAACTGCATAAGAAAATGATCTCCATTACCATTAACTTAGAATTACCAATAGAAAAGGAAGTCTTAATCACCTGAGAGACTATTTTTGCCTCATTTTTGCATACTGTCAAAGACAGCTAGTTCTTAGTCCCATGAGCTGGGCACTAAGATGCTAGCATAATACGGGTAAATGTATTGTACTTAAAGATGGCGATAAACACCAAATCTGAAAAAAAAAAAGTCTTATCCTTCCATCCTCAATAGTTTTATCCCATAAAAGCATGTGAGAACATTATGCATACTAAAGGAAAATTTTGAGTTTTCACTGCATTCTAGATTAAGGAAAAATTTTTCAGAGGGGAGAGACTTTAAACAGCATGCATCTTCTAATGTCAATCTTAGACTGATGAAAAAGTTGTTTGTTTGAAAGTACTTTTCAAACAAACCGCTGAATGAAAAAGAACTATAAAATCCTGCCATATCAATTTGGAAGAAAGAAAAAAAGCCACTTCAAAAACAGTTTGAGAAGCAGTACCATGATCACAGAGTCCTGTCTGAAAACTGGAGTAACTGAAGAATTAAAACTTAGTATAGATAATCTTTTGGAGATGCTCAAATTGTAAGGAAGTTTATTATACTACAGAGACTGCTTCTGAAGACAGCTTTTGACTAAGTCACGGATTCAGGACACCCCCTGGTAACATTTTGAAAAACCCAGAAAGCAAGCTATACTTCAACTCATTAAAATAGTAATAGCAACTGAATTAACCTATGAAATGAGTTTCAACTGATGTTGTTTGAGGGGTGGAGAAGGGAAAGATTGTTTCAGTACCTTGTCTTCCCTCATCATTGGTAAACAAACCAGCATCACTGCTGCTCAGACTGCTGGATTCACTGCAATAAGAGAAAGAAAGAAACAGATCAAAAGAACAATTGATCTTTCAGTCGTAAAATTTTAAGGAGACAAGGCTGTGCTCAAATTGAACTTAAGCCCTACAAAGATCGGAAAGAAAATAGGATGATTTTTTTTTTAATCAAACTGCAAATATCCTAGTTCCATTAACTACAAAGCATATTATTTTTGGCACATAAAACCACGGGAATCTAATGGTACCCTGAGAGTAAGCCAGATGTGACTGCAACGAGGTGCTGACACAATTGATGCATTTTATTATCTGCTTCCATCAAATGCCCACTGCTTCCTTCTTATGCTGTGCAATTCAGCTTGATCCTGGAACACCACTGCTCAATAAAATAGGAAAAGTCTCAATCAAAAGCAGCCTAAGCCTTCCTTCAGCACATGAAATATAACAGTCTGAAAATCAAATTACCTTTCTAAACATCATTTGCAAGTATTCTGGAAAAGACACTGCTTAAGGTTTCATGACATACTACTTGGGAAGAAAGAAAAAAAGTTTATAACAAAGGTAGCCAATTAAATCAAAATAAAGGTCACCCTGAAGAAAATAAGTATGATCAATGATCATAACATCAACAAAAAAAGCAAGGTATAGTTTACTTTTCTGTGACTTCCATTATGGCCTTAAAATTAGAATGTGTGTATACAACATGCACACACTTCTCCAAATTCAAAGACATCAATAGGTAAAGTATTTTATTCTTTGCTATATACACATTGTTACAAACAATATTGCATGTCTCTAAATAGTAAAACAGACTTGTCTTTTAATAACACAATTTGGTGAGTTTCACATGAAAGGATTTTTTGTAAACCATTTATTTCATTTTTTGTCAATAGAGTAGATCTGCTAAGGAAGTAATATTCTCACCAAAATTTAATCACATTTTATTTACAGTAAGATATAGAACAATTTGAAAAAAAAATAAATCACTTCACCACACAAACTCAAGTACAAATTATAAATACTACTCTCAGTGTTCCATACAAGCTATAAGAACTTGTGGTCTGTCTACCTTTCTGCACTTATTCATATTAAAACATACATGCAGTCCTATACTTGAATTCAACCATTTTCAATTATTTTTAGTTACTTTCTAACAATAAGTTAGTTTTATTTTTGTTTTTAATTAACTAGTACACCTAGGAAAATAATTTCCTTTTAAATGTTAATCTCTTACAAAAATAAGCCTCAATTTTGTTAAAGCTTGTAATATGAATTCTATAAAAATAGTCTAATTTGTGTTTAATTATAAATATATACTTGTTTTTTGTATCTTCTTTTGGGATGCATCCCAACAGGATTTGAAATACAATATAGTATCAGGAGACAGAAAGCAGTGAATTTTTTTAAAAAGAAATACATATATGTAAGGATTATACATATAAAAATATAAATATAAAATTTTACATATAAAAGAATATTAAAACAATTATGTATATACACACAGATCTGTGTTTGAAGTTTTCTGAATCCTTGCTGCATCTTCTGCTTATCTTACTGTATAAGCAATAGTTATACCATCTTTTATGCATAACATAATCAGAACAGACTTAAGCACTTGCACAAATGCCCTAAGCAGAAAAAAGATGACAGGCATGCAATGAGATTGGAACCATCTTTCATGGGGGAGACTAAAACTTGAACTTCTAATGTTGCAAACCCTAGTAATTCTTTCTAGTAAGCATTCCATCTTCACTTTAATTACAACAGAGATGGCTTTACTGTCCTTACATTTCATTACACACAATTTTACATCATACATCTCAAAGAAGAAACATTCCCCTTTCATAAATTCCTCCTGTCCATTTATTTTTAACTGTACTTTTTAAAAAGAAAGTTAGGAAATCCTTTCAACTCTAGTATTTCAGCAACTTTCCCCAACAAAATTTCCAATTTTGAGAAGTCTCCTTACTTTTTTTTTTTTAATTTTAAGAAGATATTTTAATTGTGCAATAATTCTTAATGAAGGACTAGCCAGTTCATGAAAATGCAATCACTTGAAATTTTAGAAGTTACACATAATAATGTTTCGGGTTTGTTTTTGTTTGTTTGGGGTTTTTTTGTTTGTTTGGTTTTTTTTAAATTACACTGTAACACTGGCATGTCCATGGCAATGTTCATTCTCCTCAGGCCACAGTCAAAAAGGGCAGGGATTACAGCCGAGATAATTGCTACATGGCAGTCATTTCACTGAATAAATTCAAAACCTCTGGAATTAATACATTAGTATCTAAGTACATGAAAGCTATTATGATGGAATTTATTTCCAGTTTTAATATAATTTTGCACTGTATATTTCTAATTCCTTTGTTTGGTACTGAGAATTCCTCTCCCAACAAGGCTTCCAGGAAAAAGAAAAAAGCCACAGATTCCTTCTAGTACTGTAAAATACTGTATGCAAGCAAAAAATTGCAAGGAACACCTCTGCTATCCAAAAAGCTTTCACATTTTTATTAATACATTTGTGGAAACAAAGAAGAAATACTTTTTGTTACTAGTTAATATTACTAGCAAACTGTCCCACACCTTGGTTTCATGAGACTTGTGACCTTTATTTACTAACCAAGCCTGTCCCCAGGGACTGGCCAGCCACTGCACTTGCACTGACTGGCAGGCTGGTGGGTGGGCGTCTGAGTTTCACTGCTGCTCCCTTTCAAAAGGGGCAATTGAGATTTCTCCTCTATTCAGTCACTTAAAATGCAATTACCAAAACTTGCAGGAATTAAATATCATCCAGAATACCATGCATTGCCAAATCTGGCTGAAACTGGCCAGCCATCTAAGCATCAAGGATAAGGGAGACTGAGCAAAGGACAGGCTGTGATCACTACAAAATCTAATTTCCAGTGCTCAAAACCAACCTCACAGGAATTCACCTTTGGGATCATTTAGATGTTGACATTTTAAGAGCTTGAAGACTCCTCCTACTACTCCTGAACACTGCACTTAAAACCAGTTACTGTTGCGTTTGGTGTTTGAACACACACAGATTAAAGACTGCAAAAGAAGTGTCACTTAGCATTTTTAATGTGCGCTTCAAATACATATGCTATTTTAAAGCAATTTCATGCATACACTGAAAACTTCTCACCAGTTTTAGATCCAAGCAATTTAACTCCCATTAAAAATTATTGGCTTGGTTTGTTTTTAAAAGATGAACTTTAAAAAATTAATCTTTTTTTGAAATATTATTAAATTGTATGCACACAAATGTACAAAACTAGAGCAGCTTTGTATACTTCTTATTTTTCCTCTTCCAGTGAGTATTGCTGAAGCATGAGTCTTATCCAAGATGCTTTGTTAGCTCTCCTTATGTTGTGCAATCTTACAAAACTAGTGTTTCCTTTTAAAATCTCACCTTTACTATTAGAACATAATCTTAGGAACAGTTTGCTAGTTGTTTCCAATTCTTCTGGCTAAATGATCTCAAATAATCGAGGCACTAGTGCATTTAAGTAACATTAGTTTAAAATGAGTTAAAATTATTCACACACAAAATATTCAGATACAGCATGGACCCAAGATGCTTAGATATGGTGGATTTCTAATCACATTTTGGAATGAAAATTTTCTAATTCAGTGGTTTCCAAACCTTTTGGTACAGATGACCATTGCAAGAAATTCGGTAGAATGACAGACCATCACTCAACCATGTGCATGAACAGATAATGCTATGAAGATGAGAATGGTTTTAAAGGCCTTTTATTGGGGCCAGAGACAAACATTTGAAGTATGATTTGAAAAACACCACCATGTAGGGTAACACAACATTAAGCATTTTGAAAAGGAACATGAATTTTTAATTCAGTAACATTTCTTTTGCGAAAAAATAAAAAGATATTCAGACTGACCTGGAAGCAGCACAGTTTTGGGAGTCTACAGGGGATTTTCATATTGATCACTCTTCTCTCCACTCAAAAATTAGCTACAGAATTTTTGAGTTGGAGAACTGTTACCCTTGTAGCATAACAGAAATTTTTTTTTTTTATAAATAAAAAAGTGACAAGACTATGGACATATGATAAACAATGCAATGGTTCCTGGCTCCAAGGAAATTTTTAACCATCTGTTGTTAGGTACCAAACTTGGGTGAACAGACTTCCAGTATCATCAAAGAAGAAGGAAGTTTTCTAAAGGCTTCCTGACAACACACACTCCTGTCTTGCATGTCAAAGTGAGATGTCTGAAGTTACACTGGCTGCCCTTAAGGACCGCTTCTGCTGTAGTAATTAAGACATTAGGAACAACCTTTAAGACTCAGGATTTATTCAGCTCTTTCAGCTGCTTATTGTGCACAGGTGAGGGACAAAACTACTATGTAATAAAAAGACTTAGAAAAACTTTTCTGACCTTAACTGGAGTTAGTCAGTTACCAATAATGCTGTTATTACAATAACCGATCTGTCTGCTGTGGTCAAAACCCCTGGTTACTCCCTGCATCTCAATTCTACCTCTCCAGTAAGAAAAAGGTTTAACAGTTTATAGATAAAATGCCTACAAAAAAACCCAGGGACACTAGTGTTGTCAAGCAACTGACCAAAATTATGTGTTTTAATATGAGTCTTTCTTGTTGACAGTTCTGCATTCAGAACCAGGCACATGGGATAAACATAATCAAGCTTACCAGGCCCTGCAGATAACATCCCTTGTGCATGGTGGAAAAATGACTTACACCCTACTGTGTTGTCAAAATAGTACTTTGGAAACAATTACCATTGTAGTATGACTGCTGTCTGGAATGGATGGATGAGGTGTACTGCCAAAGGGTCATCATTCGCCCATTTTTCTAATGGTAAGCTCAGGTGTTTCTGAACTGTAAATTGGTTTTTGCATTTCGTAAATGATGTATATCCTTGGCAACCTGCAGACTTTTTATGCCCATGACACATAAGAACATACTGTCTAAATGGCGACTCTAAACACTGACAACCTTTCTGATGAATAGAGATAACAATCAAAGCACCAAAGTCTAGAAATTGGAAAAACACTTAATTTTTGTCTTAGAACTGTCACCAGTTGAAATACCCAGAAAAAAAAAACGCATTAATCATTTGTATATTCTGTCATTCTTTATCGTGAAACAATTTGAATGTATTATTTCAAGAAATTGTTTTCTTGGTTATTCCTCTGCTACATGACTATTTTATGCTGAATTCCTTAACCTAAGCAACTCATATATATTAGAATATCAGACTTAAAAAAATGAATTAAGAGGAACTTGTTAAAACAGATACTATTAGTGCTAGCATTTCAACTCTGGAATTAAAGAAAAATCCAAAGATTCCCAATACAAGTAACAGTAATAAAAGCAAACAAATATTATCCGAAGTTTCTGTAAAAAGGAAGAGAAAGAATAACCTGTCACTCATGTTCTCATCTGAGCCTTTTTGCTCCTCATACTCCATTTTGTCCTTATTTGCTTGGTTCACTTCTTCATTTTCTATAACTACTCCTTCATCCAAGATTTCCGGTCCTTGTCGAGCTGCAGCTACTTTTCTTTTTTTCACTTTGCTCTTGGAAAATTCTTGGTATTGGTATGATTTATTGTTATTGTCCATTTCTTGATCTCTGCTGTTATCCTGCTGTTGAGTTATTGTCAGTGCATTAGAGACTTCTGATGGCAGATCTATTGCCATCCGTTTTACCTTTCTTCTCCTGCGCAAAGTTCTGTTTCCCAAACTGTCAACAGCCAAATCTGGTTCATGCCACAGAGGTCTTTTGCCTCTAATGTTATTTAAGTTCAAGGAAGGCCTACGTTTAACAACCAACAACTGGTCATCAGAGTCACTGTGGTCTTTCTTACTAGCATGATTCTCCCTGTAGTCTTTGTTTGATTCTTCTAAACTGGAATCAGAACCTTCACTTAAGCAGTGACCAGTCTCCCAGGGATGATGGGTGGTAAATGAACGTCTTTTTCGTCCCCTCCTTTTCCTTGCCTGTCGCTTTAGAAGACAAGACACGCTTCGAGAATGATCTCCAGTATCAGCAAAACCTCCTCTGGCTTGCTCTGAACTTTCTTCCAGCGCTGAGACTAGATCGTGAACCAGCTCCTCCATAGTCCTACTGAAATGCCTAAATATTTCAAAAAAAAAAAAAAAAAAAAAAAAAACAAAAGAAAACAAGAAATTAATCTGAAGTGTTAAGCATAAACTCTTAACAATTTTACCTGTCAAAATAATTTTAGTCACTTTAGACAAGGTAGTCTGAACGTACACCCTATAAAGATTATTCTATTTCTGCTGAGAGACAAAACCTTGACAACCAGTCCTATGCACTTTGCAACACATCAGCACACATTCCTTTTAAAAGGTATCTTCCCAAATTTCTGTCTTGGAAAGAAGCTGGGGGGGAGGGGGGGGCGGTGGGGGTGCATCCCCATTTATTTTTGGCCTGACTATTCTTGTTTGGCTTTAATTCACCTCATCACATTTTTATGTTTTTCAGGGATTCCACACGGCAAGAGCATCAACAAAGACCATTCACTCTAACTGCAGGTAGGAAGCACATTTTAAATTTGTGAATGGGAAATGGAATACATAATGTTGCTCCTTGATAGTGTATTAGGGGGTTCTGTTAAAGAGTTGTCATTATGGTAAAATATTTTAAAGGATAATTATCTCTTCATGGTGTCTAAATGCCAAAATGAAGTTAAGACAGTAATTCTTTGATAATACATGACTTTTTTTTTTTTTAAGAGCAACTAATTCTGTCATTCCAAATGGCTGATATCTGTGTTTTGGGTTTTTTTTAAATATTGATTCAGTGGAGTGATACTAAGTTGAGAAAATACACTGCTACAGATAATTCTACAGTTGCAAATGTGAAGTTTCCCATCACGTGTAGGCACTCACATACATAGAATCACACGGTTGTGTAAGGAAAAATATCCCTAAACATGCAGTGTCTGATTAAGGCCTTATCCTTTTAAATGTTTTGCTCCTTCCTTCTCAAATTTCACTAACATTTGCCATCTCCAAACTCATGCCTCAGTAAGTTCACCCATGCAGTACATGAACATAATTATGAAAAGAAGAGAAAACATGAAATGATTGCTGCTGAACTCTAATCCTTCTCTGAAGGCTGTGAACCTTCTCTGTAAACACAGCAATCAGATTCTCACATCAAAGCATCAGACAACCCCTTGCACTGATGTAAAGCAGAGAACAATGTTTATGCTCTTTACTACATTACACCAACTGATAAATAAGGAAGACACTCTTTAAATTATGTAGAGGACGTTTAAAAGCAAGAGTCTTCGCTTTGTTTTACAATATAAATTGATGGAGGTATTAACAAATAGTTTTCTACCCATATCAGTGCAATTGTAGATGTGGAGAAAGTCTGGACACATAGCACACAGGTTCCCTCTCATTTACCCCAAACTCCAACGTTAAAGGTACTTAAGGGTGATGGCTGAATGGACAGTCATGACCTTAAAGTACACAAATTTTAAATATTAGTGGTGGAACCGAAGAGCATGTTTAAGGAGAAATCCAACCTTACCTAAAGAAATCATATATTCTGCTTTTAAACCATTTTCAGAAATACTTATTTTACACATTTCAATTGCAAGATCACCAAAAGCACAGAGTGGTAGAAACACAAGCTCATTTTGAATTCCTGAAACTACTGTGTCACTTGTATTTATTTCTCATACCTCTTTTTCTGTCCTGCTGTAATCTCTAGTCCTATTACTCCCTCTTAACCTAACATTTTCTCTGGCTCTTAGTACAGCAGAATCATAATATTATCTTGTAAGGGGTGAGACAGCTCTGGAAGAATGCTACACTTTCTCCTTAATCCATTTGGCTCACAAGAATCAAAACCTCTGCAATCACACAAAAATACTTCTCAAAAGCTAGAGAAGCAACACAGTAGGGAAAAGCAGTCCAAATGAAGCAACAATTTTCTGAAAACTCAGAAAGAAAGAAGTGGAAGCCAATCAACCTAGGAATTACTTTGAGATGTGGCATCAAAATGATTTAAAATGAATTCTTACTTCGAGTTTTCAAAGTTTCAATTACTGTGGAGGGTTTTTGGGGTATCCGTGGTGGTTTTGTTTGGTTTTTGCTTGTTTTTTTTGCTTGTGTAGTAGGAATTTCAGCCACCAGTAGAGGCAGGTATATTTGTACAAGGTTTCTACACAATACTTAAATAGATATATTAACCCATGTTTCTCAGTAGCTATGACTGCACAATGGGGAGGGCACTGGCCCCTTTAGCCTTACTGTTAAACATCCATGAAGACAGCTATCCTTGGAGGTGTGTATATCAGAAATTAGATGCCCTTGAGGTTTAAAGGTCTTTCTAATCCTTCTGTGCTAATATAATAGGAGCTATAAGACTTGAACAGACAAACTCCAGTACATTTATTTGTGTTAATTTGAGACATCAATTCCCCCAGCTGCCTGCCCAGTCCTCCCGCCACAGGCTTTCACATTTATAGCAAACTGATAAAAGTGGAGGTGCACCAAAAACTGAACCAGTAGGCTTAAACCTACATTCAGCTCTCAAAATGAACAGGTTTCTGCTAACACGTCAGAACATGAACTAGCACATATAATCTCTTGCAGCCCATTCTGCTACTGCCCCTGCAGCACAAAGTAAAAGGGAAAGGAAAGACAGGGACACTAATGGTTTACATCACAGTTTATGATTAATTCAATCAATTCAGCATTCCTAATCCATATGGTTAACTGTATCACTAAAATCAATGTAGCTCCTAGAGTGGACACACCAATTTACTCCAGATAATGGCATAAGTATGGTGATAAAGTTGCCGTAGTTCTGTGAAATACTTCAAGATCAAACACAATATACCCAGTTTGGATTTATATATCTGATCTAAACTTGCCTTGAATTCCCCCCAAAATAGTGCCAATACAGATGGTGCCAGACCAAAAGATGAAACTTAAGAGGAGTGAATACCCTTAAGCATTTTTTGAAGTAAAGGGATAACATGATTCTTAGAAGGCCCTGAGCAGTAAGGCACTTACTTTCCATCAGACTACAACTTTGAATCTTATGCACTCCTGCAATTAATCTTTTCTACTGAATATCAGGTCTCTTCATATGATCTGTACAGGGCAGCAATCTTGTTTACCCTGAAAGTTACAGTCATGGTCTCATAATATAACTGTATCCTAACTGCATTACCTCTTGGACAGATCAGACAAATTAATATTACAATTACCTCAATATGTTTCCTTAGGAAGATTATGAGAATTACTTGATCTGTTTGGGACACTGGAAGTTCCTTTGTAATAGACTGAGAATACACATACTACTAAAGCTTTTTATTCACATTGCATTTTCAACATGCCCGTGGTCCACACTAAAACTCCTTCTCCTGAGAATGCAAGAAATCTCTTTTGATTAATCTTATTGGAGGTCTCATCTCTCTTGCTGTAACTGAAGAAAAAAATGGCAACAGCAACCAGATAGAACAGTTAATCTGAAACCCACCTCCCAATTTCAAGCGCGTATTTCTATTACAGCATTATTGGTCAGATAAACTGTTTTGCAACTTTCTGCATTGTTCACAACCAGCTGTCAAGTTTGTATTGCAAACCTATGAAGTAATTTTAATCATTGCTGCAGATGTTACTGTAACAAAAATATTTGCATTTGAAATAGGTTGAAAAATACCTACAAGAAATATTAAAGACATTACCAGTGAGTATCATCTGCATTCAGTAAGATGAGAAATTTCAAAGGCTGTAATAAGGAATGTAGAACAACATATTGAGGTACATAAAATATTAAGTTGAGCCATAGTTTAGCATGACTCACATAAGGCTATAAAAACGCTGTTAGAGCAACAGCCCACAGCTAGCAATAAACTGTAATGTCTTCACCAGGAGAAGATTCTACTTTACTATTAAGAAAAAATAAAATAGTTTGCCTACACTGACCTTTACAGTTATCTGAAGTAATTTTAATGTAGTTCACCAAAGGCTGACCCGTTTTCTCTCTAACCCTTCCCAGAACAGACCATAAAAGTACTGTTGCACAGAACAGTGTAACTGCTTTCACCTACTCCAAAACAGTTCACACAACTTGTGTGCAGCATTAATACTCGTATTGAAACTCCTAATGGAAATAGTAGGCACTTGCTTTTTCAGAAAACAAAGTATAATTTTTGTTCACTTCCCACCTAAATCATCCAACAATGTAGAGCTCTGACTGTTCACAAAATGTTTAACACACTCACACACTGACAGGAAAGCTAATTTAGTTGCACAACTCGTAAGGAGAGGCAGTACGTTTTACTAAACCGACAGCTGCATTTACATTTATTTTCTAGTTCTGTACCTTTTCCTGTTAAATAGATATGGGATTTCTTGCAGCTAAAGTTATGCTGTATCTGTATCTCATCATTTCTGAAAAGAACTGTGATTTTTGCTGCCTTCACAACCCACTTCGATCACAAGCCAAGAGCACATGAAAAAAATCAAGTAGTTCCTTGAACATCAGGATTATAAAACCTGACTTTCCATAGTCTTTTCCGATACAGATTATCTGATGTCCCATAACATGGCTGTACTCACAGTGTAGCTTTATGCTCAGACTGGTACTAATTTGAAACCATTTCTCCACCTCAGAAGTTATTTTCACAAAGCCTTAGAAACATTAGTTTTGAGACCTCTACTTTTTTCATGAATGTGACTGAAATTTGGATCAAACAGGTGCAAGTATTTGGAAGAGAGCAGCAGATGATAAATCTCACCACCTTGCCTGAAGAATTTATGGATTCAAAAAAAGAGAACTATCATGGTTCTTGGGATACACAAAGGGGAAGGCAAAACAGAGCAACACAATTTAGTTGAAAGTACTAAACTGCTAGCAAGAGATTATGGTAGATGAGGAAATAACTGATAAACCTATGTTATGTAGAAGCTTGTAGTATACATCAGAAACACAAGTTGTGCCTAGATGATTTAAACTTGGCTGTCATCAAGTGGGTGTCTGTCACCAAGAGGAGGACAAAACATCCAGTTCCACGTCCACACCTATTTATGTCCTTAGGCATTGTCCACTGGACAACCAGGTATGCAAAGCTGCACAACAACCCTGTACCCACTATTGCTGGGGGACATAACAGCTAGCTATCGAGCTACAGAGAGTGCCCGTACTCTTCAGCTTCTGAGGATGCTGCCTAGTGCTTCCAGTAATGACTAAGACCCAATGCATTGGCAACACATTCACATAAATCTGACGTGCAGACCAAAGAAACTTAATACAAATGTAACATTCATATTATAAAATTTAAAAACGTGACAGTGTCAGAACAGAAACTCACAGAAATTAAATATCAGAAAACATAATTATTTTGAGTGTCATGTAAGATAGTTTGAACAGTTACAAGAATTGAGCACTCTTGAAAAAAGTCAGGATACTATGTTGGAGCATGTCTATATCTGAAAAGCAAAAAACAAACCCAAAATCCCAGGCTATTTCTCATCTTCAAAGTATGCCAACTCTCCTTTTTTGCAGTCAGTTATGTGTGTATATAAATCAGTTTCACAAAACAAAGAAGTACAGGAGGAGTTTAAAAAAAAAAAGAAAATTTATGAAAGCTATTGTTCTACAATTAAAGACATAATTACTACACTTGCTGAAAAGTTCTGTTTCTACTCTTGTATATCAAATATACAGCTCCCATACATTCAATGGCATACAATCACTAGCAACCTTTTATTTCTCCTATCACATACTACACGCCAGTTCTTGGTACCAACTCTACTTGAGAAACTTCTTTAGACAAGTTTGGGAATTTCCCTACATTTGTCCTCTAAAACAATAAGTTATTAATATTAGAGGAATGATGGAATTTTATTAACTGATTATGCTGCTGATCCCCCTAAAAATTAGGGCCAGACAAACTTGCAATAAGTACATCTGACTTTTCTGCAACTGCTTCTTATCTAAGAAGGCACAACAATAAATACTATCAAGTCTATTCCTATTTAACAGTGAAAAAGTGTTCAGCACAGAGCAATGGTATACAGTCAGAAAGATGCTGACATAAAGGGCATTTAATAAGGCTCTAACACAAATGAATTTGTCAGCCAGAAATGAGATTTAGAGCAGTTTACCATGAGGTAGCAATTCTTCCAATCCCATTGTTGCCATTTACTGGTATGCTTACCCTTTTCAGAAGTATGACTTCATTAATGGTCAAGGTGGAGGACCACATAAACTGTCAAATGATGGTAAAATGCTATAGCACCAAAGCCATTGTCAAAAGAATCAGAGTGCCCAGTAAGTACTCAAAATGCAAACTATTCTTAAATTGTCACATGTATTCACAATGTAAGTGAAAAACTTTCACCTTCAGTGGAGCTTCACCACCCAGAGTGAACACTTGTACTCTGTGGCTGCTCTGAATCCACCTACTTCTTTAGGGCCTTAACATTTTTAGAAAGCACAAGTTCTTGATTTTCTACATCAACTATTAGATGTTAAAAAAAATATTTTCCTGCATCTCACTCAAGTGGGTTTCCTTTAACAGACAGCTTCTGAAATAACTTATATACACGGACAAGAAAAGTGAGTGGCTCTGAGTAGTTAGATTTTTAACAGACCTTCCCTCAGAACTGCTAAACTAACAGTCCTATAAATAAAACTTCAGTAATTTTCTCTGTACTGAATTCTTCTGAGCAGTGTATTTGCACAAGCAAAATCATTACTGTTTGACGACAATTATGGAAGAATATGCCGAATTCCCACACCTTGTGTTGCTGAACACTATTGTTAAAGCCTCTAGAACTAAGTCACTTTACATGGACACAAAATACTAAAATTTAAAGACAAATGACAGGCTAAGTATATAATGAAAACTTCCTCAGAGTACAGATACAAGGTTGGAATGCCTTAGGCAACGTTCCTACTGCATGCAGGATTAGTACCAAAATAAAAGTAATTCAGCCACTAGAGTATACCTCATTCTCTGAAGTGTTCCAAATTATACCAACAGAAGTAAAGTTACATTTACACCAAGCAAATTCTCATGCCTAGCAATACTGGCAAATTTTTTCTAGCAAATATATATTATCTGGGCAAATGAAATCCCCCTTTGAAAGCTTTCTCATTTAGAAAAATGTAAAGAAGCCATGAAAATACCCACAGTAAAAAAGTGGTGGTATCAGAAGGGGAGGAGGAATGGAGTTTCCTATGTAAGAAAACCAAGTGTGGAGCCTTTCTCTTCCTCTTCTCCCCCATCCCCTCCAAAAAGACCCAAAGGAAAACATAAGAGAAAATCTATTTCACATCTGGGAACTCTATGGACAGGTGTCTGTATACATAATACAGCCTCAAGGCCTCAAATTATCAACATTCAAGGAAAAAAAAAACCACAAACAAAACCCCACCATGCTCCTCTCCGCTTCCATTCATAAAAGTGAAATGAACCACAAGTTATACACATCAGTTGATACCTAACACATCACAAGATTTCTAACATTTCATAAAGGAAATGAAAGGCTTCCTAGCTGGTTGTTTGGGATGCCTAGCTTCCATCAAGTCTCTCCACTACCAGTCTTTATATCTCCATAGCTATTAACAAAATTAACTTTTCCCTTTTTCTATCCTGTTACTCAGTTTCCCCTCCTCACCGTTCTACAATAAAAACCATTGTGGCCTTTGGGGTCACAATGCTAGCATATGGAATTACTTAAAACAGTAAATCTGTGAACTGCATTGCCGTAGAACTACCCATACTTTCCTCACTTGTTGGCTACAGCTGCACTTGTTGATTCTTGGTTTGCACCAAAACAGCTTCAGAGCAGCAACCACACTTAAGTAGATGTTTCTGCAGCATACACTGCAAAGGGTTTAGGCCTTACAAAATCTACCACAACTAGAAAAACGCCAAACGCACACAAAAAACTAAATAAGCTTGTGGCAAAAGTTTTATTGTCTGCCTGCTGTCCTTTTTTAGCAACGAGGGGAAGTTTCTTCCCCTAGCCCACTGCTCACTTACAAAGGCGGGGAGAGCCGTCGAGAGGTGCCGGGGGCACCTGCCGGGCCTCCAACCCCTCTTTCCCCGGAGGCCTTGGGCGGAGAGGAAAGCGCCGATACCTCTCCCCCACGTAGCCGGCAGCAGCGGCGGGGGAGGGGGGGCCGCAGGCCGGGCGAGGCCTGGCAGCCCGGCGGCGGGCAGCGGGTTGGGCCGGCCGGGCCGGGGGCAGCACTTGCTCCCACGTTTCCAAGCCACCCACACGGCGCGGAAACGGCGTCTCTGATCCCCTCCCCCAAATACCGGCACCACCCCCGCGAGAGGGCAGGGGGCGGCGGAGACGTCCCCCCCCTCCCCGGGAGGCCCCGGTGCCCTCCGATCCCCCGGGCCTGGGCTTACCAGCTCTTCCTCGCCGCCTGAGCTCGGGTCGGGGTAGGCTCAGCGACCCGGAACATGAACCCGGCGCCTCCCCTGGCCGCTCCCCGGGGAGGCTGGCGCCACTTCGCAGAGACTGGGCCGAGGGGAGACGGGGCGGAGGCCGGCGGCAACGCCGAGAGCTGACGGGCGAGGGCCGGGAGGGGAGGACGCGGGCGGCCAGCGCTGCTCCTCAGTCCCCCATGATGAGAGCCCGGAAGCAGCTGCGGCACCGGGAGGAAGCCGGGCGCGACCATTTCGCCTCTTCCTCTCCCTCTCCGGACCGCTGCCCAGGGGCGCCGCTTTCCCTCCAGCACTCCCCGCCTTGGCCCCGCTTCCGTCCCGGTNCACAGCTCTTCCCAGAGGTTTATGCATACTGAGCCCCAGAGCCCTTGCTGTGGTGGCTCAAATCTGTAACTTTTACTGGACGTTTATCCTGTTGAAAGGCACTACTTTGGGGGGTTTTTTTGGGTTGGTGGGTTTTTTTTTTTTTTTTTTTTTTTTTGTTTATTTTATCCAGGCAGGCTTTGCAGGAAGGGGCTTTTGCAACCAAAGCACCGACACTGCGTTGACCAGGCGCTCGGCTCAGCCGTGTAACCGCCTGGAAGTTGCTTCGTCCCCCCACAAATGAGAAGCGGAAGGGAACACCGGCGCAGGCGACGCTGCACCTTGCAGAGACTCGCGTGTCCTACAAGTAACCTTGCATCAGGATACGGAGCCACGAGAGCAGCCTTATGGGTACAGAGAGAGGAGGAGGAGGACAAGGAGGAGGAGGGGAAGGAGTGGCAGCAGGAAAACAATCAGAAAACTCCCCGGGAATCAAGTCTTCCTCCCTAGGAAGAAAATTAAAGAAATAAAAATCCCTCCCCAGTACGGAGATGGCAGGAGGGGATGAGCACNCGCCATTCCCTGCCGTCAGGGCTGCTGTGGGGAGAGCCACCCCCCCGCCCGCCCGGAATGGTACGGTCCCGTTGCCATGGTGGCGGCGTCGGGAGGGCGGTCAGGAGGGAGGGAGCATGGCCGCCCTGGCCCGGCTTCAGGCCAGGCTATCGGGACTGCGGGAGGAGTATTTCCGTAGGAAGAGGTAACCGAGTCGCGACGGCTGTGTGGCGGGACGCACCTCCTCATGCTGGGCTGGGGGCTGGCGGGACGGGCAGCCTCCAGTCTCCCCTGGCAACGAGATGGTGGCGCTCNTTTTGGGTTGGTGGTTTGTTTTTTTTCCTTTGGTTAATTGGCAGAGAACGCCCCCAGCTTCTGAGCGTGTTAATGTTTATTATCCACGCTGCTGAAAATTGAGCTTTGTTTCTAAATTAGGTCACGTGTCTTGAGTTTCTAGTAGCTGGGACATGTGTTGTCTTTTTCTACGAAGATAAGGGGATGTTTATTCTCCTAAAGATCCGAAATGTCCCATGTAGAGAGTGGCGGGCTGATCAATCAGATCACCTGTTACCCTTCTCTTCACCAACGGGGACAGTTTGTGCTGCTGAATTTTCTGACTGCTAAGATGGTGGTGGCCAAGTCTTACCAGGTCAGATTTTAGGAAATAAAATGTTTTAAGACCTATTTTAATATTGCATAGATTTGTCCTGTAAACCCTTTTATTCAACTGTATTGTTGTTGCTGCTGTATGTGCAATGCTAATACCCAAACAGAAAAAAAGCACGTTTAGCATAGTTGTAGGGTTTTTTCTTTTTCTAATTAATGAATCATTTGTTTTAGAATCCAATTACAGCACCATTAGCATGAGTAACAAAGCTCATGAATATCACTAAAAGTTACACTGAGTTCAAGTCCTGCCTGCATATAAAGTGTTGTGTTTTCCTGTTCTTTCCCTGAACTTCAGCTCGTACTCTTGTGGCTGTACACACAGCAGTTCACTAAAAGAGCATCAGTTACAGGAGGCAATGCTTGTATTTCACATATTTCAGGTTAGAAAGAGCAGGCTGAGCCAGACATGGAAATCCATTGGAGGGCAGCATGCTTGATGTTTGGGGATTTGTTTTTTGGCAGAGCTGTCCAAAAGTGAATTGTTTCCCTTTTAAGAATAGGCTATAATCCATTAGCTTCTTGAAATTCAGATTTTCATCTGCGAATTTAAATGAGAAGCTTCAAACAGTCCAGCTCAGCAACTGAAGGGCTGATCAGTAATCTGATCTTTGTTCTTTAGGGTGAAAACCTTGGACTACTTCAAGACAAGTGTCAGTAAAATCCTGAAACAAATCAGGATATCTTGTTTAGAGATTTTGTTAGATCCTTATTTGACTTTTAAACCTAACAAATAAATTCTGGGCATTAAAGTGTGTCCAATTTGCAGTGGTCTTTGAAGTATTTTTGAAGCATTTGTATTTTGAAGTCAGACAACAGCTCTAATTTCCCTTTCAGAACTATGCTTTACCTACATAATGTAATAGATCTGTTAAAATTGTCAAATCTGGAATGCTGTGAGCACATGAGTCAGTGTAATCTGTGCAATCACTCATCCTTCACAAATAGTTTGAGGGCATTCAGACAAAAATACATAATACTGTAAAAAAAGAGGTTACTTACTCTATTAAGTCAGTATTCTGCAGTGAAATGCCAGATTCCCCAAAAGATCTGAGTTGATCTGAAGCATCAGAAGATGCAGAAGAATATAGATTACCAAGTATTTACCCTTTTTGTATGAGTTGGCCTGTTTGCAAATACCTCCAATGTTAGGACCTGAAGGATTTAGTTCCATGTGTTAAACACATTTTAAGACAAAATAAAAAGTTTTCTGTCTTCACCTATCTATCAAGACATAAAAGCAGAATTTTATAGAACATCTAGAATGCACAGACCCTCTAGAGCAGCTTGACTTAAAGCAAGCCTGGTGAAAGCTAAGTACTCTTGCTAGCTGTTACTGCCGCAGGAAGAATATAGTCATTGAAGTGCCTTAAAGCAAATCCCCAAATTAGAAAAATTTCTTTATCTTTCAAAATGCATTTGCTATTTTAGGACTCTACACCTGTTCCATTAAAAATTAGAGCAGGTTGATGACTGTAATGTCTTGCCTGTTGGTTGTGGTTAGACAGGTTTACCTGATCCTAATAACATTCTTCTGATCTTAATAACATTCCTGTCATGCTTTACGCAGAACTGTGTTTATGTCAAAGGTATGAGGTCTCCTAAACTGACTTTTTAGGGGAAGCACCTTTCTAAGGAAGGACTTGCCCAATGATGGCACAATGCAAAAATGCCATAAGCCTGCACCTTGATAAATACTCTGTCAGGATAAGCATTAGAATATACAGGATCCTGACATCTATATGTCAGATGCTATCTTTCAGTATGCTTTTTTAACATTCAGTAAAGTCTTTGAGAGGTATGTGTGACTTTAAAAGCTTAATTCAAACAGTATGACAACTATGCAGTCTGATCAGAAGGGTAGATAGCAGCTTGAGCAACTTATACCCCAAACCACTTCTTCTGGTGGCAAGGCCAGTTGAAAGTGTTTGTGGAACAATACTGTAAGAAAAACAAGTCTGTTGGTCTGCTTCAATAAAGTTTACAAGGACTTCTAAACTGACTCAGCCAGGTAAGACAGAATGCCTGTTAAAAAAACCTAACAAGGACTAACAGAAGAGAAGCCTTCTGCTCTTCCAGAAGCAAACTGTTGCCATTGCCAAGTTGGTAGGACTGGGCTGGGAGCTGTCACCTCTGACACAGCCCCTTCATTTCCTGACTGTAATTGTGGCTGCCTGTCCAGGGCCAAACTGCTCATACCCTTTTAATCAAAATCATTTACCTCTAGGTAAAAGTAATCTGGAGGTATCTGCTTCCTATGAAATCTAGGATGCTGCACAAGAAAGGAACAAGGAAGCTCTCTAGCATAAATTCTAGCTTTGGTATTGACTTATTTTGTGGTCTTAGATTAAAAAAAGGTCTTTTTTCCACAGTTTCCAGGTACTGGACAGGTCTGATGCATGTCAGATGATGATGAAAATTTGTGCTCACTTAATGTGATTTGAGAGCACATGCTGCACCAGATGATATAAAATAAATGGAGTTAATGCTTCTTCATCTCTGGTAGTAAATGTCTTCCATTTTTCAAGACATATAATGAGGATAATCCTAATTTATCAGATAAAAACTAATCTTGTTGGTGTTTACTGAGGTAATTAATGTTGATACAACACTTTGTTAGGAGAGTTAACTAATATCAACTAGTTAAGAAAACTAACTAATAGTAATCTAATTGAGTTTTTGTGGAAGTTGTAACAAATTAAACTATTTGGTAAATATGTTCCTAATAAAAATGGATTAGCAAAAAATCCATGAAAATTAAAATATAATGTTAAGTTCAAAGACTTGACAGTTATTGCCATTTTTTAACAAACAAACAAAAAAGTAAATAAAAGCTAGAGGTGATCTCATAGGTGAGTTCTACCCCTCAGCATTGAAACTCATCATAGTAATGATTTCTTCCTAAACTCTCTGAAAAGTCTTTTCCAGATTCATATAGTTCTTTAATCTCTTTTAGAGTCATAGTTTTCCTTACATGACTTTTATCTTTGTTACAACACTATTCTCCTAGTAGACAGAGTCAGAGAAAGAAGCAAGTAAGGACTATCTCTTGGAATTATTCTGACTTTCTGACAAAGTCCTTTTACTTGTGCTTCTTTTCCACTTGTGCACATGCCTTTTCTTTGTACTATGTCATTTGACACTAGGCTTTGACAGCTAATAGTTATTGAAAATCTCCTTGAAGTCATCAGTTCTCCACCTACATCCATCTTGCATCTTCAGCTGCCTCACCAGTATGTCTTTCTAGATAACCTTTCTTCTCATGTAACTTAAAAAAAAATTCATCTTTCTCTTTTTCATTAGTTCCTCTAGCATCTATATTAATCAATGCTGCAACCGTAGTATATTTTCTAATTCTTTTGTTTCCTTCTGTTGCCTCCTTGCCTGTTTGCAGCACGTGTGAATATGCTGCCAGTTTCACTTCTACATTATCTCAAAAATCTGTGCCTTTGATTCCCATTGCAAAAAGTCCTGTCAAGGCTCAATAAGCTGTTGCATTGACTAGTATAATTCCATGTAAAAGATCGCCATGGTCATCCCTTTGGAATCTATCCAAATTACTAACATCATGTTTTTCCAATTCCTGACTTCCTTTTTAGCCACACTAAGATTTCATATCCTGACATTCCAGGCCTTCTAAAGTTTGGAAATTTCATAATAGTTTTAACTTACATGTGTATCTCACTTTCCTTTGGCCACCTTTTCTTCTTTTTCATATTTCTCCTCTTTAAATTCCTTCCTAAGAAACTAGCTAAAATGCCTAAATCCTCTACTTTCCCCCGTAAGATCAGCTTGTATTCATTAAAAAAATCTGCAGACAAGGAGTGTATCTGTCACCATTATTGATGCTATCACTATTCAGTTAATAACCAAAATATTTTTGTATTAGTCATAAAACAATGTATTTCAACTAGATCTCACCCTTAATATATGCTTCTTATTAATTAAATCGATATTTATCATGATAATATTCACCACAGTTAATTTATTTATTATTCACATAGATATACAATTTTATACCTAGCTATAGGATTTTTGTTGTAATTCAGGCCTAATTATCATTAAAGCATTCTCCATGTATTTCACTTACAATGGAAGAAGTCTACGACATGCTGACATGGATATTCAGTATTGTATGGGAATAAGAAATACACTCTCACAAACCTTACATCATCTACAAGTTGTGATAATCTTTATCTTTGTTATCTTTATAGTATGCAACTAATGTAAATTGTATTGTTCTGCATTATTATTGAACTATGTAGAATTAAAATGTGAAAAACCTGGTGAAAAAGAGCACGAACTGCAACAGTAAGACATATTTAGAAGAATTTTTCTGCTTTAGTACTAAATTACCATTCTGACAACTATTACTACTTTTTATATTTTCAGATCTGTAGATGAAGTCAGAAAAATAGAGTACAAAGCTGCTATCAAAATCCAGAGCTGGTTTCGAGGATGCAGAGTCCGAGCCTATCTGAGGTAGTATATTAAGCCTATCTTAATCTGTATTTCAATCTTAATTTTTTTCCCAAAATTTCTCATGGTATTGCTGTTTTTTTAATAAAATTGGAGCATTTTGAAAATAACCTCCACCATTCTTCTGCTTTAAAATAGAATTAAATATATGCTGTGGCACTGTAAGAAATAATAATTTTAGATTTTCAGAATGTCATACAATTAAAATGGCATGATGCTAATAAATAGCATGGAAATAATCCATCTTCAGAATAGATACACAGTATTGTTTAAGAAATCTTGGCATGACTAGAAAAAAGGATGTCCCTCAGATATGCTGTCTGCAGGGACTTTTCTTAACTGTTATTGTGTCTCTTACACTAAAATTGCATAGTGAGTGTATGGTAATGGGACTCTTATTGTAGAAAATTAAGTTCTACTGCTGGATTTGACCAGGTCATTTTAAAAAAATTTTTTTTACGTAATTTTCTCCATTTGTAAAACAGAGATCATGTATGATTTCTTTTCCTGTAAAATGCCGTATTGACATTGATACAAATTTTTTGGAAACTCTATGGTTGGTCCCTTCTCCCAGGAGGCCCTCCTCTATTTTTTGTGATCATAAGCCCCATTAGTTAGACTCGTCCTCGAATTTCTGTATCTTCATAAAAATTAAGGCTGTGAGGGAGAGGGATTTTTACGTCTCCTAGTTTGACTTCTTGCCTGTCGCAGGTCATTATGTATCATGCAGATGTACTGTATCAAGCCTAAAGAATTATTAGGTTAAATAACATTAGTTACTTAACAGCCAGTATTTCCCTCATAAAAAGATAGGCTACAACCATTATGTGCACTTGTTAAAAAGAACACTGGTGATTTGTTTTCCATTGCTGGTTCAAGTGTGTTGTCACAGGATGTAGCCATCACATGCAAGTGCTCAGCAGGCAAACAGGGTATTTCAGCCCTCCAAGGAATATCAGCTACGCCATCAATGTCAAAATCCCCTATTAAAGAGAGAAGATTGGTTAGTGCCCCTCTGTTTCCAGCACATGAGTAACAACAGCATGCTGCAGAAGTGAAAACCCAAGTGTCTTTGCCAATCGATTCTGTAGGAATATGCTCTTCCACATGCACATTTGTATTTAGTAGTGACCAATATAAGAAGAACAACATAATTGTAACACGCATATAAGAAGAACAAAACCAGCTAAATGTAGAAGAGGATTTTCTCTGCAAGTGTGTACAGAGTAACCCTGCTCAGTGTTCTCTTTCCAAAGATGGATGTGGTGTCTGACTTAGGAGCACAGGCTCAGTATAGCCAGTTGTCAGTGTCCTGAATTACCCTCTCATTTAGGTCCTTTGAATTAGCTGCTGGAAAAGGCTGCCTCCACTTGAGTGACTCTAGGTGTACTGCAAGGCTTCTAAATTTGATGTCCATAGTTTGGTGTATGAATGCTCCCGTATATATAGCTTTTGCTAGGCAGGCCCAAAGTAATGATTGAATTATTTTCTGCAAAACTGATGTGGGACGTCAATTATGGAATTTTTAGTAGCATAATAAAGTATGTATATATATATTTATATAATAAGGACAGAGTACAAATTTACTTACAATTAAGCTAGGTGTAATTTTATAAAAGCAAAAAAGTAGTCTAAAAATTCCAGATATCTGTGGGTTATGCCAAATATTTAACAATTGTAAAGCTGTGAAAATGCTGCATGTGACTGCAAAAATTCTGAACTGGTCAGATATGTTGGTTAAAACAATCCTTGAAAACGCAATCGCTTATCATGCAGATTACATTTGTAAGGCTATTTCATTAAACTTTTGTAATGATAACTGAAATAGTATATAGGTAAGTTTGCAGTAACCCATTTTTTCCAAACACAAAGTATGTGTGTATGTATAAATATATGTATACATAGGTTTATAAGTGTATGTGTGTGCATATGTATATATATATACCTGTATATGTATAAAGTATGTTTGCAGTGGCCTTCTGTTTGGAATAAGTATGGATAATACACTATATGTTATTTTTAATATTAGGAAAAAATAAAGTTATATTGTAAAGTCTCAAAATAATCATAATTGTGTTAATATATTTCATTTTAGATATCTAAATAAAATGGTGATTTTTATACAGAAGTGGTGGAGAGGTTATCAAAGCAGAAGATACTTCAGAAAAATGGTGGAGGTAGGAAACTAGTTTTAAAAATTTTGTTTGGTTATTTATAGAATACATATGAAGTAATTTATTCACTTGTCTTGAAATTAAAAAGCTGAAACTTGATCCTTTATGCACACAGACACGTACTTAACTTTACTATCATGAAAAGCACCATTAATTTCAGTAAGCCTACTCATAACGGTGAAGTCAGTGTTTAAGTATTTGCAGCTCTGGAGTATTAGTCCCCAAACCAGCAATGAGATCTGGTCATGCAGAAGCCTGCCAGCATGATGCTAATTGCAGGACTGGAGCTTTTCAAGATGCTTTTTTTCCTGGCAGAACTTTTAATTCTGAAAATAAAATAAGCCAATGTGTCTACACATTGCTGTTATATGTTCTAGTGGTTTAAATTTCTTATTTAATGAACCTTGAAGTATTTGAGATTTTGCCTTACGCACACAGCAGATCACAGTCAATCTAATTCCCTTGATGGACTTGAAGATAGCAAAAGTGTATGATAGCACACAAGCTAAAACCTCTGTTAACAGGTTTAGGAGATTAAGAAGAAACTAATTTGCCTTTAACACAAAACAATTAAGTTTTTAATATGTAGGTTGCTTCACTAATTTATCAATTTATGTTAATATTTTACAATAGTTTTAAACTTGTTAGTCATTTATTCTTGATTAGTTTTTTTCAAGTTAAATTGTTGTCAGTCAACACAGACAAGTCAAGAAAAAGCAAAAAAAAATGAGCCATAATAACTCATATATTACAGACTAAAGTCCTAAGTAGCTCTTACTAAACTATGTTTTCAAGTAGCAGGACTTGTGTGCCTGAGAGCTTGCCTATTTTTCCCCCAAGTTTATCAGTAATCTAATTAAAGATTTTATCTCTTCCAATTTACCTGGCTTAACTAATAAATTATGAGTCATCCTTTCAGGCTATGGTTTTCAATCTGTCTTCTAAAACACTTATTTTTTAATACAGAGCAGATAGCTGCATGGGTGGATTGGGTTCTGCTTTAAAAAAAGTGGGACTTCAGTTGAATATTGAAATTAGGGAAGGTTTGTTTAATCTAGAAAAGCTTCTGTAGAAGAAGAGAGACATGATAATGTTAATGGGTGTTAAAATTTATTAATGAAAAGAAAAGATCCATGCAGCCGCTGGGAAAAGGGAAGGAAGAAATCAACTTCATGTGAAACTTTGACACTTACTGCCAGAAGATGTTGTGGAACTCCCTCTTCTGCAGGTTTTTAAGAGGAGGATAGACAAATGCTTATGGATGTCTTAGATATGCTTCAGGCAATGTTTTAGGTGAAGTTATCTCATGATGTGCCCTCAAGTTTTAAATTTTTTCACAGCTTAAACATTGTAGAGTGGTGAATTTCACTTTGGAAACAAGGTGATGTATATGTTTCTGTGTTTTTCAAGATGACAATAAGAACCATGTCAGTTTTTGGCATGGATCATTAGGTCTTTAAGAGGGCTTAAGCAGGACAAAGGTCTGATGGTGGCCAATTTACATTTTTTTCAGTCCCCCCAAAACTGTAAGGAGCTATCTTTTGGCCACTCCATGTTCAAATGCTAATTTCTTTGTTGATAGTAATCAGTTTCCTATTTTAAACAGAATGGTGTCACTTCAGAGACTTATTTTTATATATAAAGGTTGTAAAAACAGTGGTGCCCAGGTAAGATACAAAATGAACATATCACCACCGTGCCTGCTGTCCATTGCACTGTTCTGAGTGGTGCCCTGTAGGTGAGATGGCAAGATAATTCTTCCCAGAGAGCCAGCCTGCAACGGCATTTGGAATTGGCGCCCAGTGACCGGATGAGAGGCAGTGCGCACAAACTGAAATACAGGAAATTCCGCTCAAAGATAAGAAAGAACTTTTTTTACTGTGAGGGTGATCAAATACTGGAATGGGTTGCCCAGAGAGTGCAAGCTGTTCTTGTAGAGTCTCCATCCTTGGAGATACTCAAAACCCAACTGAACGAGGCCCTGCACAACTTGCTCTAGTTGACCCTGCTTTGAGCAATATGGTTTGGAGCTCCAGAGGTCCCTGCCAACTTAAATTGTTCTATGCATCTGTGAAATTGGAGATATTTTACCTCATGTCTTTATTACTTCTTTCTTCTTTTGCCCTCTCTTCATAAAAAACACTCTGACAATTACATTATAAGATAGTATTTCAAATTAGCACAGATTTTCTGTAATAACCAAGCTGAGATATCTAGCATCATAAAACCCCCTCAGATTTCCAATCTTGAAATATATTTCTGAAAATAAAAATAAAAAAAGACTTTAACCAATAAAGCCTGGTTCATATGTAGTTTTTCCAATAGACGTAACTGACAAGCCCTTGCCAAATCTGAAGTCTGTGGAATAATGTAGGACAAAAAATTATGCAAGCCAAATTTAATACACACATTCTAAATCACACCATGAATTCATCCAGTTTCTGGATATCAGTACTTATCCAATATTAGTTAGGGCTCTAGAGAAACAGAATCTCATTAGCAAGCTTACAGCAATCAGCACAGAAAACCACCTTTTTCCCTCAAATGTTTCATTTTATGCTTGACATTTCTGATTGGAGAGAACTAAACAGGACAGCTTGTTTGGAAGCTAACCTGAAAGCCATACAAGTAGCAGATAAAAAGGCACCTTTTTCTCCCTTTAGACCGCTACATTCAATATTGTATGTTCTGGGGTGGACTTACATATACAAGTTCACTCCCTATATTCATTGTTATACTACCTTTACTCAATCAATGGCTGAATTTGGAATATTTTAAAAAGAAAAAAAAAAATCCTGTCAGTAGTTTAGCGCAACTTTTAATTAAAGGATCAGTTAATGTTTGCATTGAACTCTTGCTAATAACTGTTGTAATGACTCCTGATTATGAAATATGACACATTGGACATGATACTTATTTAAATACAAAAAAAATTGGTCACTTTAAAATTTGTCCGCTGATAATGATTGGATTGGTATCTGCTGCCAGCAAACAAGGCAAAGCATATGCACAAAATACCCATGATTACTTGATAATAAATCATTTTAATGATTATATTCAAAATTGTGAAATGTGAGTGGTACTGATGCGGAAAATAACAAAGGCTGAGGCTCATCAGATTGCCTGTCCATATGTGCATCACTACTGGTATTTCATTTGTTACTCCTCTAGTGCCTCTTCCTTTGATTGTTAAAATCCATTAAGTTAAAAAAACCCTATTGATGGTGTTTATATGACTAAATTTATGTGCCTCTCTATATTCTAAATATAGGTGCTTTGGTATAAAGCTTTGTTTCCTAATGTTAATCTCAAGCTAAAATTAAGAACTGTACTTCTATAGTTTCCTTCATAACTTAGTTACTTTGGTTGTACTGGATTCTGAAAGTCTTGCATGACCTGCAGAAAAGTATGAATTTTGAAACCAGGCAAACGCTGGAACATGAATCAAACTGTACAACGCTGTTCCTTTTTACAGTATTTCTCAAAGTCAAGAAATCGCGTGTTAAAGCAAAGGGCATTATAACATTTCATTGTGATATGAAGCTGGCACGCATGATGGCCATATTTTCAGCTCACTTTGGAAGGAGATGCAGTTGAAAAAAGTGAATATTTTGTGTGATGTGGTTTGACAGCACCCTAAATAGTAACCAGTTTTAAATAGTCCCAGTCCAATAGGAATTAGACAAATGCTTATTTGCTCTCTATATAAAAAAAAGTGTCTGTTCCCAACTTAGGCTATGTGTTGGTTCCTTCTCTCAATCTACTCTTAACCAAATTTCTGATTCTCCTTTGAATTTGTCACTTTGTGTTAACTGTTTAAAGAAAAAAGAAAACACCAATCAGGATCAGATCACATTTGGAGGTGATCCCCAAACACGTTTTTTTAACAGAAAAGGAGAAAGTAGTACAACAGTTTATACACAAAAGACTTCAAATACATTTTGGAATCACAGACTTAAAGTAAACTAGTAGGGAGACCTGTATATTCACATCAGATACAGATACAAAGACTTCATGGTTCGAAAGCGGAGGTGGTACATGTAGGTGAGATGGTAAGGTAATTCTTCCCAGAGAGTCAACCATGCAGTGTCACCTTGGAATTGGCACCGTGTGAAAGAAGGGGAGAGGCAATGCAATGGGCACAAGCTGAAATGCAGGAAATTCCGCTTAAACATAAGAAAGGAGTCTTCTCTCTGGAAAGGTCCCAGTTCAAGAAAGAATCTTTTGTTTACTAGGAAAGCACATAAATACAGACTTGGGTTAAAGAACTAAATTCTGGCTATGCTTTTGTGAATAGGGATGAACACATTCTCCATCACTTGTACTAGCAGAACTAGTACATATTATTCTAATCAGGGTTAGAAAAGAGAGAGCAAATCCATTTGCAAAAGAACCTAGGTGGTGACACAGGCTTTGGCTTTTGGCACAAGGATAAGGTTGTAAGACAGTTATATGAGCAATTCGGCATTTGGCTGACTTGTGATTTAGAACAAAGTTGAGTAAAAGCAGAAGCGCGTAATTTCCTTTTTATTGTGAGTGACCTTGTTAAGTAGTGGTAGGGTAAGGCCTGGATTTCTCACACCTAGGTGGGTTATGCAAGTTAGGACCCTAGTTGCCATTGACTAGCTCTGTAAATAGTATACATAGATGCAATTGCAGAGCTCTTCAATACTTTGCCAACCTCAGAGGGAAAGTGGTCCCACTGCCTTCAGTATTGATGATATAAAGATCATAATGATGTTAGGTCTCCAGTTTAGGTTCTTCAGTGAAATGGGATGGATTCAGACCTAAGTGCTCACAGCCTTCACATATGAGAAAAATAAACAAAAAGGTGTGAGATTGTTTAATTTAATCATTGAGGTACAGAAATCTGATGATCATTATTAAGCTTAGGAATTTCCATTAAAAATGTACCTTATCTATTTGATTGTGTGGCAACTCTTACATTCCCTTCCAAAGAAAGAAAACATGAGCTGCAAAGCAAAATTATATCAATTTAATCGAACGGTTTAGGAATATACATAGACCTGCCAACCATTATTTCATTCCAATGTTAGCTATCTACAGTTAGTATCACTGAGAAAACATTTATGGAGACAAAAGGAGAGACAGAGTCCACTATTGATTGTAATTCATACCTTTAGGGCAGAGATTCCCTCAAATATATATATGTGTGTGTGTGTATACATCTACACGTATACATGAAACTTTTTTGAAATTTAGCAGTCTTGCATTTTTTCTTTCTTATAAGAAATATCTTTTCTACTGTTTCCATTATTAGTAGATTGGTATGATATTAAAGTGAACATTTAAAATGCACCTTAATTAAACTGCAGGAATTATGCCTTGCTTAATGTAATGAAGAAAGAGAATTTAAAATGAAGTAGCATCATTGTGTTCATTTGTAAATAACATATTGCAGCCAACTGTTTCTTAATTGCCCAGACTGTTGATAAATAATCCAGTCCTGCTGCTCTCCACAGACAATTTGCTTTGGATCAGACTAGGCAATTCAAATAACACTAATTACAGTGAAACCCTTTTATAGTGAATTCCTGTTTGCCATGGGGGAGAAAATCACTATATCAGGGGAAAGCACTTTTGCCTTTGATTTGTGTCTAAAACATGAGAAACACATAAAAGCTGCATGTTGTGCTAAATAAAGGACATACTTTTGCATTCAAAGTACTTATATTTTACTTTTTATGATACAATTGTGAATTATGTTCATTTTGCATTTGTAATTAGAGGGTGGAACAGATGTGAAAGCTTAGTTTAAAGTGATGTATCCATTAAAATAACCTATGCTGCCAAGTGATTGCTTAGTATAATAGGGAATTCGTTCACTATGAGAGGAATTCTACTTTATTGGAAGGAAACCAGGACTTCAGGAAATGTTTTCTATATCAGGGGATTCACTGTAACATGGTATCATTGTATTTATGATTTTATGATGTTAAAATGAATATTAAATGAAACAAAATTCCCAAGGATTACTCGGGAGGCAGCTAAGTACATAACATTTAGTACAGATGGTTGGAAGGCACAATTTTGCTCCATCACTGCATCCGTATCCTTGAACGATTTCGACTGAAGACAGCATTTCTTTGAATTTTTCATTAAACCAGACGTCTTGAAATATGAATTCCTTTTATGTTTCTGTGAGTTTTGGCTAAAAGAACCCCAGTGAATAAATCATACAATACTACGTGTCACCAGCACTTGTGAATATTTCTGCTTTGTTATTCTACTCTCAGTAGAGCACCATTGATTATCAAACTCAGCGGAGAGCATTTTATGATCATATATCTCCATTAGCTCCTAGTTTGACTACCATAGATTTTTCTGGTTAAGCCTGCATTATGTATTAGGAAGCCTATCTCTTCAATACAAAGTTTGATTTTATTCTCTCTAAGCCTAGAACTCTTATTATGTATTATGTATAAAGATTCTTATCTTTTATATGTAAAAATAGGAGCACTGTCTTTGTGTAACTGAAATATATGCCATCTTTTTTTTTTTTTTTTTCCTTGATTCACAGACAGCATATTTTATTATGAAGATGAATTTCTACAATGAAATGGCTGTCAGGGTAAATATTTCTTCACTTGTTAAACAAATGAAAAGTCAATTGTGCTCCGAATTTGCTTTTAATAAAATGAGCAAACCAGAATAATATACACTTGATTGATATGCTCATGGCAACAGCGGGAAATAGTACATAGTTAAATATTAAAGTTACACTCAATAGTGTGGGTTGTATTTTAAAACTGTAGCTGAATTTAAGGCATCTGCATGTGTCTTGCCCCGTTTTAATGTTCATTGTACCTTACCATACATGATACTGATAAAACCCCCAAACATTCTATCTGTGAGTGTTCTTACAAATGTAGACGTGTATTTACAATTCTGGTAAATTATAGGGCTTTTATGTTCACTGATGTGGCTGTGCTTTTTCTTTTGTTAGTGCATGACATTTGATGTAGTGAATCTCAAAAGAGTTACCCAGAGAGCACAGGACAATTTCATTCCCTAAACTTAGAGGTGGAGCTGCACTGATCTCATTGATGGCATGAGGGAATTTTGTGAGATGAAGAAGAGTATAAACAGTCCTTGTACTTTAATAAATATACAGCAAACGAAGTTTGTTATGGGGAAAACTGCAAAATATATTTAAGTAGAAATTAGCATTTTTTTCCGGAACCTTGGAACTGCACTTAAACAAATATGTAAAACAGACATGGGAAGGACATGATATAATTCCTGGGATGAAATCTTTTTATCTTAGCTAATTCTTTTATTTTGTGGAATAAACCTGCTTGACTTTAGAGGCCTATATCTTTTTAGGCCAGGCATCTTACCTTTTGAATTCTACCAAATGTAGGAGTGTGGTGGGGATGAAGAGTAACCCAATGGAATTCCTGTAGAGTAGGAAGATTCTCAGAATAGATTTGAATTTTGTGGCCTTTCTGGTTCCAGAATAACGCAGGGTCAAGAGATGTGTTCCCATCAGGTTTTTGACTTAGTGCTGATTCTCTCAAAGGCACAAAAGAAAATGTTACATTTGGTGCATGTTAGAGAGCTGAAAGTGTTTAACAGCTATCTAATTCCTAAGAAATGCACTTTTTTTTGGTTTTAGTTTATTCCTTCGTTAGCTAGTCTGAAAGTGTTCCACAGTGGATAAATGCTGTATACTCATGTAGCTGAAATCAGTGAGAAAACAAGATGCAAGTCAGCTCTTAAAAGTGGGCTGTGTACTTTTAGAAGGCATTTGAAGACCAAATTTCAGAGGTAATTATGTATTCTAGTCAAATAGAGTTTTGCGTTTGGTCTTTCATTTTTAAGAGAAATTGAATGTGTTCCCATTCATTTGTAATGGAAATATAATGTTGAATCATTAGGTGATATAAATCTTCAAAGTACCATTTTTTCAGTCATGTCTTTTTCTTTAATGGAAATTTAAATCAGTAGAAAACAATAGAGCAGATCTTTATTTAGTTGCAAATGTCGGAATCCAATTCTCCTCTGTCTAAATCTTGTGCAGCCATAGCAGCATAACAGATGAAACTCTGAAACACTGAATGGGTTTTTTTGCTGTCATCTCTTTTTTGAGGAGCTAACTAAGGTCCAGGACAATAGACAATAAGGCCTGTTGAGTTTCTGCACAGAAGATATGTGGCCAGACTTTAGGTTTCCTAAGCCAACAGTGCCTCATAGTCACACATTGTGAGCTTTATTCATGATTAATATACTTCAGTGTTCTGAAAATATAATAGTAAGTGCATACATTTTTCTATTTAATCACTTAGTTTTGCCTCATAGTATTTTAAAATAATTGTTTCAGTTTATAGTCACTGATTAGAAAGGCACTTTCGATTTTGGCAATTGAAGTATCATTGAGGGCATACAGTTGTAACCAGAACTATCAGTTTCACCTTTTTAAATTAAATCAGAAAACTTGTTTTAATGAATTTCAGTTTTGAGTACTAGGTCAGAATATGATTCTCTCCCTTAAAAGATTTAAGGTTGCTATAAATTTTAGCAACAAAAGTAATCCTATGGAAAAAAAAAAATATTTCCATGAGCAGATGGCTTTTGATATATCAAGGTTTTGCCATTTGTTTTAGTGCTTAAAATAAACATTATTTATAAGACCACTTACATTTTGATGTTACTTAATGAGGAATATGCATCATTGATTTGACTAGCTTAAGAGGTCATTTAGAACTTGCCCGTTAACAAGCTGTAATCTGCTGAGCACACAATGACTTTGTTTAAAATTATCTGTTCAGTGCTGATCAATGACAATAATTGTTTTGTACCAATCACTGTTGAAACTTGCTAATTACTTTGAAGGGCATACACACTTATCTCTTTCTTTTCAAGAATTTTTTAAACATTCACCTTGGAATTAAGAAGAAATATAGTTGTAACATGTTATACTTCCTTATAAAAGCAAATATTCGGAACTTTTACATTGAAAATATGAACATCATCAGAAGCTTTGTGTAAAATGTTCTTTTCCAAAAAGATTAGTCTTCAGTTTTGTGATCTCTGCCGTACAGAAAACTACTATTAAATGATTTGAGACATAATGCAGTTTTTCTCACTTATATTTCATTCAGTTGAAATCAGTGAGGTCATTCTGAACAGAAAGTGGTGTAAATAAAGGTAGAATGCAGCATTTAATTGGTACACTGAGCCCACTGGAGATAATTATAGCTTTATACAATTTGAGTCTTTTGTCTTTCAGTTTGAGTTTTGATCCTTTAACCCAGAAATATCCAGTTCTGCATTTATAACTGTGAGGTGAAGACTGTCAGAAAGAGTTTCAAAGGGACCATAATCCTGCATTAATGAGCACACAGCTATATGGGAGCCAAGTTGCTCTTGTTGAGAAATTTTGAAGCCAAACAGAGAAACAAAGCTAAGATCCTTATTCACATGCAAAGGATTTTGCTTAATCCTAGATCTCTGAAGACATACTCATTCTTTGCTCTTTCTCTATCCCTTTTTAACTCAGTAAGCTTGTGTATGAGAAAGTGGAGTTGCAAAGAGTATGAAATTTACTATCCACCTAGTGCAAAGAAGCATGTCTAGTGCTTAACCTTTCTTGTTACCGTGTTCAGCTGCTCACAAAACTATTATTTATTCATATTATAACAATGTCTAGAGGTCCAAACCCTTTATTCACAAAAACCCAAACAAACAACAACACATAGGTAAAAGAAAATAACAACTTTTAAAGTTAGTTCTGAGTCTTATTTGAGAAGAGAGGAAAATACATGGTGATGCACAAGGGGGAAGTAGGAGAGTGTACTAACACTGTAAGTGAATATCCTCTTATTCCAACTAGCTTTAGTGCATTATATTATTTTCTTGGTAACACATCACTCTAAGACTTTCTGAAAGCTTTCCTGTGATACTTGTTCTCTTGTTAAATCTCACATAAAGAGGTAATCACAACGGTACCAAAAGGTGCCATCAGTTGAGACTGAATGATAGTTTTTAAAGAAAGAATAGTGTTTTGGCTTTTGTGATTGCAAAATGGTACCAAAGACAAAATATGAAAATATGCAACCCTGCCTTAGTTAGTCTGCTTATAGGTGGCTCCAGTGTGTTACTGTTTTCAGTTCAGGAAATGGCAGGACATGGAAAATTGCAATAACTTTTGTTAGCTATCATGGTGGTACACAATTGGACTGCAATGGAACTGGAAGGAGCAGAGGGAATTTTGCCTGTTACTGAAGAGCACTCCCAAGACTTGATGATACAAAGTCTGAAGTCACTGAGTGCAAAGGTTGATTGATAGTGTAGGCAATGGCCAGATTTTTTTCCCTTGCATTCTTACTGAATCAAACACAACAAAACTTGACACTCTTTTTTCCTTTTTTTTTTTTTTTTTGCGTGCTTCTTTGGAATTAGAGATAGGGTAAGAAAAAAACCCCAGCACAAATGCATGGATTGCACTCCACTTACCAAGTCGTACTTTGGTTCTGGAAAAAGAAGGGTTGGTGTAAAGGAAAAAAAAGAAAAACATTCCCTGTAGATACACTGAAGAGTTTAAATTCCTGAAGAGTCTAGTAGCTAGAGACCCACAGGAAAAGGAGAGCTCTTGTCAAATTGCAGCACTTAGTGAGGGTGAGTAGCTTCTCACCTTGGAGTTGCTTCTGGATCATAAGAGCTCAGTCTTCTTGCTTTTTTAATGTAGATTCTGCCTTTCAGCTTTTGTGTCTCTTAGGATTTCAAAGCTGTAAAGGTCAAAGAGGTGGAAGTTGGAGCAGGAGAGAAGGTAATGCAGACTAGAAGATGGAAATTGGGAGATTAATTTAGAAATACATTGAGGAGGAGACAAAATGCACAGAAGGAAGTAAAGAATATTTCGCAGGAAGATAAATAAGTTCAAGCATGGATGAATGTAAAGAAAGAGGAACTAGACACTGAGAACAGAGGAAAAGGTCATTAATCTGTTTTTCAGATGTATTGATCTGGAATACACTGACCTTTTATGGGAAAGAAAATGAGGAGTGAGAACTGCCCTCAACATGACTGAATAGAGCAAGTTACATCTTCCACCTGTACATGTCATGGCATAGGGATAAATATGGCTAACCAAATGGCAGTACTGATAATTTTTTACCTAATTAATACTTACTTTCCCTTCCCACAAGACAGTAAACCTGTAATGATTTCAGAAACATCATGATTAGAACTTTTAAATGTTAGAGAAGGTTTAAACTGTTTTGTTGAAATAAATTCTTGGGCAAAGTCAGGCTAGACTTCTTTTTTTCCTTTTTTTTTTTTAACGGAGGCTTTTTAAAATGCACCAAAATATGAATCCTTTCTGCTGGAGGATGCTACCTTATTTCTATTCTTAATACAACTTTAGGACTAGCTACAGATAAAGAGGTTTCCTTTTCCAGTTTAAGCTTTATCTGTTATGCAGGAGGAATAATATTTTGTGAGAAGATTATAATTAGTGTGCAACAAATAGACGTGCATCATCTTACATTGCAGATGGAAGAACTGCAAATTGTAAATGGTGTTTCCAGGAAGCCCGATTCATTGAGTTACTGGGAAGGCTTCTATTCAGTTTAGATTATATCCAGAGCATGAAGCTGAGAGTGTAGCAGAAGATATTGGTGAGGTGGTGACTCAGCAGGGAATGCATGTTGTACCTGAGAAAAGGCACCACTTCTGTTGTTTGTTTTTTAGTGTTCTTACATAGAGCAATGCCACTGGCAGTAGCAGACACTTCTTTTCATCGCCACACCCCAATATAAACAGTGGTTTAAAGCTTGACATTATTTTTTTAATGTTGGCATTTTATAATAAATTCATATCACCATTTAACTACAATATGTTACATCCTACCCTCATTTTCTTCATTGAAACATATTGGTGCTTGTACTTGATATCACTTTTAAGGAAACCATATTATTTGGGAAATAGAACAGGTATTTGATATGCATACAAACTTTTGATTTGAAATATACTAAGCAAATTTTTATTTCCTCTAGATTCAGAAAAGATGGCGAGGCTATTATGTTCGGAAATATATCCATAATTATTATGCACTGAAGAAATACCTGAAAGCCGTTTCTGCAAATAACGAGATTGTCAGGTAAAGATAAAAAACTCCATGTGGTAAAGCGTTCATTTCCTCTTCTTGCATTTGTAAAAAGTTTATGGCACTATTTAAACTATTTCTTTGAGTGTAAGGTCCCCTCCATTATCAAATATATATATCAGTCATCATTCTCTTTATCCTAAGCCTGTGCATGTTGTGCCTCATTCTGTTCTCATTTACACTGTTATGAATCCAGAATAATTTCTTTTAATTAATTAGATGTACTCTGGGTTTATACCAGTTTAATAAAACTGAGTTTGTCTCTTCAGCTATGCTCAGAACTCATAGATTATTATGCCCTAAATATGGTTTGAAATTTGATTATTGACAATAAATGAACGTACAGATTTGACTCTAAGTTACATGCATGAACCATACTCTGCCTATTAATTGTGAAAGAAACTGGGGTGGACATAATGAAGCAAAATCTTCATAGTTACAGAAGAGATTCATTCGCCTGTTAGATTTCTGGCTAGAACTGCTGTTGCTATGGGTTCCTACTCTATTTCTTCTATCTGTCCCTTGTCTTTCCCTGTACTTATGTTGAAAGCTCTCTAAACTAAAGGCAGTTATTTCCCTCTAGCACATTTGATGCCCTGATCCATGACTATTTCTTCAGATAACAGTGGAAACAAACAGACAAAATACTGGGTAACTGTGATCATTACTTTCTTATTGTAAGTGAAAGGATGTTGGACAAAATCCATCCAGTTTTTGCTGTTCAGAAAGCCTGAGACAAATCTTTGCTTCCTGAAGCATAGAAATATAAGGGAGCCTAGTGAAAACATATTTCTGGAAGTCTCCTCTAGATCATGTGGCAAAAACAATTTAGCCAGAAAACTGTTGGAGAAAAGAGTGTATGCAAGTTATATGGGAAAAAAAGAATTATCCAGCTTTTTTTGGATGCTATTTATTAATATATATTGTATTTCTCAATTATAGCTGATGCTACATCCTCTTTGTCAGAGAATTATAACTCGTGTATTACAGTGTTACATATAATGAAGAATACTGATGACTGCCTACCTCTAATCTCTCATTACTATTAATTTAAATGTATTCTATGCAGAAAGTTAGATCGTAACTCAGCAAAACCAGACTCAAAAAATCTGTCATCTCTTCAACTGTACCTTTGTGTTCTGAAATCCTTGAAATATGTTCTTTTCTTGAAAAGGTAACATCCTGGGAAGACTAGACCAAATCTTGGAAAGTAAATAAAATCATAATTTTCTGGTCTAAAATGAATATAACTGGATGAATTACAATGACACAACCTGGTTCTTTGTTCATAATAGTTCTATCACTCGTCTCCACTCCCTGCCTAAACCTGGAACAAGGCTTATAACATGTCAGTTAGATTGACCTTCAATGTGTGTGAACAAAACAAGATAGCAAGTGGTATTCCCGCTGTACTGAACACAGATTGATGGGAGCTTTGTATTTTATTTCCCCACACCCACAACAGATCTTTGTTGGGTACATCTAACTTTGGAAGACTACAAAACATTTGTCTTTCAGTACTTTAACAGCTTCATCAAATTCCCTAGTATTTGTTCCAGGTCATTAAAAACCATAAAGCCTGTGCATTGGTTAGATATTTTAATCAAGAAATACGTTTGTACTGTTTTTCTTTAACAGGTAAGGTGAACAATGTGACTTCAGGTACATAAAAATGTGTCAAAGTTGGTCTGTGTGATCTCTTACCTGGAAACTGATATGTTGATATTCTGCTAATTTGAGTTCTGTCTTCCAGAGTTCACAGAAACATATGTCTTTCAGGTTAAAAAATCCATCTTTCAGATTAAAAAAAAAAAGTTTAAAATGAATTTTTGAGTGAATTTCGTCAATTGGATCATATCATTTCAGCTTTAAAAATGCATCAATTCTCAAGTGCAATCAAGAATCACTGCAGTAATCTCTTCACTGGGGTGCATTTGAAAACTAATATGTATATTATCTTCAACATTCTTCTTATGAAATCTAACAGATGTTTAGTGAAGATCAGGTGTAGGCCCTCAGCCAAACAGATTTTTCCTGTCATTGGGCTAAGTTGCTGCCAACTACTTTGGCCCCAAGGTGGCCCACCGTGTTTCTTACGAGGAATACTGAACAAGGCAGAGGAGAGATTCTTTGCATATTTTCATCAGCCATCACATCAAATGCGGAACAGTATAACCTCATTGTTCATAAACATTTTTGTGTATATAAAATTATTGCAACAGTTCCTTGTAAAAAACACCAGGAACTGTCTGCAGTTGAAGGAGTACATTTATGAAATGGCTGGGGTTTATTCCAACATCAGCATTATGGAAATTTACATGTTGGCAGACAGAGCCACTAATACACTTGTGCACTCAGATTAGGCTGGCTTTGAGTGTTTCACATCTCTAGAACACCACAAAACAACACAACATGATACATGAAGTAATGCATTTTTTCTGATTTGTCTTATAGCTGTATTCATCAGAATATATGCATTAGTGCAATGTAAGGGCTAGTAAAAAACTAAGTTTCTCCTCAAATAGCAATAGAACCATACTAAAATAGGGACAGATTTTAAGAACTCCAGAGTCGTATAACTCCCCACTCTGCCTCCAAAAAAACACCAAACCACCCAACAAAATGCAGACTAGAAGTTTATAATTTCAAAAGTTTGTTTAAACTGTGTTCTTTCTGGAATTATGATGTAATTTTAAACTGAGCTACAATATATGGTTCTCAGTCTTACCTTCTTGAATAATGCTGACAGAGTTTTTATTTATCAACAACTACCTGAAATCACATTGCAAGTCCTTCTGAGTTACATTTTTACCTCTTGGTCCAAAACCAGGGGCTGTGCCTAATTTTCTCCCCTTTCATTAAGGAGCAGCCTGTTACCACCTACTTGTTTCTAAGAGAAACTTCAGAGAAAGTTGCCATGAAACTTTGGGCATTCTGTTAGTTTCTTGTAAGAGTATCTTACAAGAGTTATTGAACACAATTTGTTTCCTTCTGTCTCCTCCTTCACCCTCTTCTTTTTAAAATACCAGACGCTTCCCTTACTAAGGGGTTTTCTCAACCACTAGCCACATCTTTACCATTCAGCTTTAATACAAGCCGTCCTTATTTAATAGCTGCCCTCATTTAGTAGCCAGACCTTTATCATTTGTCTTTGCTGTGAAAACCCCAGGAGAAAGTAAACTTAATAGAAGCTGCCCCAGTTTAAAGCCATAGAGGGACATAATTAAGTTTAACAGAAATTGATTTAACAGAAATTGACCTAAAATATAATTAAATAATAATAGTCATATTATGTATGAGTTTGCACTCACTTAACAGACTGCTTATCCTAACTTAAGGCACTGTTTTTGTGTGAACTGAAGATATCTGTCAGCTTTAGCTCCCAGACTGGCTGAAGAGTAGGTGGATTTTCCTCCAGCATTCCCATTACTTCCCACTGCTACAGAACCAATTGATGTGATGGCTGCTGGTGTCCTCAGTAGAGTCTCTGGTAGTTGAATTGACAAGTGATTCGAAGAATCTCTAGACAGATGGCAAAAGAATTAATTTGAACCCTGAACTCTGCCTAATAAGGGCATACTCAGATTTTTCTTGACATTTGTACAGTTTAGCTTCAGTGTAACTGTGAAATGAGTTTAGTCCTGAATTCTGTTTTCCCTATGAGATTTAGGAAGTTCTAAACCAACCCAGTAAGAAACATGTTCTTAAATATTTATTTTCCAAAATTTTGCTGTTTAGATTTTAGTAATAAGTCTTGATCTATAGCATCCATTTGTATTTAAATAAATACTAACGCCTACTGTATTCTATCTGAATATGGATTAGTTGGATGATTGCATATATAAATGCATGCATTAAAATAAATTCCATTACTTCTCAGTGAAGCTAGTGTATTTAATTTTAAGGGAAAATACCTTGTTTTGAAACATTCTTAAAGCTGCATTTAACATCTCTAAGAGCTGGTAAAGGGGTTACAAGGGGAAATATGCCAAAAGCAATTAGCATAGGCTATAACTCCGTATGATGCATTAGAATTTTGTTTTATGTGAAATGTTTTCCAGTCCATGATAAGCAAATGGACATCACTTCACATAAATTAGTATGCTGGTGCCATTATATCAGAAGAATTTATGGATGATGTCAGTTGCCCAACTGTGTGATTAACTTGCAGTTCTTTGACTAAGGTTATCTACACACTGGCCTTTAAACTACAGTAAAGCAACTTTGCTGTATGTCAGGTGTGCAACTAGAGATAAGATTTTGGGATGTAGTGCTCCATTTACTGATGAATGGCACCATTTAAATTTTTCCCTAGGCACAGAACTCAGTAGCATCAGAAAACTAACAAAGCAGTGGCAAAGTAATGGCATTCGTATTCTTGTGTAATCAAGGAAGGTAGTTTAGCTTTCTTGGCTATTGAATAAACAGTGACTTAAAGGTAGCAAGCTAAGACCTGAGTCTAGCTTTAGCAAGCATCATAGTGTACGTAACACTGTTACCATTATAAATTGTGAATTTCACACACTTAGAGGATTGACACCAAATTCTCCTTTCTGTTGTTGTTTGTAGTGAAAAAGCCTTGAGAGTGGCCCTAAAAAGTGTTGCTTTCATCCAAGTTTGACTACCTGTTCTATCAGCAGATTTAATACCACAGTCATTATTAAAGCTTTTTGGTCTTCGAGAAATGTCAGGGAAATATATATTGCAAAGTGATAAAAATCACTTCCTTGTCAATATGTATATTCACAAATCATTTGTGCAGTTTGATTTTTTATAATCTTAATGAACAGTGAAATACAGTACTGTTACATGTTGCTAGTGATATAATCCAATGTTTAGCTTTTCTGCAAATACGCCTGAGCATCTACTACTGAAAAGAGTAAGAGTATCTAGCTTATTCTTGATTACTAGAGCATTACTGAGGTCTATTTGCTTTTAACATGACAAGTACTTTGCTTCTTAAAACTTTTGAGATATTGCTATTTTCCATGAAATGGGCTTGAAATAAATCATCTGTTGTCATAGTAATATGAGGAGAACTTGCTCAGCCTCCATCTGTCTGTTCCTTTCAGATAAAGATAAGTCCAGGTGCTGGCCATTTTCTCAAGTGTCAAAGTGTTTTGAAGAATGTATATATTGTCTTATAATTCAATTAAAATGTTCCTCCTCATTGACTGCAGAAGCAATTGATTCTGTAGTCTATTTTCAATTAGTGTCAAAGCCTTTCAGACAGCTCCTTGGAATTCTTGCAACAATAAAAAACTCATTTTTGTAATGTTGTCTTCACTTGATGTTTAATTAACTAATTTATCTTCAACGCCTCTTCTTTTCCTTGTCTTCCAAGATATCTGGAGGAAATACATTATGCTTTTTAACTTATTTACCTGTACTTAGAATTTTCTGAATGTAAACTTATCCTGTCAGCTTTCCTTGGGAGCCATAGAATTAGAGAGAAGTGCCAAATATGCTTTCTTGTATTTAAATATTAATTTTGAGTGGTAGCGCACATGATGTAAGACATCTATGCCTTTTCCAGAGGATTTTAGGTATAACTGCTAGAACTTGTAGGAAATTTACAATTGTAATCCAGTGAGGATCCCACAGTACTTCCATAGCTACAAAACTGATGCTAGGATGAATAAGAGAAAAAAAATTAGTTATTTGATTCTTCTCTGTGATTTGACCTAGTTTCCATTGAACAGTATTAAATGCTCATATTAACTTAAGTGGGAGTTAGACCAGAGAAAAGATTTAAAATAGTATGTTTTAAAGAGACTCACAGCTGGATAAAAAATTCTCTACAGCCCTGTATTTTGTGATGGTTGTTCCTTCTTAAACATGTTGTCCATAAATCCAGCTTTCTTCACAGATTCTGAGCATAAAAACCCTCTTTGACAAGTCAGTCCATTTTCAGGTCTTCTCTTTGCCTACCTTTATGCATATTAACACAGTTTTATTTACACATATGCTTTTATATGGCATATGTGCTTATATACCTACAGGCTTTTAATAATGCATTTTGCAAGACAGGACATTTTAGGTGGACTTTTTGTCTTTTTAGTTTGATCGTGAAATTGAAATGAACTGGCTAGAGCTATAGAGCAGGCAATACCCTGTTTTAACTTCATAGGACAGCACTTTCTGAATGCGGTGAGGTTAAGGTAGGAACCATTATGATTACACAGTAAACTGAATTTCCATTGCTGATTCAGCTAGTCATACTTCATGTGCCTCATTCTATTCATGTCTCTCTTGAGCAAGCAGTGAAAGCAGTCTTGCCATGTTTTTAGCTAGTTCTGTGTAATATAGATCAAGTTTTGGAGATAAACGTGAATAACATAAGTAATATAAGTAACCGGTTAGATTGTAGTCTTTAAAAATATGAAGGCTGTATTTTCTCATGTATTTTTGTATAGTACTAAACAGACCATTAGGAGTAACATTAAGCTTTATTTCCCTTGTATCCAAAGGAAATTTTTCAATGTGAGTGTGTAGAAAGAAATTTGAAATCCTTGCATTCACTCATTGGATGAAATAGCGTGTGGTGTGGCTGATTACTTTTGGTGAAAGTAGAGTAAAACAAGTGTGACAACATAGTGTTGTGGAATAATAATAGTTTTATACCTGTGAGCTTTGAAAGCACTGTGGTGTCTGCATAGATTTTTTTTTTTTTGAAATAGGTATGTTAGAATTACTGACAGCTCATAAAACATTTTCCATGGACAAAGACTGACTAATGTTAGCATTTTATAATGTCTTATATAGACAGACTTCACAGTCTTATATTTTGTCTGAAGTAGGCTCTTCACTGTAAAATAAGTAGGAAAGGGGAAGAGGTACAGTTTCATTAAGCTCTAACATATCATTGACTGTCAGGTAGGTCTTGTTATGCTGTCCATCCTCATTTAACTATCCCACAAGATCTCTTAATGAAGTTAAGCCCCAAGTTCACTCCAGTAATTCTGTGGCAAGAGTTTGTGCAATGTAACAATTCATCACTTGTCAGGAAGGCACTTTTAGTTTATACATTTAATAAGGGCATCCTCTAGCTTGGTTAATTAGAAGTGAACAGTTTGCATATTTACTAAATGCAGAGTGTCATTGCCACCACGGCCTATTGCCTACATGAATTATTTCTCTATCTGCAATAAACAGCTGGGTAATTATTACTGCCATAATCAGATAAATTCCCTCTGTAAGGCTTTTCTTACATGGCAATTCTTTGAACTCATCCAAAGCTGAACAAAATTTATGAACTCCAGCAGCTAGGCCACTTTTTCATACTGTAGTGTCCCTGTTCCCTATTTCAAGGACATGTAGAGTATCATAAATATTGTGTAAATTAGGAGGATAAATATGATTACCTAAAGATTACATATTAATAAACTTGATTTTCAAAATATAATTTTCAGGTTGTAACTGATTAAATTATAGCAGTTCTGGTTTTATCTAATTGTAGAGACATGACAGGCCATCTATATACAGGCTATACTAGGTTATCAGGGAAGAGCTCTACTGCTTGAAGACTAAAGGCTCATGAAAAAGTGTATAAATATTTTTCATGTGCCATTTGGACAACTAGTCATTTCAGCTGTTTAGTTCATTAGGAGTATGACAAATTTTATGTGCCATTTACTCAACTTACTTAAAGCAGTTCTTTGGTCATTAAAACAAGGTGATGGTTCTTTTTGGTGTGTAATTTTCAGTTTAATAATGAAGCGTAAAATTTAAATGTAGGAATTTGTGTTACATTAGAAAATTAGATATTTCTTTTATTTGTAGAAGCAATTTGTGTACAAATGTTTATGTAACTAAGCTTGCTCTATGCTATCCAAATATTCCAGCTCGTATGTGAGCATATCTACAGATACATCAGTGAGTACTTAATTTACACATACAGCTTTTTCCGAATGTGCTGGAATGTAGCCTATTTTTGAGTTCTCCAAAGAAACAAAAGAAAGTCAAAAGACATAAGTGTCGATTTCTTTTTTAATTAATGCACAATGTCCATTTCATTTAATACCACATTTTTTAAAAATCATAACGTAAGATACTGTGTCTGAGTGCAACTAGAAGGTTGATCACACACTTCATAACTCCTTATTAAATTAGTAGTATACCTCACAATTTCACAAAATCCTCAGAGATAGCAGGAATTTTAATGAAGACCAAACTAAGTAAGGTGTTCTTTGGCACTGCCTTACCCAGTGGAAGGATTCTGAGGCTAGACTGCCTTTCTCATTTGCTATTTATGTGGGAGACTACAGTGGTGAAGACCTTTAAAAAGAGCCACGCCACAGTTGTGTTTTGTTATTAGAAGCGTGGTGTCTATGCATTGCATTTTTCCAAGTTCATGATCTGATTTTTGACTGAGGATGTGAAGGCTTATTGATCTTTCTTTGACATTTCAGATTTTTTTATGGTGGAAAATGATGTTCCTTCCCTTTATATTGGTATATCCTATAATATCCCATGAAGTACCATAGAATTGCATAAGATGCAAAGCAGTACACAGTCTCTCATAATCACTTCTTTTTTGTTTTAAAAGAAAAATGTCCGAAATGAAAAAAAGGGATTTAAAAAAAAAGAATTAAGTCTCAGTTAATTATTTTTGGGTTTTCTAGATCATTATAAATAGATCCTTCTGTTGTCTAAGGAGAGTTAGTTCTCTTAAGTGCCCACTCAGAGGAGAAAACAGGAAAACTAGTTGCCTTCTATTTTTACAGTCCAGAACAGTAATGAGGAATAACAAAAAAAGTGTGATTCTTTTTTGTTGTAGTGATGCTAAAAATAATGGTCTAGTTTGACTTCAGATCTGTCACCAGTATCTTATCTATCAATAACAAATTTATAACAATATCTATAAAAAGCCCATTAAGCTTTGGCTGAACAGTGATTTGAGAGCATCAAAAGATAGGAAATACCCTTTTTATTCTACTCCAGGAGTTAATTGCCTTTGGTGTTCAAAATACGTCCCATATTTCCCCATTGAAATAGTTTCATTTTATCTTTGAACCATTGCTTCTTGTCATATCCTCCTCTACTAGACTGAAAACTCCTCTAATATTCAGAATCCATACATTACTCTAGCCACCTTTTAGTATTCTTTGTGGTAAACATAAACAATGGAGGTCATTGCAATATATTGTCTCCCTGGTTAAAATAATTTTTGCGACCATTTTGAACAGGCTTTCAAACATCCTTTAAAATACTGTCAGCATCAGAACAGAGTTATGGTTCAGGTTATCAGGCACCGTTATGGTGCATAAGAAGTTAAAAAGCAATATTTTATTTTCCTTCAGATGTATTCTCAGTTTAAGCATTGATTTATATACCTTTTCATCACAGTATCATAGAAGAGCTTCTTCATTTCTATGAATGCTACTTAGAATACCCCCTTTAAAAGCCATAGTTCCTCATACTGAGAGCATGATTTTTTTTTAAGATGTGCAAAACTTTTACTTATTATTATCCCCCTTTCGAATTCTTCAGACTCTTCACCTTGTGGGGATAATTACATGATTCCATTAAGTTGTTTATCCTTGACAGTGAAGCTACATCCCAGTGTTTTACCTTGAACTTCTTAGTTCCTACTGCCTTCAAACCAAATCAACATGACACAGTATTTCAAAAAAGCAACATTTTCTGCCTTTTTTCTCCAAGTAGGCTATTTTTTTCTTGTCCAATTAACTAGCTGATTGTAAAATGCTTACCGTTTCACCTAGCAACCTAATTTGATCTTTCAGCTGCATGGCACCCAAAGTGATGCAGCACTCATTAGCCTACTCGTACTTGGTGGTGGGAGGCCTCATCACCGTCTAGCATTGTGCTTACCTGCTCAAGAAGGGATCTAGTACTCAGATCAGAAAATTATGTGCTTAGGTATAGACAATAGAACCTAATGTTGGATGTACCCTTTAGGCATGTGTAATTGGATGCCTAGATACTTAATTAAATGTAGTCTGGTTTACACAATAGAATACACATTTCAGAGAATAGACTTTATTTCTGAGTGTAATTTCTTGCATGCCATACTAAAAAATGCCTGATTTTTTTTGATGTTCGTTACCTCAAAGTTTTCAAGACAATAAGAGATAAGGTTTCCCAGCACTTCTGAAAATTGGGATCTAGTTGATAATTTCAGTTTGGTAATCAGTCACTGCTGTGAAATCACATACTTACAAATAGCACTGCAGTATTTAAAAATGCATCAGATCTCTCCCAAAATTTGCTATATAAAAAAGATACTCATTTGCTTTGTCTTTTATAACATTCTATGCTTCAATAAAAATGACATCATAGATGCTCAAGTGGTAACACTGTTCCATGAATATGGAATTTGAGAAAACCATCAGGTACCATGAAAATCACTATGAATTTGTGAGATTTGGCATTACTGCTCTGCTATACATAATGGGTCAATGCATAAAAGCTCTTCCTGCCTTGCCACTGTAAAATCTGTTTAATGTGAACAAAGCATACCATTTTATTTGCAAACATATGCAGACTTTTAGATGAAAGTAAGTGAAAAATGTGAATCAGGCAGTAGACCTCAGTCAAATTGTTTTGTAATACCTTGAGAAAGAAAATCAACTTAGCTGATGACCTTTAGAAGTTATAACGTCATGTTTGCTTTCTAAATCACATAATGTTGAATATTGTAAATGTTGCCAAGTACCATATATTAAAGTAAAAGGAATACAGATATGTCTACATTGTCCTGCACTGCAGCAGAGAGATAACAGCTTAAATGAGTTCATTCTAGTACTGGGAACAGCTTAACTGTGGCAAAACATAACAGTGTGCTTTCCTCTAGTTATTACTGCGCAGATGGTAGCATATATAGTCTTATGGGAATTGCAGTGCCAAAAGATAACAGATACTTTCACATGACATTCACTAGAAAACTTTCAATGGTATTTGCTGTGGTTAGACATCCTCAGCCAACAGAAGCTTCAGTGTTGTAGTTACTCTTATGCTACAGCCAAAATGGGTGGGTTTTACAGTTTAATTAAATCAAAATATTTAAGCTAACAAAACACCATCGTTTAATTCAGACCTTTAAAAAAAATTATTTTTAACTTCACAGCATTTTGTGCTGCCAATGAGTATGAAGTACATTCAGCTTAAAGATTTATATACACAAGGGAAAAACATTTGGACCAATCAGTTTGCATGTTTCCAGAAAAAGGAATAATTTGAAAAGATTATATATTACCCAAAAAGTAGGTTTTAAATAAGTGTGAGGAAAAACTCTGTATGAGTTGTTATTGAAACCTTAATTAGAAGATTCGGTGTAACAGATTAGGGAAAATACTCCTTTTTTGATTACAAACTGGCTCTGCAATCTGTATTTGAAAATCTGTTGCACTCTCTTGAGTAACTGTGCAGCAGTGGAAATTGGAAGGATAAGAAGGATACATCAGTCTGTTCTTTCCTATCGTCTGGTACATGCTGTGTCCTGATCTCCTGATCTGCACAAGGTATTCATTCACTGTATGCCCTTCGCCACTATGTTCATCACATTTCCTACATAGTATATTGATCACATCGTGGACCTTGGCAGTTGAACTTGTACGTCACTTAATTCCGTTGGCAGTGTACACTATGTGATTAAGGAAAGATGGGCAGAGTATGTTCTACTATGCACAAAGTATAATGGGATTTTATGGTCTTTCTGTAAAATTAACAATAATAGAAACAATAGGGTGTTTTTGCATGCCTACACATTACCTTTATTTGTTTTATTTTTTTTCATCCTAACGAGTCATATTAGTTTCATGTTCACTGCACTGCAATGGCAGAGCAGTACCATTCCTCCAGACTTTGAAGAGAGTGGCAGGATTAATTTGTCGATGGATTGATGTAAATATTCACACTTAAAATTAGTAAGAATTTTGGACATCTATTTGTGGTAGGTCTCCTAGACCATAAGATACCTCGTACCACAAATAATTGACTGCCTCTTTGAGCATCTGTTTCACTGCAGCTTGAGATCAAATATTTTGGTCAAGAGATTCTGTCAGGATACACACCAGAGTATACATCATGGTAGAGAGGAGTAAGGGGGTTACAGAGCTTCTCTATTCTGCTCGGTAAATCTGAACAGGTTCATTCAAAAAATCAGAGAAGGGTTGAGGATGATCAAGCTGTCTGAAGGTACGTAGCTAACATAAGTATGTAGTTTGTATATTCTGTTAAAACTTTGCCTTTAAAGTACAGAGTGCTCTAAACTATTTTTACACCCTAGGCTAGTCTATACATAGATTTCATTTTTTCCCAAATATAATAGATTAAGTCAAATGATATTATGATGGCAGGTCATATTCCATTCTCACCTACACCAACGTAATGTGAAATCAAGTGGCATGCAGTGGTGTACCAAAAGTATCGTCCCACTAATTTAATTTTCACTTCCATGTTCTGTATTTGAGCAGAGAGCATGATATATAGTCATGAAGGTAAAATTGATTTAGGTTATCTCCTTTTATGCTAAGGCTGCCTACTGCCTATGTTTCAGGAATTTATGATTTGGGGTCTGAACTGTTTAAAATCACAATAACTTTATACTCATTCTGGGTACTCTAGGCAACTATACTAATTATTGATTTTCTCAGATACCCTTTACTTTAATTAATATTATAATTTTATGGTTATCTGGTCAAATGACCACAGAATGCCAGTGAAAATGCAAACAGAATGCAATAGTTTGATAAAGTTCAATAAATGTAGGTCAGTGTGAGTTTGTAAAATGATGCAGTTCTGTGCAGAATTATTAAAATCTGTATATTGCTGAAATCATCACTTGAAGACCTTTCCAAAAGTGCCAGGAACAATATTATATGTGTATTTTTAACCTTTGTACAGACAGCAGGAGCACTGTCAACCAAATTTGCATCTCATAGCTGGAACCAACACCACTGCCTACTGCATAATGAAATATCAGAATAACAATAAGTTACCTTGTCATATGAAAATGTTTTATTTTCAAACTATATAAAGCACATAATTTTATCACTAACAAGTCAATAGCAACTTCACAGATTTGTTACACTAGTTCATATTTAATTGTGGGCTGTAAGCACATACATTGATAATCCTATGCCTGTTTTCAATTACATGAAACATTCCCTATGACAAGGAAAACATACTTCGTGTTACTGACGAAATGTGTAGGCTGCAAAAGTATGTTGAAAATTATTTGTAACTGCTTAAAAAAACTCAAACTTTTAAATGGATTGTGATACGGCATTAGTGAGAACATGTGACAGTCAGGAAGGATCATGATAATTTGGATAATAGTACTGTCTAAAGAGATCATGAATTACATTGAACTTCAACAAGTATTTTAGACTTCATTTAATTTCAGCAAATAATGATTATTAATCATTCATTCAAAGTAACCTGGTAAATTCAGATTAATGACAATAGGAAACATTTTGCATCCCATTATCATTACATCTGTAATACAAATTTATATTTTTACCACTATTTGGGATTTTTCATCACCAGTTGTGTTGTAAATAACAAAGCTTCCATATCCACTGTTGGGAAGAAATACATGAGTATATAAGAACAAGAATAAACTGTAGTAATATGTTGATAGACATTTCATCAGTTATAGATAGTGGTACTAAAGCTGAATAGCAGACTCTAATCAAAAAGGAACAAGAAATAGTATTAAATATGTAAAACATGGATCATACACTCTGATATTGAAGGCAAAGTGGCATAAAATAAAAGAACAAAGTTGATACTATATGCATTGTCTATTTATTCATTTCTTTATGATTGATTGCTATAGAACAAAGAGTTTACAAGTAAAAATGCTTATGTGCCTACATGCAGTGACTCTGAAATCTGTACCTTAAGGACAAAGAAAGGTCACCAATATCTCCAACTCCTAGTTCTTTGTCAAAAATGGACACAGTTAATGAGGTTTGTTTGGTACAGCACAAATTCTCAGACACAGATAGAGATCCTTTCAATGGAAACAAATTTGTTTGGCTTTACCAGGTTACTTAGCGATTAATAATAGCCTTGAGATGCAGGTCAGAAAGGTCATCGTCCCCGCTTGCCAACACAATCTAAAATGTGCAGCTAGTCCAGCTCTGCAGGCTTTGAGGCCCCGAAACGCTATGCATAAAGTAAAACAGGCTATTTTCCAACTTCTTTTTTCATATTAATAAGCAATTTTCAAGAGAAGGGTGGCAAAATGGGGGCCATGCCACTCTAAGTAATTCATTTATTTTGCAATTTAATCTTATGTTGGAAAAAAATTACACTGCTGCAAAAGCATAGCATGGTGATTTTTAAACGTCAGTGTGCTTCATAAGTAACCTTGTATGAAATATTGTATTAGCAGCCTTTAACAGTAAACTGCACCAAAAAATATTTCCAGAGATTGAAACAGACCTATACATCTTTTCCAATCTTTAATTTATTGCCTTTTTGTTCTATTTTTTCTTTTACATTTGAAATGAAATATATTTAATTACTTAATATTTTAATTATTTTGGTTGATAACAACTTGAAAGATAGCATGAAACAAATAAAAATTCTACATTGTGACTTGTATTTAAGAATTTCATAGTGCTCATATTTATAAAGCCATTATTGCTCTTTCGCATATTTTGATAAACTAATTTAACATGGTAATTAAAATATTAAGAATAAGTATGAGTCACAATCTTAAAAAAACTTCCAGGGGCAATAGGACTTTCCCATGGGATTATTCATATCAGCAGACTTATTCACGTGCATATTTTGACAGGATTTGACCCTTGTCCTAGAGTGTCTTATTTGGTACTCATTGAAACAACTGAGACTATTAATGTAGACCTCTCTAAATAATTTGTTTTGCTGGAATATTTGAATTATCCAGATATGTGCATAGTGTCTTTTTCTTTGCTTTTTATTTTATCGTATACACACATGCTTAAAAAAATAAAGACTAGAATTTACTCACTTAATTAACTTTTAAACAATCTAAATGCTTGACTGAATATGCTTGGTGTCTTTGGCACACAGGTTAATTTGAACTAGCTATTTCTTAATAACAAAAATAACAAACGTTAATCAAACTAACCTTTTTTAACTGGGTCAAAAAAATTCCATACACATGCACTATACACAATAGCACAGAATTTCTTTTCTTATAGAACATTAATTCACTCCACTGTTTGCATAATTTGTGGCAAGCCTGGGTCTAGGAAAAAAAGCCATTGAAGAGAAAATCTGCGCCCATTTTCTGTCAAAGTTTTCCTCTAAACATTCAGTTAAAATCATGAGTTTTCTCCATCCTTTGAGAGCTGGTATTAGCTACAGTTCCTTATTTCTTTTACCATGAAAGAATTTTCTATGACCTATTGAATACACAGACCCACCCATTTAGATGACACTATGTGTTTGCAAACCTCTGTCATGCAGTGGCTCGTGAGGCAGTTATGTTCCTGTTTCTTGTGGTGATCTGTACCATTCCTATCAGACCAGAGTAGAAAGTGACCTGTGCAAGAAGCCTAATGCTATGGAAGCTCATCTTAAGGACATTGCACGCAGAGAAGTTTCACATCCAGTTCTCCTCTATGCCTACGTTCTCAACCTTACAAAAGGCTCAGGGATCTAGGAGTGAATGTCAACTCTTATCCTGTGTCTACTACCCTCTCTCATTCTATAAGGTCTCCCCCGTTTGCAGATCAGAAGGAGGTGTTGCAAGGCATTAGGTAAAACATAAGTGGACAACTTATATTTTGAAACCATTTAAAGGAAAATCACTAAATTATAATAACTTCTACTTAGAGAAATTTAAACTAAAATGACTCTTAAAGACAGAAAGAGGACATCTATGAATGCTATTTTATCAAGCTATAAAAGTATGTAGGTTGACATATTCCTCAAAGGAGTAAGCCATATAAAGTAATACACTGTTCATAGTTTTTATAATTTTAATCTTATTTCTTCACAGTTATATCCATGTAGAATCCTGCTGCTGTGGAACTGGATGAAGTGTAATTTTGCATTCCAGTGGTGTCGTTATACTGCTAATACATGATAGCAGAACACTGTGAAGCTATAAAAGGGTTAAAGTAAAATGAAACATTAGGACATCTTTTATTATTGTAATATAATTAGCAGACTTACTTTATTACAGGAATGAACTCCAAGAGTACACAGAAATGAAGGAAAATGAAGAGAAAAGCAAAGACCTAGAAGAGAAAGAAAAGGAAAAGAAATACCAAGCCCGAAAGATGCATTACCTCCTTAGCACTGAGCAGGTTGGTATACCTGTCCCTGACAGCTCATGCAAACCACTTGGGCCCCCAGCCTGACAGAGATAAACTAGCAGGCTGAATGGGACATGACTTGTTGAAAAGATATCACAAAGACACTACTTCGAGTTCAATTTAGTGCTTTTCTATAGGCAAGAGCAGGTACCATGACTATTCTGTGACAGCAGCTTCATAGAGGCAGCATCAGCAGTGCTGGCAGAAAGAGTCCAAGTCAGCAGTTTGATCTGCCACTGTGATAACACAACACGAAGGGCATAACCTCGCTTTAAAAACTCATTTTGACTGGCTTATTGTTGTGTTGTTGCACTTGTCAAGAACTAACAAGTTATTAAGCTGAGAAGGGATTTCGTTTTTTTTCCTTTTTTTTAATTGAACTAATGCTTGGATTGGTGCTGTGTTCTGCTTGTTTTTAGGATAGATTGTAAATGCAGGTTTTCAGCTAAAGCTTTTCCTAGAACTGCCTGAATCAGCTTATTTAGTGTGATTGTTCACATAGAAATGCCTCATAAATTTTAAATATTTACTGATTAATTTGTTTTGTATTGATAGAAGTGGTATATTTTTTCAAGCTTTCTTATGTAAGTTGCTTTACAGACAGGTGAATATGGAAGTAGATATATCTTACAGAAAATTGATATGATTGGTAAAAGTTGTGACTTTGCCTTTTTTTAGTGCCCTTATGTGAACTTTTGTAAAAAAAACCCAGATTTTGTGTCCGTAGAAGTTTGGTGACTTGTTCTTTATATGAATAAGGAATGAGTGTGCAATCAGGGTATGAACTAAGTGTTTGTTTTTTATAGGTTGTTAATTATAATTTGTGTGTAAGAACTGCTAATCCTAAAGAATGCGGGAAAAATACCGTGACTCTTAGTGACAGAATATTTAATCTTTCCCTCTGTTAGGGAATCATTTGTGGTCTATCCCGTAACTAGAAATACAGTTTAATATACTAAATATCAGTTAGGAAAGCTCAATTTGTAAATCAAATTTAAGTAATTTTATTTGCAAAAAACATAGCATAGTAAAATATTAATAAAAATAGCATTAAAAGTTTTCTGAATGGCTTTTACACAGGGGAAGTACTTAATAACTGAAATTAGCTCACAATAATTGATTTGTCCAGATGTAGGTCTGTAATATTAAGAATAATCTGCACGGTGTTTTTATATTGTTTTAAACTGTAGAAAATTGGGAATTCTTGTTTTGAACAGAACAATTTATGTAAACAAATGCATAAACTTTAATATAAATCATAGAATCACAGAACAGTTTGGTTTGGAAGGGACCTTTAAGTGTCATCTAGTTCCAACCTGTGTGCAATGAGCAGGGACATCTTCAACTAGCTCGGGTTGCTCAGAGCCCCATCCAACCTGACCTTGAATGTTTCCACGGGTAGGGCACCTACCACCTCTCTGGGCAACCTGTTCCAGNGGGGTTGCTCTGACCCAGGTGCAGGACCCTGCACTTGGCCTTGTTGAACCTCATGAGGTTCACATGGGCCCATTTGTTGAGCCTGTCCAGGTCCCTCTGGATGGCATCCCATCCCTCAGGTGTGTCAACCGCACCACTCAGCTTGGTGTCATCCACAAACTTGCTGAGGGTGCACATTGATGAAAATATTGAACCCTAATGGACCCAATCCAGACCCCTGAGGGACACCACTTGTCACCAGTCTCCATCTGGACACTGAGCCGTTGACCACTACCCTCTGGATGTGGTCATCCAACCAATTCCTCATCCACTGAACAGTCCACCATCAAATCCATACCTTACCAATTTAGAGAGAAGGATGTTGTGGTGGACTGTGTCAAAGGCCTTACAGAAGTCGAGATAGATGACATCTGTAGCTCTTCCCTTATCCACTCATGTAGTCACTCCCATCATAGAAAGCCACTATGTTTACCTGGAGTACAAAAATTGTCTGGTTAGAGACATTAAGTGACCTGTGGTCTAAAATGATTTTAGTAAACTTCGTTCACTTCTGATGATACTGGCTTAGCAAGCTGTAACACATTTTTAAGGAATGGCAGTAATGCCTTATTTCAGCCATCCACCTGAAGGCCTGCTGGCAGAGGGCAGCAGTAACTATTATGTTCTGATGAACTGGGTTTCTAATTTTACAGAATTAGAATTTAGCTAGCAGTGTTTTGTGGAACAAAAATATGCTTGGGTTTGCTTGCTGAGATGGTTTGTGAATACTGGGACTCGGAGCCCACAGAATTTTTCCTTTATCACAGAACTGTGCTCCAAGAACCATCTTCTTTTGCAGGTAGTATTTTGAAACATAAAGGAGTGTAAGTCAATACAACACCTACAGACAACCTGAAAACCAGCAAAGATATATATGAAGTAAACTATTTATTGCAATCAAAGTCTGTATTCCACAATTGCACATAGTTGTAGAATTTGATAACTTTCTAAGATACAGGGCAGATTATTTCAGCGCAGAATTTACTGGTTTGATGCTCTGTGTCTGATGTTTTACTCTCCATATGTCTGGTCTTCCGATCTGAATACAGCTGTGTCTTACTGTTTCCAAAGGATAGTTAATTTTGTTACTGAGCAAGGTCCATGCATGTCTCAGTAGAACCAGGCAGCAGAAGTCAACATTTTTAAGTGATATAAAGAAAAAGTATAATTTGTAAGCAGTGGCCATAGAAAATGAAAAGAGGAGGTTGATGAGCTGGACTTGCTGTAGAGTCATGCATTAACTAAAGCCCAATAAGTTGTAGAGATAATCTGCTGAAGTTTGCTACAATCTCCTCCTCTTCCTTCCACATATAACAAGGTGCAATGATGGAGCTAAGCCACCTCATGTGTCAAGGCTGCAGATGTTCAGGCAGATTATATGTACAGCGTTGCGAAATCTGTATTTGCAATAATCATTTCAAATATATCCTTTAGTTTTAATCTTTTTGTTTTACTGCAGGCAAAAAGGGTGAGAAAAAGGTGTTTAGCTACTGACAGAAAGAAATTAAGGAGTTGTTGTTCCTCAATTTTAGTAAAGAAAGGCATGTCAAGTTTCATTCTCCACTCCCTACAAGCTGAAGCCCAGAAACGCATCTTAGTAGTGTGTTACAGGTTAAGCAGGGAGATGATCAAACATTGTGGCATTGCACAATGTAGCAGATGATAAAGTTATTCTTTCTGGCCTTAAAGTCTATGAATCCTTTATTGATTGCAGAATTTGGTCTTCTTATTCTACAGATTATATGTATATATATAAGGTTGTGCCCATTCCTATTGCTAGCATTATTTTACATTTCAAAAAGTAAGAATGGTAGTATCATGAACGTACAGGGGTGTCTAGTATGTAGATAATAGAATGGCCTATGATGAAGTCAACATGTTTTGTCTTTTTCATGAATTAATTTGCTATTCAAGGATTTATTTCTTCCATAAACTGTTACCTTTATAAAGAAAAAAAAAAAAAGAGTAAGAAATGGATGTCGAACTCTGAATTATTATGCATTATTTGTTGTTACTGGTACCAGGTATATACACATAGTCTTATATAGACAGATGTGAGCTTGCTTTGATTACTTTCCAAGCCAATCTGGAGCTATAACATGGGGCTGAACCCAAACTAATTAGCCCTGTTGAGAGCCACGGTATATTAGCTCAAGAATTAATGCAGTTACACAGCTTCTGGTCAGCTCAAAATATGGGCAGAGTAAGCGTGTGCATGCTTTAAACTCAGGAACAAGGAGTATGATTTGCCTACAGAATATTATATAGGCATACCTACATTTAAGTTGTTTTGTCTGCAGTTCCCCACCGTTCTGGAGGGGAGGTGTGTGTATTGAGTACCATTGCTATGAAACTGACATTCAGGGAAATCACTGGATGATAAAAATTGTATGGTATTATATTATACTTTGCAATTTTCCTATATTTTTTGCAAACAGTTGACTGAGTGTATTTTGCCATAGAAACTTACTCAAACACAACTATTTCCCATTGTTGCTCGTAGAAATACATTGCATTTACACAAACATTTTAATCCACATAAGACCTAAGCAGTTCATTTGAATAAAAGAATGTTAGTACTTTAGCAAAGAAGTTTAAAGGAAAGTTAAACAAGTTAGGATATTTGCATAATCAATAGTTACTAATGGTAGTAATGTTAATTTGCTGTTATTAATAACATATATTAATAATTTATATAATAATATAATTATTTACAGTCTTTCTGTGAAAGTACAATGTTATGCATCCTGCCAACTTCAAAACATTTTTGCTTTACTAAAAAACAACTACATATTTCTTTTCTGTAGTGCCTGTAATATCCATGCAACACAAATATAACCCTATTTGTAGGCATAAAAGTGAGCTTAAAAAAAAAAATATTTTATTTAAATTAAGTTTGTTGCCAAATAATGTCTGGAGAAATCAAGCATGAGCTCTAAAACTTCATGGTAATGGAATATCGAGCTTTTAATCAACTTGCTATATATGCCAATAGTATTAATAACTAGTCAAGTAACATCTTACACACGTGAGCTCTTTTGTTTGAAGAAAATTTCTCCTACATGATTCCCTTAATTATGAAAAGACCCAACAGTTAAGTCCATGCCCTTCTTATCATGTGATAAGTTATGTTGTCTGCTCTGCTCACTGGTTGCTTGTTACAGAGATTCCAGTGTAAAACACCGAAAGAAATAAAATGAGGTGGCAACTATGGGGCTTCCAAAATAAATTCCATTTTAAAAATAAGATTGTCTATATTTCAGAGTTTAAAATTTATGTATATGTAACAATGTTTTCCTTGTCTGTTTTTACCTTAACAGTCTGATAAATTCTGACTGCATGATGAACGTGATAAAAATTGCAGTACATATTTAACAAACTTTTGCTTTGTTAAGAATGTTTCCTGTCATTTCTTATTTGTAACACAATAGAAATAACAATGCAGACATATTTTTTCATTGTTTTTATCTGTTTTATCACGAACTACAATGTAATTTCTTATTGACACATGAAACTCATAATAATTAAGTTTTTCTTATTAGTCCATAATCACAGTATGCTATATCCACTCCAGTGGTAATCATCCTTTTTTTAAGTTGTCATTAATAACTGGGGTACTTATTAAATGTGGTTTTCTATTATAAACATGTTTACCAGTGTAGATTATCCTTCTATATCCCTGTAGTTCCCCTTTCTGCATTAACAAAATTCTTACTTCTGCTCTTTGTCATATTCGCAGGCAGACTTTTGTAGTGAGGGCCATCCTTTGCAAAGGGCTGACAAATGGCCTTTAAAGTCAATGAAAGACAGAATTGCTGAGTACATTGGTGGCACTTTGTAGAAGTGGGTATGAAGAGGCCACATTTGTTGGAACATACGGTTGCATGATTCCTGTCATTGGTATTTCCACCCTTCCAAGAAATTTTGCAGTTGGTCTTTGTCTTGCAATGGTGATTAGAATTAGGTATATAATAGACGAAATCCAGAGATCCAAGATCAAGCCAGAATGCAGACCTGTATTGTTTAAGTATCTGCTGACAGATCAAGCAGCAATGCTGAGGTGAGTCTGTGAGTGGGAGCAAGCATGTCAGCTGCTGCTAGCACTACTGTTGCTACCCAGGTGGAGGACTTGCATGTCCACAGCGTGATGGGAAGCAGAAGGCAGTGGTAACTGAAAGGAGCCAGAGCGAGAGAAATGGTGGAAGGAGCAGAGTGGTGTGTGTCTTGTAAAGTCACTGAGATCAGGAAAAGATTCCTACAGAAACAGTTTTCAGAATGCTACAGCTGAAAAAGCCTTTGGCTATTACAGTTTCTCTTGTCACTGAGAAAAGGATTGGAGAACCAGAAGAGTAATAGATCTTTTCCCTTTACTCTGTAGTTTTTTCCCATATAGCAAATGGTACTGGGTGAGGTAAAGAGAATCTTAATTCTTTTTTCTCCAACTTTCTTATATTTCTAAACAGATGAACGACATTTACATTTGGTCAGAGAAAATAAATGTACAACTAGTCCAGAAAGCCAAAGTTCTTTTCGATGTTTACCAAAGCTTGAGAGCTTTGTCACACAGTTATAAAATGTATTTTGACATTATTGAGAATGTGATGTTACACGTGCATCACTTAAGCTTATCATTGCTCTGGCTGGTGGACTCAGCCCCAGCCTCATTTCCAAACCTGGACTTCCTGCTCTGTGATAAATCATGCTGAGATTAGATGAGCTAATACTGGTCCTCTGTTCTGTGCGATCTTCTGTTGTGTCTGAGTGCTTTAACTGTTGAGACCTTGAGAAGAATTAATCACGCAGATGTGGGTGTATGCCTACTCTTGATTTTTGTACAGAATCTTCCTTCTGTTGGGTCCTGATCAATTAGAAGATCTGACTGAGTCAGACTGAAGGTTCCTCTGGCCCAGCATCCTATCTTTGACAGTGGCCAGCAGCACGGGCCTAGGGAAGAGGAATAAAACGGGGCAATGGGGCAACATAATGACAGACCAAGAATACTCTCCCAGTTTCCAGCAATCAGTAGTTGAATGACTTGTAGTTTTTTGTTGTAGAGCTTTCCATTTTTTTATTTTTAAGGTGATCACTTTTTGTCTTTGTATTCCTCCAATTCCTGCCTCTCTTAATGCTCAGAGAAGGAATAACCTACTAGCTCTCAAATTGTGCTTCCTTGGAAGACCAAGTTCACTCATTCTTCTTGCAGTATTGTTTTGCAGCATGCTCACTTCACAGCATATACTGTCTCTAGTATTTCACCACAGGAGAACATGCAACTGCCAGGTGCCTTATTCTTTTTCCACAGTTAGGTGAGGTTCTGTGAATTGCCTCTCCTACTCCAAGCAACAGTAAATTGTGTCACTTTTCAGCCCTCTTTAGCAGGGTGGCAATTTATCCTGATATCCTTTGGCAGTTTGTGAACAGCTAGTGCCCATAAGCTGCTAGGTAATTTCAAGCTGCAAGTGAACAACAAAGCCCGTGTGTAATAATAGGCCCTTTTTGTTGTAAAAATTATGAAATCTATGACATTTCTTTTAGTAACTGCCAGTAACAAGACCTGAGTTATCTTTTTGGATTTCAGTAGTTCCTTCAGTTTACAGAGCTTGCTTGAGCATGTCACGGTCTCTCTGTTGAGTCAAGGCTAATGTGTTTAGACATGTGGCTAGTATTTGCCAGTATTTATTCCCATTGAACTAAGGCATTGGGAAAGATTACTTGTAGGGATATTAATAGCTGGCGCTATAAAATAAGGAAATATTTTTAATTGAACTAGTCTTGACTGAGATAACCCTTTCCAGGGAGACATAAACATGTGAGACAGTAACTCTTCAATACTTCAACACTACAGAAAACAATTTAAAAGAAACAAAAATAAGAATAATGTTCTGTGAGGAGGAAAAAAATGTCAGCATCAAGTGAGTAAGAGTGAAAAGTTCTAATTTCAGCGATAAGAACTGAGTTTTGCCATTCTTAATCTCTTTCTGTAACACCCATACTCAATAAGCAATTCCACTTTAGGGTAATGGCAGTCATTTAGCAAACCTCTGTGTACTCTGGATTAGAGCTTTTGTGTATAAAGGTAGCAAAAACATGCCCCAAGGTTACTTTTCAGCTTTTGTTTTTCAGATCAGTTTCGTTTTGCTTTTCTGTAGTTATTGTAGAACTCAAAATTATATCACTTTCATCCATTGTATCAGTAATTATTTCATGTTTGTCAGTTCATAGAGTGAAGTACTTTAAATTCAAGTTCTAGTCAATGCTAAGGTATTTTTATTACATTTTTCCTGTCAACAGATGACAATTCATAAACATTACACTGACTGTGTTTGTCCCCTTTTTACACTACTGGAAATTAACAGTTAATTCTATTGAAGTTACTACACTTACATCAGGTGTAAATGTTCTAAGTGAGGAATAAAAAAAAGCCACAAAATCCTTCCTGGAGGAGGCTAATGAATATTCAGAAGACACAACTGATTAATATGCTTCTAACCTAATGTGCTGTCCTGTAAGAGCTTGAAAAACAATTGGTCTAAAATGACACTGTTTGACACCCACTCTGTCTCTGGACACCTGGCAGTTTTATTCTTATAAAGGTGAGGACTCAGTGGATAAAGCTCTGGCCTTTGATCTTCAGATCCACAGTTTAAGAGACAAGGCTGCAAGTTTGGTCATTTGAGCTTAGTCCCAAGTGAACAGTCCACATCACAAAATGATTATACATAATTTGTTACTATTGGCAGTGTCTGTTCAGGAAAGGCCAAGGACTGAGCTAGCATGAAGAATGAATTAGCTCTTACCTTTTACGTTTTATTTCCTCCCTCTTTACTGTTGTAATTTTATTATCCTGTCTCTAAAACATTCAGGGGATGAAATTATCATTCATTATAAGTACTAATACTTCCTGAAGATGAACTAAAATGGTTAATTTTTTTTAAATGTAGGTGCCCCAATCACCGAACATCCCCACCTATCCATGGGTGTTTAATATCCACTCATCACTTCTCTGCCAAGAAGTCAGATATTTCTGAGTACTTTCTAAAGCTTGTACCATAAAAAATCCCATTTAAATTAAAGAGGAGAGAGTGAGCTTTTCTAGCTCTCAGGCAGGCTTGCAGCTATATTTAAATAGCATTAGTATATAAAGCACTTCATGCTACAGTGTTCTGTTTTTATAAAATATTATTTCCAAAGGATTCTCAATTTACATTAAATCCTTCTTACTGTACTTGTGACATGTATGTTTGATCAGCAAGCCTTCTTCGTGTTTTCATTTCCACATTGGAAGCTGGATGTATCAGTCTATTCACAGGTATTCACTATAGGAAAATCATTCAACTCTTGTGCCTCATGGGGCACTATACACACAATCTCCGTTCGCTTGAAAGGAATCTCGGTTAATGTTGCTTAGTGTTTCTGTCAAAAAGAAGGACAAAGTAAGGTAAACTGAAAGCATCCAGTAACTGACCTGTTTGTGATTCTGAAAGACGTTGTACCTGAACAAAGAAAAATGTTTATGTCATGAAGGTTAGTTCCAGACATAGGTCCACTAGGTCTGAATTCCAAAAATGACCGTTAAGTGATTTGCACACACACTCAAAAATCTTTAGTTCTCGTAGAATTTGAGTCCAGCTTTTACACTTTGGGATTACTCATCCTTGGAACACTCAGGACTCTTAATTCTGCTACTCAACACAGTATCATGGTCACATAAAAAGAAGGCAAGTGCTGGAAGCAAATATATGCCTCCAGAATCTGTCTGGTGCACACTCTGCCAAAATCATTTAGTGACAAAGTTTACAACTTCCGTAGATTTTCCAGTTTTGCTCATATCTTTTTCAATCAGCCTTTCTTTTTCTCTAAGAAGGGGTGATTGTCTCCCTAGAGAAGGCAAGTACAATCAAAGCCAAAACTAAGATGGCAAGAGTGGTGATCTTCATGCCTGGAAAAGGGTAACTCCATAGCTTAGGGAGCAATGGGAACAGGATGGGGAAGTGCTTTCTGCTGACACCATAACCTCCTCCTATAAGAAATAGATGGCTATGCACCATTTCAGATGTATTTCTTCCCAGTGTCTGTGAAAAGTACTTCCTTCGCATTCACTCTTCTCATAAGTCTCATTCTAGCACAAGTGGTAAGTTAAAGTGCTTCCAACAGAAATCAATAATTTCTCCCTTTGCCACACTTCCCAGAAAACAAGATATTCACATCTTATTTTTTAAAGATAGTGAGTGAATGAACTTAAAAATAGAAGAAAATTAATAATTTTAAGCATGTTCTGTAACAGTATTGCAAACTCTATTTTTCCTAAAGGTTGCTTATTGTAAAATCATTTCCGTTTGTTTGATAACTGGATAACTGTGCAAAGAAATGAGAAAGAGTTTACACTGAAAAATCACCTGTCATTAGAAATAGCTTAACATGCAATTGGGTGTAAAGTTTGAGTGTTCCTTTGTGTTGATCCTGTGCAAGCTCAGTTGTTTAAAGGCATATCCATGTAGACATGGCAGTATTTCTCAGAGCTTCTTCTAAATAGCTTGTTACTAGCCATGTCACTTGTACTAAGCATATGTTATTATAGCTTAGTGGCGTCTCTGCTGTATCTACCATACATTACAGCATTTAACATCTCTGCATCTAGCATTAGTCATTTAAAAATCCACTAGCTAGAAGGTAACTGTCTTTTTCAGCATCTGAATTGCATAATCTCTATTTGTGTGGATTTTTTCTAGACAACAAACTTCTTGCTTGGCTCCTGTGGGTAGGATTAATGGTAGAGTTTAAAGGACAAGCTGTGTGATCTATCAAAAGTGTACATGCTGAGATCTTAGAAAAACATGACCACGTTTTGTGTATTACTGTCAATTGGGGTGGCAGAAGGGTTGGATTGCTGCAGGGTCAGAAAGCTGGTAAGAGCGAGTTATATATTGAATATTGGCTTTGTGTATGATGTGGTACGCACATTTAAGAAAGAATCTCTATTGCAAGGAAATTACAATGTAGTGCAAATATCAAATAACTAGCTCACACACAGAGCTACATTCACACACACTTGCACAGAGTGGAACTCCACGGATGTTCCTGAAATTGTTACCGGGATAAATTTGCTTGATGCATAATAGTCTGTCTGGTGTTAATACAAATGTGATGTGATTTACGGTCTTGCTCAGATAATTTTTGAAACTATTATATCAGAAGAAGTACATGCCTAATAAGAGATAAACACATAAGAAGAGGGAGGTTAGGAATGCCATAGGAGAAGTCATGAAGATAAAATGCCGTACCTTTCTCAACAGCAAACCTTCCTGTTGATTAAGAAGTGGCACTGATGGTATCCTTGCTTTAATGAGACTTCAAGATGAGTGATGTACACACCAATTCTTTTGTTTTTCAGCTCTTAGGCAAGTGAATAGTATAATGGTAAAGTTCTTTCATTAACTTGCACAGTTTATTCAATATTCAATGCTTTTTTTTAGTATCTGATATATACTGTTAATTTGGGAATTGTGTCTGTCCTGCAACGAACATGATGAAAACTGTTTATCTTCCCGATCTATTGTTTTATTTACCTTTATTTTGTGTGGTTTCTTTGCTTCCAGTTTTTCTATTTCAACAATCTTTTAATAAAATCTTCATCTTTTCCTTTTTTTTCTTATTACTTCACTCTTTTCTACTCATTTCAAACTACCATTAGTAATCTGACTAACACGGCTCTGTTCCCTCTTCTTTATTCTTTCCTGTATACAATGCTATGACCATTCATTAAACCTTCACCTCATTGTTTATTGGTCTCATTGAAGACTGCTTTGTTAAACGTACTGCCACTTTTCGAGTTTTTAGTAATTATCTAATCCTATAGGTTTACTACAGCAAATTGTTTAATAAATCTGTCAGAATATATGTCCGTGGGGGGGATGATCGGAGATGAGGGAAGATTCACACGTAAGCACAATGCAACAGACATTAGAAACAATGAAAAGAAATTAAATGTTAAATTCTTTAGTTGCATACATGTATTTTTTGAGAAGTGAATGAATTCCCTATTTAGCAATAATTTCGTTAACAAAGGAAATTTCCATATGATTTCCATCTCTATCTTTTAAGAAGAGCTTCTCCTGTCTTCTGATATATCGTTGTAGGTAACTTCTAGTGTTACAAATTCAAAGATACTAAATGGTATAATTACAAGGATTTTTCTCAATCCAGTAAGAAAAGGAGTGAATTTCAAGTTGATTTTTTTCTCACAAAGCTAATCTTTTCCATTATGACAATGACAGCAGATGGAATTTTAATTTTAAAGATGTAAATAATATCACACATTTAAATAAGTGTTTTAAGGCTCTGAAAATGTCTCAAAAGCATAAACAGTTTTAGCCTCAAAATAATCCTGTGAAGTAAGGAAATACTGTCTGTGTGTTCAATACAGTTATTGAGACATGGAAGAATAAAATCACCTTCAGAGATTATTCTTCAGAGTAAGCTCTTTAATTCCCATTTATACAGGGTAGTATATACAGTGTAGAAACAGATTGGTTTTGAGAGATTCCTATAATTTGTACATGATCCCATACTCACCCCAGCACTTAAAGAAGAAATGATAACAGTAATGGAATTTCCCATTCCTATTTTCAAAATAAAGTTATTAAGCAAGTTAAAATGTATTGTTCTGCTGGTTTTGAAATCAGAAGTCAAATGAGAAGTCAGCAGGAGAACTTTGAATGCTCTGTCTCTGTTTGGTGTCTTCCTCATAAGAGTATTGTTTCCCATGGCATTGCTCACTCATTCAAGTTATTATCCCCAATCTAGTCATGTCATCAAGAGCCTGCGTAAGAATTAGATTTGACAGAGTAAGCCTCAGTCAGAGAGAGAATCAATGAAATGTGGATACATTTTTGGGATGCCTCTGCATTTGCTGGCCTGCTGGGTTTTGAATATTGTGCCGCCATGATCCATGCATTAAATTAAGAGTTTTTTTCTCTTTTTTCTTCTTGCCTAAATACCCAAGCAGGTGGTACCTGTTTGGAGACTAAATTACAGTTTTGTTTCCTGCAATTGAACTTAGTGCCTGTGCAGGTTTAGAGGTTGATTTTATGGTCTGTGGCCAGGATACTGGACTTGAATGTTTCCTTAACACCTCATTGTATAGTCCATAAAATTCCAGCCTGGTTTACTTATAAATGTGCATTTAAAACATGATTGCACTATTATTTTTATATCAAGCAAACATTTCACAGATGAAAAGGACTGCACCAAGCTTTACAATCTGAAGGCAGAATAACAATAATTAATGCTTCTATTACTCTGTTTAAACAGAATATATATTAAGCAGAAGACAGGTAATTAATCCCACTTGAAAGAATACACACTACTCATCACTCATTTATGAATTTTTCAGTCTCTGCATAAAAGCAGTATCTCAAATAGAGCTAAAATACCTCAGGTACAGTAGCAGGCTAGGTCCTCCAATTCTTATTTAGATGAAATTCCTGAAAGTATATTTTTATAAGGATTACAGGATCAGGCCTAAGGAGTAGCATTAGCTCAGTGAGAACTGAACCTACCTTTATAAAGCTGGGTGACATTTTTCCTATTGTCAGCCATGGTAAGGAAATTTTATCTCAAATTGGAATGTTGAACCACACTTTGGTATTTTTCCAATATCTGAATAAAGTTTACACTGTATTTCTTAATTGTTAATATAAAAATGTGTTCATATTAGTTAAAAAATCACAGATTATTCCTAGTATAATACATTCTAATGTGGCTTAAATATTTTGATGTTTCAAATTTGAGTTCATGGACACATTTTTATTATACTTGTTGCTAGAACAGTATTTACAGAATTTTTACAGATGGCTCTTTCCCCAATAAATTTCATAGGAAAGATATTATCCTTTTATTTTCACTACATATGGAATATTCTGACAGCCTGTAATAAACTAGTTATTTAGAAGTTTTAAATTCCTTATCTTTTACAAACATGGTTGCAGCATCATTTAAACACATTTTTTGCCTGTGAATCATTACTGTTTTAAGGTATTTCTTTTATCTCCTCCTAGAGAATCTAAATCTGGGGATTAACAAGATTGTTCACTGGAATTCATGTGGAAGCATAACTGCAGTAGCTGAGAAATGATCATGTTTCCTTTTAGTTCTCAGCAAGAGTAATTGAATGTTGAATATCTTACTAAACTCTGGACTGTGACAGTGTGTTAACACTCCGACTATCTCCTAACAGCAGGGCAATTATTTGCTGAGTGGGATTTTTATAAATCCCTTGGCAGTAGTATGTCCTGATAATTATGATGAAGTGCACTGGTCAGTGTTGATTCAGCAATCCCATCTCTAGCAAATATTTCATTCACAGCTCTCCTTCATGCTTTTACTTTTATGGCTTTTAAAGATCTCTTACCTCTCCTCTGAGCTTGCTTAGTTTTTTTACAAATTACAATGGAGCAAAAAAGGATTTCCAAGTTAGGTCTCTATTTTGTTGAAGTCTTTTCCTTCTTGTTTAATTCCTCATTAAAAGACCAGAAAGAGAAAGTAGGACTTTATTTAGGTTCTTACTGTGACAATCACTTGCGAAGGCTTCTTCCTTCAAAGCTATTTTTTTCAAGATTAAATTATTGTTAGGTAAAACCTTTATATTTATGATATATGTTGATTATTTCAGACTTTCAGAGTTGATGTGGAAAAGTAATTAAAATAGAGCATACCTTTGTTATTTTTAGTTAAATTACAGTAAAAAAAATTTAAAGATATGAGGATACACTTTCTGTTCACTTCATGCTTACATTTTATCTTCAGCTCAACTTCATCGATTTTTAATTTTGTGTATGTGTAATTTGCAGTGCAACAGCTACACTGTATCTATTAGGGCATATTTTGTTTGGAATTTTATATGTAGACTTTAAAAGGTCAATCAAGAAATAAGAAAGAAAAATAAGAAATAATTAATTCATAAATAAAAATTGCAGCATCTATAACTGTTCATGTTTTATTACGCCACTTGGGATCACCGATCTTTTCTGAGGAACTATCCAGCATAATCAACACAGCCTTTTCTTTCCCTTTCTACCTGCACCTCTTTCTTTCCTTTCTTCCTTCCTTCTTCCTATTTCTTTTGCTGCTCTCTTCCTTCATAGTTTAGCTTTCAAGGCAAGTTCCTTAATAATTTCATTGTTGTATTCTGGCAAAAAACAGTCAAGCCTTTTTCTCTGTATGGAAATTATAAACAGGAAAAGACAAAAATGAATATTCTACAGCATAGACTAAATATAGGATTAGAGATGGAAGCAATATAGAATATAAAAAAAGCCCAACAAATTTTTTCTTTACTAAAATTCATTAAATTAATATTTATTTTCTTATGACTTTTTTTTTCTTTTTTTATATGCCAACATTAATTATAAAGATAAGAAAATGATTGGGAGGAAACTAAATGATAGAGTGTTAGAAATGCAAAATGATTCAAAATATTAATGCAATGCTAAGGATGACTGGGTAACAAATGGTACATTTGCCAGTATGCTTGACCTTACACAATTAATATTCCAGGTCATGCTTGGGTTTCCATGATGGAAGGTCTGAGGCAGAGAATTCTAGGGGAAAAATATATCTATTGTATAACTCATTTCTCTTTTTTTTTTTTTTTTTTATTTTATTTTCCCTGACGAGTCAGAACCATAGTCTTAAAAAAAAATAAATCTGTGCTTTCACACCTCATTTGCCATATTCACCACTGGGCCACCATTCACCAGAAGGGCCTGATGCAAGGAGGTCAGTAAGAAGCTATTAGCAGAGTCCCCTCCTGAGATTTCTTTGGTCTTATTGAGGTGGAAGTTAGCATGACAGTACTGCAAATAACTCAGTTGTAGGGTTTTTAACAGTTAGCACAGATTTCCCCATAGTGTTTGTCACTTTAGAAAATTGTTCCTGGAAATGAAGTCCCAGAAAGCTGGCTTTGACAGAGGCCCTTCTTAGTTGTGAAGAACACGGGTACAGAAAAATGTGTCATTCTCCCTGCAGACAAGAGGTACTTTTTGTAATCTATCATAATATTTTGGAGGGTAACATATTTACTTATGGACTAAAGGTGGGGAAAATATTGGTATCAAAGTAGGAGGTAGTATCTCAAGACAGATACTCTTCTACCATTGAGAAAGCAGTATTAACTACAGTGGTTTTGTAGTTGAGAGAATATTGTATTAAAGTAGGGAAAAGATTAAGTAACGCTTTTAACACATTATACTGGTCTCAAGAAGATATGCAAATTTATTAAGTACCAAAGGCTTTGATCCTCCAGATTCTTAGATTTCTGCAGACTGCCAGCTCCCTGCAGAGGATAGAGTGAATAGGGCATCCATCATGCACAGCACATGTGCAAGAAATTGCAAAAATAAGACTCTGATTTGCAGAGATATTTAAAAATGAATGGAAGCCGTTTTGCCAGAGAATGGCCTGAACTGGAAAGTAGAATCAAACTCATCCCCTTTTCTGTTCTACCAAATTTTGCCAATTTTAAATCTAAGCCTGAAACTCTCCCACAAACCTTGAAGAATTTAGAGTAAATTAGTATTAATTTTATCTATCTAGATACTAACTCTGCTGATTGCTGTGCTGTCTGTTTGAATACTTGAACGTATATAATTAAAATGTAAAGTAATTAACAAGGATTGCTTGAAAAGTTATTATTTAAAAATGCACTTCATAATCAGGTTTGACCCAGATCTTACAAAGAGTTTCAACTGCAGAAGAAGCAGCAACTTTTAAAGTGTCCAGCTGGCCTCACTAAACTCTAAATTCGTTTTCATAGTTTGTACACTATCTGTATGCTTAACCTGACAGTATGTAAAAAAAGAACAACAAAAGATAGCTCTTTGTTAAGACACTTTTTCAGCAACAATAATTCAAAAGACACTGAATCAATGGATTCCCACACCTATTATAGCTAATTTTGGTGTCATTTAAAGTGCTAAAAGCCAATCATATTTGTGCACTTTGAGATATTCAGCAGCATTTCACAGTGTTTGAACCGTTTATGAACTATATTTTTTTGTACTGCCAAACATTTAAACAAAGAAATCTCAAGTAGAATATACATAGTATCTCAATATAGATTGCAGAATGCAGTTTCAGAAAGCCATTATATTCATGGAGCCATTTGTACTTGCGTATATGTGTATGTATGACTAACAGAAGCAATGCCATTTCCTAGAGTCATAGAATCATAGAATGATAGAATGGTTAGGGTTGGAAAGATCATCTAGACAGCACATCACTTTAAAGTTATTGCCTGTAATTCCTCAGAGGAAAAATGTTTAAATTATTTAAGATGTCCTATTTTTCCACTTTGGGGAAACAAAAACCAAAACCAAAATCTGTGCCGTGTACATTGAAAGAATCTGATTTTTTTTGGTTAAAATTTCCTACTCAATTTCTTCTTCAGCATTTTATTTTATTTTATTTTATTTTATTTTATTTTATTTTATTTTATTTTATTTTATTTTATTTTATTTTATTTTATTTTTAAAGAAAAGGCTTAAAAAGGGGTGTAAATTTTGGGCAGATACAGCCCTGATCAGGATTTGCTGCTGATCAACAAATCCATGCCTGCCAACTCCAGAGAGTCATTATTATGCCATAGTGGTTTATTCTAGATCATCCTGATTCTCAGTGGTGCTGATGGAGATGTGTTTTTTCGGGAAAATGTTTGCATTTTCAGTGATATTATAGTTTTCTATAAAATATGTGTTTCACAGATGTACCATGGGAGAGCAGTATCTCTCCCACTAGCTGGTGACCTCTGCAGACACATGGCATGGCTAGAAAGTACAGTCTCCGCATTGGGCAGGATACAACAGCTGAACATAGATGGTGTAGGAATCTGTGGAAAGTTAAAGTAACAATACAGTGAGCAGTTCATTGAAATGTGAAAAAAAGGTAGTCACTGGCAATCACTTTTCTATTTTACTGTCATCAACAGAGTGAAGGCAAAAATTCATTCATCAGAATGTAGGCAGATCCGATGGCCATGGTAGGACTAATGGGTGAAGAGCCATAATGACCACGGCATAGAACTGGCTTGTATATCTCCAGCATGGAATCTAATTTGTATAGAAGACCTCAGCTGTGGCATTTTGTATTTGAGAGAACTTGTGTAACAAGTATACAGTGTAAATGCATTCAATAATTGTGG